>JBBPCY010000035.1:1267398-1303041 GCA_037974405.1 Brachyalestes nurse | reverse complement strand
CCCACCCCAAACCCAGCCCCACCCAACCCCAACCCCAACACCACCCAACCCCAACCCCAACACCACCCCACCCCAACCCCAACTTTACAGGGGGCAGCTAGTGGCCTGGTGGTTAGGGAGTTGCCCCTGCAATTGAATGGTTGTGGGTTCAAATCGCAGTACTGTCAGATGCACCCCTGAGGTATGGTTGAGCAAGGTACCATCCTCACACCCTGCTCCTTCAGTAAAAATGATGGTAAAAGCAGTCACTAAACTGAGCATAAACAGTTAAATTAAAAGCTAAATTAAAGGTGTTTATTATCGTTATTTTTTCTTAAAAGTTTATACCCAGCATGACCCGTCTAATAATAGGTGGATTTGACCTCCCTTGTTTAAAGCATGAATAAATGTTTCACATGCTGCGCTGCACTTCATTCAATTAAAGAGGGCTAATTATGTTCTCTTTATAATGAAATAAGTGGGAGTTCAGTGGTCCTATTCATCAGAACATGACAAAGAGTTTAAGGAGTTTAAGGCGCTATCTCACAAGTTACAGGATCTGCTGTAACATCTTGGTTCCAGATACCACAGCACCTCCAGAGGTCTTGTGGAGTCCAGGTCTTATTGAGTCAGCAGTACGAAGAGGACCTACACAATATTAGGCAAGTGATTTTAATGTAATAGTGTGTAAAAGCAAATACTGTTTAGATGTTTTTTTCGATAGAGTGCATCGTAATGCTTAGTTTTTTGAGGTTTGATTAGTTAGAACATAGAAAAAGAACCAGTGGTGTCACACAAATACAGTGCTTTCATTGTTTCACACTTTGTGGACTAATGTAATCTACTGATTAATTAAAGATCCAGTCACACTTGCATTTGCCAGTCAATTTCGTGAGCGAAATTCTATTTATTTCAGTGGAATTCGCTGTATTGTGTGATGTCACATTAAATTTCGTTACTTGAATTTTGATAAGCAGATTTGTGTCCTCGACCAATTGCGATATAGCTTATAGCCCCAACCTCTGAAAGGGCGTCCCTTCATATAGCTGCGCTGAATCTCTCAAGTTGGAGGGAACAATAATTTTAGCACTGTCAGTAAATGAGTAAATGAATATTAACCAAGCCAGCTTGCTGTTTCCAGGCCAGCCTCGGACACACCCTTTTGCAGGAAGTTCTGCTCTTATACAGCTATACAACCTCCCAGCACCCTCCAAACCCCGCACCACCCTTTCACCAGCATCTAAAACACATCCCTCGTCCAAGGTTAGTTCATTCTAAAGCCACTCATTTGAAACCCTCTAGGGCTGTGGCAGCCCCCTTTCAGAAAACTGCAATGATGCTGGCAGCCTCGGCCAACTTAGCTTAGCTCTCGTCTCCCTTGGCGTCCTGACAAGCTGATATTTCATTTGATGCTTCTGCGGAAGTCGAGGCCAGAGAGCCGCAAATAGAACCCTCGGAAACGTATTTAACAAAAAAAACTACATTCTTCACAGGAGCATGTCTGCACAGGCAAACCCACACGTTCTCATCTGCACAGAATGTGCTCCATTAACAGCACTAATTCATGGCTGTTCGCTGTCAAAGCCTTCTCCCTTCTGCACGTGCCTGCTACAATCATGAAATTATATCTGACCATTAATTGTCATTGTCACCTTCTCACACCTGCCGCGCTGCAGTCGTGCCGCGTGTGTGGATGAGTTAGAGCCTTGGCTTCAGCTCAGAGTTCAGAGCGTTAAATGGAAAACGCAAACCAAAGGAGCTCTGAGCTGAGCAATAACATTCTTGTGATGTATATGCTCTGTGTGCTTTGTAGGTTTATGAATGAGTTTTATTTTTATTTTCATTGTAAAATGGCCTTGGGCTTTGTCATCTCCTTCTGGCTAAAATGGAAACTTTCTTAGATGCATTGGAAGTTAAATTCTTTTGTTAAAAAATGATTTGTGTAGAAAACGTCTTTCTGATTGATTCATTTTAAAAACGGTTCTTTAAAACATGTAAAGGGAATAAGGGAATACGTCAGTTTTTAACTGTGCTACTGTGCTTTACTGGGCTTGTACAGTGTGGGTACATTGCACATATTTTGGTTTAGAAGGCGGCAAACACAATAAAGTTCATAACAAAAGTCGATTCTGCTAACGTTTCTACAAAATCTGGTCTGGTTCCATTCATTACCACTGTGAACAATTCTGACTCAGTAAGCTTTTCTAAAATAGCATTTCAGATCAGTCCTCTCTGAATTACTTCCTAACCATTTAATTACTGAGAATTTTTGGAAAAAAAAATTCTACTCAAACACTCGAACAATAATTGCAGTGCCTCAAACTGTTATAAAATATTCCTGAATGTTGAAGGATTCACAAAAAAGGGGATGATATCTGCATTACTGTTAAGTGAGCTTTAAAAAAATGCTTTTTCAGTTCTTACATAACAAATACAAAGATACTCATCATTGGGGTAAAGTTAATAATTACTTGCGCTTCAGTTCTGCTGTACTTTTCGGTTTGTACACCCGGTCAGTCAAACCTTTCACAGTAACAAAGGCAGCAAAGGCTGGATGGATTATCTCCTCTAGCCATTAAGTGGTTCTGGATCCTTGGAAAGGATTCTATTGTCCTTCGGTAGGTTTAAAACTCTCGTTAGCCCTGACAGGGACTTCTCTGTCGAGCACAACACTTTTTCAGTTGTTCTTGCCAATACAGTTTTTTTTTCTCTCAGGGTCGGTAGTGGATAGGGGAGAGGTATTGGGTTCTTCTTTCTGTTTCTACACTGTTGAGTCATAGCATCCTCCTTCTCTGTTATTAGTGGCTTATCGGCCCACGGAATAAAACCTTACAGACAGTACAGACAGCGACATCACGCGTTTTGGTGAACTTCTAACTTAATGATGGGTCCTCTTCATGAAAGCGTCACGCGCCAGCCCACAGGGCTAAAAAAACTTGCAAATTCAACAGAGCATGAAGCATAATTTCAGATTTAAGAGATTCTCCTTAAGTCCCAGTGGCATTACTGTGTTTTTAAAACAAGAATTGGTGACACACTCACACACACACACACACAAAACCGTCCATCCATAGTCATTTTTGGAATAATTAAATGTGACGTTGGCTTCTAAACAAATAGTGCTGTCATCTTCTAACAGAGTCTGCTGTTGTCATCTTGCAAACTTCTTTAAACTGCGTTACCAGTTGGAAAATCACTTCCACTCAGTGCAAAAATCCCAAGCTTGTAGCTTTTGTAAGCCAGAGCACTTCCACTTCCAGTAAAATATGCTCCCAAGCTCCGTGATGCACAGCCATAATACCCATGCAGGACTGCCATCACAGCTCATAAATTATGTGGCTGCACTGAAATTGCAATTCTGAAATGAAGAACCTCCTGCATACTTAAAGGAATAGTGGAAATTGACACGACTGTCCATGTACCATCAGATCAACCACATCCGCAAGTTATTTTAGACCGAGATCCGGCTTAAGCGGGTCGAGAGAAGTTTTGCTGAAGTATTTTCACAGAAACCATTTGGGCTATTTGGGTGACCATTTGGGCTATTTGGGTGACAACATTAGCCTTGCAACTGCAATTGTACACTAAAAAAGTAACAGGAAACTAAACATGCTGTGACTGATGAGTGTAATTAAATTTTTTTGAATGAGCTCTTCCTTTAAAAGCCATGCACTTTACTCTACACACATTTATCCTGGAGCTGAGTGTCATAATTGTGGCTTGGAGGGATGGAGAGTGGGACAAAATGCGTGTTCGAAATGCAATTTACGGTACTATGGTCTATGGTGTTAGGGTATGGATATAGTGGGTGCATTAAAAATTCAAAGCAAAAAGTGGTCAGAGGTGAAAAATAAATTACTATTGGGACAGGCTTTTATAATGCTCCCTGGAATAAGAGGGAAAAAGGTTAATTTGAAGTGCTGCAAAGTTCAATTAGGATGGCACTTAAGGTAGGCAAATATGGTCAGTCGTAATTATTCAACATTAATGCCATGGTATAACACAAGGTTTGGTTTTTTATTCACTAGCATTTTGTATATCTGGGAAGAAAGAGAGAGAGACTCTCTTAAGTGAGCATGCACAGAAAGAAAAAAAAAACTCAATTAAGGGATATGCGAGTGCTTTAGAAAAGCAGAGCGGAGAGCTGTCTTGTCTTGGCGAGTGCAGAGAGGCAGTTTGCATCCTGCACCTCGCCTGTGGAGCTTTTGTACTGCGCCGCTTGGCAGTCATGCTCAGTGACTCTGTTAGAACACAGGACTCTGATATCCAAGCTCAGGCGATCGTAGCGTTGCCATTATGTCGTTCAGCTTAGCCCAAATTATTATTGTACTGGTACTTTATTATTAATATCACAATGTTTTTATGATCTCACTCAGTATAACTGGCACTGTATATTTCAGTTAAAATGATCACAGTGTTTGTCTTTTAATTTAGTTTTGGTCCTGTATCATTTAGTTTATCTTACCCAATCACTCTACTTCAATTGCATCACTTAGCTTAGCTCAAAATATCATAAAACTGGCACAGTATCATTTAGCTTAGTTTAAATGATCACAGTACTGATACTGGATCAATTAGCTTAGGTGAAAATATCACAGTACTGGTACTGTGTATTTTAGCTTAGCTCAAACTAGCAGTGTAGTGGTACTGTATAATTTAGCTTAACTTAAATGATCACAGTATTGAGACTATATTATTTAGTTTTGCTCAAAGTATAATAATGATTATAATATTGGTACTGTGCTATTTGGCTTCAGTTGTACTGATACTGTGATACTCATTTAGTATAGCTTAAAAGATCACCAAACTGTATCATTTAGCCTATCTTAAACTATCACAGTATGGGTACAGTATCATTTAGCTTATTTTAAATGACAATGTTGGTACTGTGTCATTTAACTTTGCTTAAACTATCACAATACTGAGACGATATCATTAGGCTTACCTTAAAGTATCTCAGCACTGGAACTACATCATTTAGCTTAGCTTAAATCATGTGTGTCCCCCACTCTTCAAAGTCATTTGTTTTGTCTGCTGCACTTCCCCCCCACTGCTGGACAACACCCAAAACATAGAAACTTAACATTAAAAATGTTTCCGGCATCCATGGCTTAAATTACCTTAAATACTGGTACTGTATCATTCATTTTAGCTTTAATGATCACAATATTGGTACTGTAGCGTTTAGCTTAGCTTAAATAATCACAGTACTAATATTGTCTCATTTACCTTAGCACAAATAATTACAATATTGGTCTTATTTCATCAGCTTAGCTGAAATGATCACAACTTTGGGATTTTGTCATTCATCTTCACTCGAAAAATCACAGGGTTGCTGCTATAGCATTTAGCGCAGCTCATATGATCGTGATACTGTACTGTACTGTACTGTTTAAGCGCAGACGATCACAAAATTGATTATGAATCCAATGATTCAAATTATTATGCCATGGTAAATTGTTGATTGATCTAAACAGATTGCTTCACATCCTGTGGCTCAGTTCAAGTGATCAGAATCTAGTTATTGTTTTGTGTCAGTATGAGTGAAGCAGTGCCCTGGTTGACTCCAATGTAATAAACAATCAGAGTGACTTGCTAGGCCCAGAGGCCTACCCACCCTGCTGCTGCCTGTTCAGATCAAGAGATGAATATGGCTTCAGAATGCAACTCTTCTGATATTCAGGACATGACAGCGTTCAGTGATCCGTTAGCTGTTATCGCTAGTAATAACATGACATTTTTTTATGCTGAAGACTCCTTACAAATAAGCCATGGCAATTTGTTGTATAAAGATATTAAGGTTGCGGTGCTGCACTGTGAAAACTTAAATGGATTTAAAAATTAAGCGACAGTTTCAACATCGGCGAGTAATCAACTCACTCAAGCACAGGCCAAGCCTAAATCCCTCACCACTGGCACTAAATCTAGATAAGCGAACGATCTTAAAGCATGGTTCAAAATAATAATCCCACTTTGATCTTAATTTAAAAAACATGCTGTATAAAAACTGTTTAAAAAACAGGAGATAAGCTAGAACAAGCACTTAGCTTAGAGCAAGGCAGGCTTCACTTCAGATCTTATTTTCTCTAATGCACTCTGGCCAAATAAATTATATTAATGACACTCAGCGACAACTTATTGGAGAAGACGGAAGGGCTGTTGTAAATAACGCAGAGTGTAGCTGATGAAATATGTGTCTTTGATGATTTCTGAATGAAGAAACCAATATTATGGTATCCTCTGCACCAAAAGACGCAAACTGTACGTGATATTCATGTGAATTCTCTAGAAATGGAGGTTAAGCAGCACATGCCCAATGCTACAAGGACCCTAATTAACCCTTGAAATTCCTTCTTCTCATTCCTTCTCATTCTCTTCATAAGTACCATTCTCCAGAAGTCTCCAGTCCTGGTCCACGTGAAATAGGAAAAGGTGAACTACAGTATCCAGATCTGTACAGTAACCCCTTGCTTTTCATGGAAGTTACGTTACAAGAACACCCGTATATAGTGAAAAAACACGTTGTTGTGTTGTGGTAAAAAAATGCCTATTTTCATAGTGTAAACCCTAAATATTCCCACAAATATGCACAGGTGCAGGTGGTTCAGCAAAAAATTATTAGTTTGGTTCTCGGAAAAAAATCAGTGTGAGACTGAAATTGCGACTGCTGATCTGTGTATAAGTGGGGGGTTACTGTATTTGTGTGTTGGATTAAAAAACTGCCCTGGTAGTTTCATTTAAACAACTTTGGAGTGATTTTTTAAATGGTTTCATTTCAGATCAACCAAATATGCCATGTATTTTTTAAAGCCAGAACTAATTGTCCATTTCAGTCACCACTGCTTATCAGACGAAATAGTGGAATGCAGAGTGAATTCACGCTGTATTACAGAAAATGTAATTATTATTTTTAAAAATTATTATTTTTTTGTTATAATCGAAATGCATTTGGCTGAAACTGATGCAAGAGCTAATGTATACTTGCCATTCAGAGGAAATTATGTGAGTAGAGATTTTCTTCCGGGGATTCAGTAAAACTGATTTTCCAGCCATGGCTGATTTTAGTAGCATGGAACTGCTTTCAATACTGAATACAAGTACTGGCTAGGGTTGGGCAAGGTGGTGATACTTTTATTGCACTACATTTTTCTGGGCATTTTGTGGATTGACCACTTTCATGTTTTATAGTTAGTTTTATGGTTAACTGGATTTAGTGCAGTGCTGGGTGTGCAATGTTAAAAATCAATCATTTTTTATGCATGTTTTGTTATTTTTGGTCTGTTACATATCAAAAATAGTAATAAACACCATGACGTATCATGCATGATCATGATATTGTCCTCCCTTTTAATGGTCCTCCCTTTTAATGGCAAGTTTCGGTTTGAGTCTTGGCTCTACTTGGAAAAATCAGACCCAACTTCAAACTTCGGATTTTTTATTAAACCTAAGATTAATGGGATGTGCAAAACGCAAACCGTGAGTACTTTCAGAATAGGAACGAAATTGCTCCCTCATGTGTGCTTCATTAAACTGATGTTCTGTAGCAAACCCCACTGGTGACTGGGAAGTCCAACTATCCATCATAATTGCAATGAATTGCTGCACTCAGCGCGCCACAAAGTTTTCCCACTGATTCTTCATTCCTCTTTCACAGCACATGTACACTGAAACATCCTCTGGAGTAACAGGACTCAAGCATTTTAACACTTAGAACTCTGAGCGTATTAGTAAAATCTAATTTCAACAAATATAAACAGTGTTAAAAAGTCTAAAACCAGTGTTTGCGCTCCTACACGCCCGACATTTGCTGTTCTTTCACTTGGTTCACTGCCGCTCAGCTGCTCTCCGGAACCCCTCCCTCTGCGGGTTTTCCCCACCCACTTGTGGGCGGAGACTATCCTGAAAGTTCTCCCGGGTTCAAAGATCTTGTTTCTTGTTCATGTATAAGACTTAAAACACAAATTTGGGCATTTTTGTTCTTTATGGACATTTGTGTATGACATTTTTTGAACTCCCAGTAGCAGTTATTATTATTACATGTTTTTTTAAATGATAATAACTTTGGTTCTATGTGACATAGGAACAAAGGAAACAAAGCTCAGCATGGTGTCTGATACCTCGAACATCAACACAAACCGAGGGAACTTCCATAGAAGGAGTTGCTTTACAATTTGTTCTCTTTACAATTTGTTCTAAGGGTTAACAGCAATGAGATTTTGAAATGGGCACATAGCTTAATGCCAGCACATCACCAGTAACAATGTTGGTTACTACACCACACATCACCCACCTCTACTACCAACATATCACTGGCCACTCTTTCCCAATTAAAATGCCTATGCTGAACCTAGGCGATTTTAATGCAGTAATGAAATATCCACTTTCACAAAGTTGCATAAGAAAAAAAAATAAGAGTTTTGTATTAGTGATAATTATAATTCCTCAGTGATAGTGGAACTCTGGCTTCCTAAGGCTGTCACTTCGCCAGTAGGTTTAGAGACGGAGACAGCATCTAATTACTCTAAATCAGCTTCTGTGTCTCCAGCCCAGCTCCAGGAGAAATTCTCCAGCAGTCTGTTCAGAATCCTAATCTGCCACATCTGAACCAGCGAATCGATGTCTTCAAGAGCATTTATATTACAGCCATGAGTTAGACTGCATTGAGAATGTGGTGTTGTGGTTTTATAGTATAGAGATGCACTGTTAACCCCTAGAAGTCAGAGCATATATGTAAAGTCTGATTTCCACAAATAAGAACTGTGTAAAACGGTCTAAAACTTGTGGGTGGAGACCAAGGGTGCCGGAAGCATTTTTAATTATGGGGAGGGGGGGCAGGGCTGTACGTCTCTTTTTGAAAAGTGATTTTGAAAAGTGCTATAATGATTTCAGACTATTCTGAAAGTTCGAAGATCTTGGGTTATTTTTTGTTTCTAAGACCTATATAAAAATATTTGGATGAAACTGGTTATTTATGGGCATTTGTGTGTGACTCAATTTTTAAAAGCCCAGTAGTGGTTATCATTATTATTACATATTTTTCAAACGACAATAACTTTCAAACAAAGCTCAGTATGACATCTGACACCTCCAGCATCAGCACAAACAATATTTCCATGTAATGAGTTGTTTCGCTGTATGACAACAATTTACTGTTTATAGCCTTGCCACTGGTGTTCTTAGGGTTAAAAACAAAGATTCCTAAATGTTTTTTTAAGTGGTGTAGAACCTTTACATTATGTGGAGGTCTACAGGAGGTCTACTCTCCAGCTGTGTTGAGCTCCAAGCTGCATCTAACATGCTGCCCACTCACCCTTACTTAATGCTCCAGTTAATCAGAGACTTCTGAAGAAGTTCATTAGCCAGAGCAGGTGTTGCAGATTGTGGCTAAAACTTCTGATGAAAGTAGATCTCCAGGAGGGCTGATGACCAATCTGCTAAAAATATTATTCAATAACTATATGGGAAATAATTCTCATTTGCAAAGATATTCTAATTTAACTGGAGTGAGGAATGGGAGCCTGGGGGCATTTTGTCATCTAAGGCAGTGTTTCTCAAACCTGATCCTCATGTTCTCCCTGCTCTAACACTTCAACTCAGGAAAGTCTTGTTAAAGAGCTGAACAGTTGGATCAGGGGAGTTGGGAGCAGAAGAAACGCTAAGATCAGCAGCTCAGGGGTCTCCTGCACCATAGTTGGTTTAAACACTGGTTTAAGGCGTTTGCAAGTTTCTTTATTTTTGCACATTCATTTACAAAAAAATATTTTTGGAGAACCACCCATGGAAAGGTTGAGTGAAAGAAATATGGTTTTCTATGGCATTGCTCCAAATAACCCTTCCATCACCTTTGCTTTTAAAAGCTTCTCTCTTCTGAGACTAAAATTCTGTATTTATTCTTTATATAAGATATGTGAGAGTGAAATGAGTAACAATTCTGTACCAAATTATGGGTTCCTCCAGGAACTTGTATTTTATGTGGTTCTTCACACTCACTATTTACAAAAAAATGCATAAGGGCATATCTCCTTATGCCCTTATCTCCTTATGCCCAGTCCGAGGTGCAATAACTTCAGCCTGACACATTTCTCCTGCTGTGCTTATTGCTGTAAGAAAATCCAAAACTACCGTTGTGTGCCATTGTGGTATTGACCTTTACATTTTATGTAAGTTCCTTGGAGAATCCATAAAGAACTGTTTTTTTAAATAAGAGAATGAGAGGTTGAGGAACCTTTTAAAGATATAAAGAACCTTCACATTATGATCTTTACCGACTGAAGAGTTCTCCTGAGAACCTTTATGGTTCCTCACACTTAAACATCCATCAACCATGAAAGGTTGTTTAAAAAACCAAAAGAAGTTCCTCTTCAAAGTCCAGAAATCTTCTCTAAGAGCAACAGCTTTTCTCCTGACCTGGTCATTGTTAAACTAAAGATGGGTCGCAGAACTATTATTGCATTCAGTCCACCAAACTGCCGCCATACAAGTCTAAAGTGGTATTGACTGGGCGAAAGGACAGTGCGGTGACAGCCGGGGAGCGAGGCTTCACGCTAACACACATTTATCTTTGACAGCATGACAGAAAGTGCTTGGGCAGCAAAACCTAGCATGAAATTTAGACCTGGCCCTGGTGTCTACCTGCCAATAATTGGCTCGGCCAACGTGCAATTACCAAAGACTGCGGAGGCCCATGTGGCAGACGGACCGTGGGGAAGCCCGACTGACCATCAACAGCCTGCCACAGGGTGAAGCCTCCTTGTGGACTTCCTAGCACGGCTCGGACAGACGAGTAGATTAGAGCCCGAAGCCCTGCAGGTAGGCACCACCACAGATGGACTGGAACAGAACAGCGAGCAGTAATTGGGTGCAGCTTGCCAGGGTGCTCAGCTGCCTCAGTGACAGGCGAGTAGATCACATGGAACTGTGATTACCAACTCTTTCCCACGCCGTCTCCTACTGTGTGGGAGTGCATAAGCTATGGCTGTGGAGAACGCACTGCCATATCACGGCAGCATATGGACCGGTGCATCTTGTAAATATTTAAGGGAATATTTCAAATCTGGAGATGGTATGAAGATATGTTATCCATTGTAGAGGTTTAGTATCAGTACAAAATAAAACCTTATGCCTGGAAACCCAGATTTTTTTTTCCTCCTCCCACACCTGAGCTGTAGAGCAGCTGTCGTTCTCCCAGGCTCTTTGACAGAAACTCGGACTCTAATGCAATGATTGCACCATGCACCCTGGTTCCTCCACTCTTTAACATTCCTACAAACGCATGAACACACACTTTGGCCACTGCTGACCAGATACTAGACGCTCGTGGAACTTGAAAGCAAGTCCACTCACCCATCCTCCGAGATGCTGGGTCCCCCTGGTCCGGTCCCTGGCTGGTCACTGGGTTTGGTAACGGTCTCTCGTGTTCCTAGCTGTTCTCGTGCCTTTTTTACGTGTGCAGCTCCGCGCGCTCCCACCGCCGTGCTGCCACTGAGCTCGCGCACGCACGGACCATGGCGAGCAGCAGTCACGAGAGCCAGAGAACACCCCAAAACGATACTAAAATATGCCTTAAAAAGTTGCAGCCTTAATTACTAACTAGTCGATTATTGTTGTAATTAATTATCACCACAATGATAATTATTATCCTTAAAGTTATTAATATTAGTTCATCGGAAGGGTCTCGCGGATTGCTGCTGAGGCGCAGCGCTGCATCCTCGCGCGTTACTGAGAGAGAGTGTGTGTGTGTGCATGAGAAAGAGAGAGAGGCAGAGAGAGAGTGCGTGTGTGTGTGTGTAACTCCTCCCCCCGAACACACTCCTCCGGTACGAGCTGCATGGGGGGGGGGGCAGCTCCTCGCGCATGCCATCAATCACGGCGCGCGACAGTCACTCCTGAGCAGACCCTCTCATCACAGTGGTCTCTGTCCCACAGCGCGACAGTCACTCCTGAGCAGACCCTCTCCTCACAGTGGGCTCTGTCCCACAGCGCCACAGTCACTCCTGAGCAGACCCTCTCCTCGCAGTCGCCACTGTCCCACAGCGTGACAGATCACGCGCCCCTCAGAGGTGTGAGCACGAACTTTGCTTGTCTTGACATAAAAGCGGGCACGTTTTGCAAGTGCGAGACCGTTTGTCACCAGTGGGCCCATTTTAGTGCACATTCACGAGCCTCCGCTGCCTCACAAGGGTTTATAACACACATGATCATTCTATGACCACTGGAAAATTTGAATCAGTCAGCAGAACAATTCCTTGATCCAGGAGGAAATTGCTCATATAAACGTACAGACACAGAGAGAACAACAATTTAAAATATAAAGTTTATACAAATCTGGGGCCCCACTGTAGCACTGTTGCCTTACACCAAGGCTGGGCGTCTGAATCCAGGTCCTGGTCTTGGGTGTGTGGAGTTTGCATGTTCTCCTTGTGGTGGTGCGGGTTTCCTCCGGTGTCTCTGGTTTCTACCACAGTCCAAAGACTTGCGGGTCTGGTGAATTGGGGATTCTAAATTGACGGTAGGTGTGTGCGAATGGTGTATGTGTGTGTGCGCCCTGTGGTGGGCAGGTGTCCCGGTCGGGGTGAGTCTGTGCCACGCGCCTGCAGACCCCGGTATAGGGTACCAGCAACCCTAGAACTACATCTAAAAAAATCAATCTACAGTACACTATGCTATGTACACACATGCTGGCGTATAGATATTATAAAAATAACTTACAGTTCAGTGAATTACTAGTAAATGGTGGTTAGGAGTACAATATTGCACATAATAGAGATCAGTTTTAGATCAGTAATATTGACATATGTAGTGATATTTAACATAGGACTATTGCACAAGTTATTGCACACGATGAACGGATTTAGCACCCATTATGAAACCTGCACATGACAAGGAACATGGCAAGACTACTGCACATAATGATGATGTTTTACCACCAAGAAAATTGCGTGATATTGCACATGGTAGATAATAATGCACACAATGATGATTAAAAACCAAGTTATTGCACAGATTAGTGTGTGGGTGTGTGAGAGGGGTAGGGCTGTGGAGTCTGATGGCAAAGGGAGGAAGGATTTATGAAGGCTTGTTCCAACAAAGGGCAGTTGTTAGCACAATTTCTGGGGGTGAAACCAGAATCTGAATCAGAATATGGATTTAGAAGGAAGCTGCTTATGTTACGACTGTGCAGAGACACAAAGAACAATATAAGATATAGTATGAGTGAAACTCCAGAAATACTTAAAAAAGGCTTCGTATTAACTATATTTTTCTATATACACAAAATGCTGCAGTCAGTAAGAGAAATGGATGTAAATATTATGGGTAAAGAAATACAATTACTGTTGGAGTAGTTTACCATAAACACAAAGAGTGGTTTGGAGTTGTTCTCTGTACAGAGTCTGTTATTGCGAATAATAGTAACGTAAGTAGTGATACTGCACATGATAATACTATTTCATAAGTAATTGCATTAGTACTATAATGACATTAGTAGTGATATTGCACATAATAAAACAGTTGCACATAATATGATATTGCATGTAATAATAGTGATTAACACACCCTAAAAAATTGTGCATCTAAGTTTACTAAATTTAATTTAAATGTACTAAATCTGCTCTTATGGCAAAATACAATATTTGGAATAAGCCTTTATAAATGTCCATTACTGGAGGCCTGTTTTCATTAAAGGCTTATGTAGAGTCTATATAGCCTTAAAAGCTCATTAAAGTGTTTTATGTTGTTATACACATGGTCTAAATGCTTACAGTGAACACACACAATAGAAATAGGTCCCCTGTGGCTGCAGTAGTATGCAAAAGTATTGGCACCCCAGTCATTTTACAAGTGTTGTTGATTTTCTAAGCTGATTTTCTGGCTTGCACAGATGAGTCCCGAAGGCGTGGGCTTCTGCAGTCACATGTAAGTGAACAGCTTTGAGAGCAATAGAGGACAACCGTGAGACTACTCTTATAAACATGAGGTCCTGTTGTTTACAGAGGACCAGCAAAATAGACATTCACATGTAAGTGATGAGCAACAGTGGACACGCACAAAGCTCCACTGCTTACTCCTACAAGCGTGAGCCTCCTCTGCCTTACGGTGAGCAAGCATGAGCCCATCTGTTCAGAGTGATCAATAATGGATAAGTATGAACATCCCTTGCTTACTGCCACAGGCTGTTACAAGTTACTTACAGTGGACATGCAGGAGTTTTACTGCGGTGGTCCAACAGGAATCCCTGTTTCTTACAGTGGACAGGAGTCCCCACAGGAGTCCCCATTCCTTATAGTGGACATGCTGTAGGCCCCTTTGTTTACAGTGGACACACAGGAGTCACCTTTTCTTACAGTGGACACATTTAGAAGTCTCCTGATTGTTACAGAGAACAATCAGGAGTCACCTCTGATTACACTGAACAATCAGGAGTCATAGTGGACATGCAGTAGACCTCCTTGATTACAGTGCATGTGCAGTTTCCTTTTATTACAATGGTCATTCAAGTATTCCCTTTGACTTAGAGTTGACATGCCTTTTCTTTCAGTGGACAGACAGTGGTCACACAGGAGTTCCCTTTGATTCTCTTTGAACAATCAAGAGTCTCCTTTTCTTACAGTGGCAGCTGGTGGCCTGGTATTTACTTACTTTACTTACCGTCCCCACATACTGTTCACTGGGCTCTGCATTATTGGCTGCCCACTGCTTCACTTGGTGAATGGGTTAAATGCAGAGAGCAATGTCACACTGTTCACACTGTGTGGTGTGTTGAGATGTGACAAAAATGGGCACTTTACTGCACAGGAGTCTTCTTTGCTAACAGTGGACATGCAGACGTCTACTGTTGACAGTGTCTACTGTTTACCGTCAAGCTTCTTTGCTAACAATGGACATGCAGAAGTGGATGATACAGCAAGCCCAAGTGGACAACAGGGCCAACCATAAGTAGCCACTGCTTACACTCAGATATGACCCTGTACTGAAATTAATTAGCAATGAATTCTCAAAAAATGAATTCTTAAGGAACAGAGGCCAGGACCCACCCGCAAGTCCCAGACATTTAAGGGATTCATTTGTCAATGATTATGTATCTTCCATGTTTTTATTGTAATATGTTGTCTTTCAAACATATTACAGCACGGTAGTAAATTTCCTAACATAAAGCAATAAAGTATTGAATCTGAATCCCCATTCGCGTACTGTTGGCAAGCATACGTCCCTTGGGCGTAGTTACCAGCCTTGGGCCCCTTTGCTCAGAGTTTCAGCAGTAAATGGTTGCAGAGTGTTAGAAATATGCTGGCTTGTGGAGAAAAAAAAGTTTGTTGGGTTCTGTTGATGTCATACAGAATGCATTAAATGGACGTTTATTGAGATTTGTGCTGAGGAAGATTGCTAGCTTGCATTTTGTAGCGTGAAAAGCAGCGTAGGTTGATTTGGGATTAGACTGAGCTATATGTTACACAATCTGTCCTGGAGAGGCAGATTACAGGACGATTTTAGTCAATGGTAGAAATGTAAAGCAGGAAGGCTTTGGGGAGGGTGGGACAAAAAGGGGAGGGGAGTGACTGTATTTAACAATGGATACTTTTAAATGCAATTAAAAAAAAACAACTTTAATTTCCATTGACCGAAAGCTTAAAAAAGTTAATACAGTAAAAAAGAAAAAGTGTTCAAAAGCCTCTTTTTTGCTTAAACTTAATCATAAAATGCTTGCATTGCTTGTTGGTTTGACACGAGCAGCTCCAAATAAATTCTAGGCAGCTTAGTGTACATCTAAAATATGTATGGAAATGATTCATCATCTCAGGTTATATAATTTATATGATATGATTATGCTACAGCAGTGGTTTTCAAACTGTGGGCTGCAGCCCCCACTGGGTTGTAGTGGTACTGCAAGGTGGTTGTTTGGCAGTTTTTTAAACACACAATACTTTATTATAACATTTATATATTTATTCATATAAATATATAATTAACAAAATATTTACAATTGTATTTAATATACCACCATAACTGACAAGGCTAACTATGCTCATATTTTTTTGGGCTTTGGTGGGTCTATTGTGTGATGGGCAAGATGCAGAAGGTTGGAAAAAAACCTTAACATTTTTATTAGTTTCCATTTAGCCCAAATGTAGTCACGCGGCAGAGTGTCTGAGGTTTACTAAGTGTAGCTAATGAGTGTTAGCTACTGAAACTAATGTGGCTAAGTAATTATGTGACATAGACTTATTGTGGCTGTCTCCACTTTTTGTTGCATCTCCACGTTTTGTTTTTTAAATATATTTTTAATTCAATTTGAACAAAACTGTTGCCCTTCACACAGTTTGACAATTTCATGATGAATGGAGCAATAAAAATGGTTCATAAATTACCTGAATTGAGTTTTCTTGCATTAACCTTTCTTGTTCTAACAGTAGTATTACATTCTCTCAGCCTTATGTGTAAATTTTCAAAAATGTCTTTTTTATGATAGAAGTTGGTTGGAGTGGGCTTTACACATACAACAAATATCAACCTTATATTATGATTAATACTACATTCATTAGAGAAATTAAAAAGTATATACCATTAAATGTCAGCTGTTATTGTTTTGTTTTTTTATCTATAGATCCAAAAATTGTTAGAAATAAATATCCAGCATTTTGGAATGAAACTCTTTCCAAAATGGAAGAAAAATGGATTAGGAAAGGTTGGAAGGTGGGGAGAAGTGTTCTGAGTGATAGTGTCCATTTGCATCCCCCCAAATAGAGCCCTGAATGTAGCTCAGTACCAAAGGGAAAGGTGAGCTTATGAAATATGTCTGTAAGTGGACTGTAAGAAGATTAAAGTATGATTTGGTGAAATGCTTCAGCTCATTTCATTATTATCCGGTAGACTCCCTGAACAGCCAGTGTGCTGTAGGGCAGTGTGCTGGGGTTTGAGTGGTGCAACAGCAAAGCAAGCAACATAAGATTGAAAAAAAAATGACATTCGTGTTGTTACTTCATTTTTTCCTCCTTGTTCGGATGGAATTCTGGAAATAACTCTAAGCAAAATGGCTTTGAGTTCGACATGACTGACAGGCCATTAGAGCGGTTGACGTGCGACCAGAATACTCATCACAAAAAGGGAATGCTTTGGTACACAAAATACACACCCATATGCACATATACACCCTAGTCATACACCACACATTCATAACATTAAAACCACTGACAGGTGAAGTGAATTACATTGATTATCTCACTATAATGGCATCTGTCGAGGGTTGGGATACATTAGGCAGAAATGTACTGCTCGTTCTTGACACTGATGTGTCGGCAGCAAGAAAAATGGGCAAGTGTAAAGATCAGAGCCAATTTGACAGGGGAAAATTGTGATGGCTAGACACAAATGGTGCATAGTGAAGGCTAGTCTGTCTGGTCCAACCAAAAACAAACTGAAAAACTCTGATTGAAGGGTGTCAGAATGCGTAGGGCATCACAGTGGACCCCTGTCCACCACCAAAAGTGCCTACAGTGGTCACATGAGCCTCTGAACCAAACAATAGAAGAGGTGGCCTGGTCTGATGAATCATGTTTTCTTCTACATCATGTTGACAGCCAATGGTGTGTGTGAGTGTCGCTTATGTGGTGAAAAGATGGCACCAGGATGGACTATAGGAGGAAGGCAGGGTGGAGGAGGCATCGTGATACTCTGGACAATGATCTGCTGGGAAACCTTTGGTCTTGTCATTAATGTAGATGTTACTTTGACATGCGGTGTTACAACCTAGTGGGTAGGATACTTGACTCTGGACCATGAGGTCATGGGTTCGAATCCTACCTTCAGCCACCACTGGGTTCCTGAAAAAGACCCTTAACCCTCAGTTGCTCCAGGGGAGACTGTCCCTGTAATTAATGATTGTAAGTCGCTCTGGATAACAACATTGTTTCAGACCAAGTTCACCCCTTTGTGGCAACCATGTTGTGTTGTGTATGCTGAGCTCTTTTTGAAAGCTTTTAGTTTTAGTTTCACAGCTTACAGGACTTTAAAAGTCTACTCAGCACCTTCAGCGGTCTTGTGCCTCAATGAGTCGTGTTTCCAGCAGCATGAGGGGGACCTACACAACATGAGGCAGGCTGTTTTAATGTTGTGGCTGATTGGAGTACACACTCAGGATGAAAGGAGGCCCAGATGAAATGATCTGACGAGAGTCAAGAGCCAATTATTCTATTTCATCTGTTGGACACAAAAACAGAAAACAAACAAGCTGAGATCTCGCACACCTCTGAAGAAGCTCTCTGAAGCATGCTCTATTTATACACGTCAGATGCTGAATGATGTTGCTTTTTATTCATATGGAAGTGAGTGGCTTGTAATGAGTCCAAACCTATACTTCATAGGCGGCTATGAAAGCTTGTGCAGGTTATGATTAATGCAGCATGATGATGCATTCAACCTATAATTCATAAAGATGAAAGCAGCTCGTTTTGTGGGCAGCTGGTCATACTCATCATGCATTCCGTTTGTGGCTAATGGGGCAATTTGTGCATCATATTTTCACTAAATGGCAAGAAAAGTATTGTTAATTAGATTTAGGCATGTTAGAGCATGCAGAAGAGAGATTAAATATTATTCATGTTTTTATTAACCCTTACAAGTCACAGTTATGGCTGGTGATTAAAATAACGTAGCAGTTTTATATCAGAGAAATTCTGGGAAAAGTGCAGATAGTAAACTCTCAATCATCGCCAGTGTTTGTGTCTGAAAGGAGAGATAGCGTTCTTTTATTGTGATTTGAATCGAATAAAAATGAGTGATGTGGGAGCCCTGTTTTCTGGAAAGAAAAACATGCTTTATATGTTTGGTGTGTTTGTGTCATTTTTGACATCTCCAGCACATTAGAAAATCCAAATTTGATTTAAAAATGTTAAATATTTGGCTGAAATTGCATGCAGTCCAATGTAAAAGTTTGAGCACCCCTGGCAATATTGTTGAGACATGATTTGTTTTTGTTTTTTTTAGTCTTTTTTTTTTTTTGTTAACAAAATTACATTTCATATTTTGGTGATTATCAAAGGAAAAATAAATACACAGTCTTTGTGGCAGACATCCTTGAATGTGACATAGTTTTTGGCACTTTTATTGTATTTTCTATTTATTTGCCAATTTTAACATATTGCAACAACTATATATCATGGCATATTTTGTGGCCACGTTTTGCACAGACCATATTTTATGGTTTTCCAGTTCAGCAAATACACAGTATTTGTACATTAAAATGTTAAGTATGAACTCTTTTCACTTGGAAAACTATCAAAACATCATTTGACCAAGGTAACCCAAAGTGTAGCATTTGACTGTATAATACGAAAAATGAAATGATCTCAAGTGCTTCCAATGTCAGTGGCAGTTTTCCACAGATGTTTGTTGTGAACACTAATTACTTTAGAAGGGTTAAAGTGAGATTCCGTTACTATACATTTCCACAAAGCCAGGTGATATTATAGTAATGTGGAGAAGCTTTGTCTAACAGATGGTTTAGAAGCTAGTGGACATCAGTGCTGTTCTCCATTTAAAGCACTATGTGTGCTTTATGTAATGCCTCCAGGTTCAGGCAGAATCTTGAGCTGCACAATAATCCCTGATAAGCAGAACTGGAGTTGATTCTATTGTCTAAAATGTCCCGCCCTACAGTTATGAGTCTATACAGTTCTGTGATTCGGCCGTAAAGGCTCACGTTTGAAAAATCCTTGTCTCTTTCCCAGAGGGGACGACTTCCAGCAGCTTGGCAGTCTGTGCTGGAATTCAGAGGCTAATGATCACTCCAGTCGCCCTCCGCCGGGTTAATTGTTAGTTGCTGCTTCCCACCTGCACATTGAAAGACATTGAGACGGAAGAGATTCGCGCAAGATTCCACCCAACCAGAAAGAAAACTGTCAAGGAACTCACCTGTACTGAGAACGGCAAGGAGACGTTTCAACAGCAAGAATAAAATGAGCATAATGACCATTTCATAGTATATAATTCACAGAACCCTCACAAGCAGAAGTGCAGTAATGGAATAAGAGCTGTACAGGTGATATTAGCAAACTACGATAGTAAAACTACAGTCATTTACCATCATTAAATAGTAACTATACTGTAGTTTACTATTTACAGAAATTAGAGGTAAAATTGTTATGGATTATTATCGAAAGGGCTTTCTTCAAATAGGTGCACTTTCGGCTTAAATCCTATCAGCACAGATGACATTTCTGAATCATGAAATGATGTTTCTCTATTTATGTGAAAAGCTGGCAGGTAGCTTGACATATCAGCTTTGATTTGATAGTAGTGACAGACACACTGGGTGAATTTGCACTTATTTGCCTTTAGTTTCTGCCAGCTAACCTCTCCTTTTATTACATGCATCATACTCTGATGATTATTTTGTTTTTACAGCTGGTGTAGATGTCTTAGTTGAAGAGCTGAAAACTGTGGTTAGTGAATTTTGTGGCTTTACGATGGTCAGCATTATTATTTACTATCTCACCAGCTAACTCTGCAGTACAGCAGGCTAATACTGTGTGTATATGTTGAAAATAAAAGGTGTCGTATTGCAGAATTAGTATAAAAGGTTAAGGGGGCATTTGGCTGACGCCCTTACCCAGAGCGACTTACAGTCATTAGTTACAAGCACAGTCCCCCTGGAGCAACTGAGGGTAAAGTGGACACTGTGGTAGAAAGTGGGGGTTTAAAACTGTAACTTTGTGGTCATCGGGATCACAGGCAAGTGTTTTACCCACTAGGCTACTACCACTGTGACTGATGGCGTGCAAAAAATGTAAATGCTGCTGTGGTGATGGCAGCTGGCAAAAAATGTGGCAATCAAATGGAGGCTTTGGTGGAAAGAACTTGCGGTGTATTATGAGAGAACAAGATAAAATCCATTGTTGTTGGAGAGTTTTTGAGAGTTCAGGTCCATGGCAAAGGTGGTGGTCGGTTTAAACCTTGCTCATGCTGCTGTTTTCTCCTGCAGTTGCGTTGAATGCGTTAATGACAGCTGTCAGTCTTTTTGTGTGTGTTTGCAGGAGACGAGAGGCGCTGGAAGGTGATTATCTATTAGTGCTCATTCATCCCATTACCTTGGTGCATCTGGGTGTTTAGAGGTGTTGCAGATGGAATAACATGACAATCAGTGACCTATCACAAGACAATCAATGTCAACATTTTGGAAATCTCCTGTTTTCATCATCCATATAGGTCCCACAGGTTGAAGGGTTATAGACCAGGTTGTAAGAATTTTCATTTTTCGGTTTTCATTTTCAGTTGTTTTGAAGCAGAAATTGAAGCAAGAGGTTTGCTTTACAGCTGTTTTAGTAAAACTGGGAAAAATTAAAAGTGGTAATGGCTAAACAAAATATTTGAAATACGTATAGAATGCATCTCGATGAAAAATGCTATTTTCACATTATTCACTGTTACTGGTTCATGAAACATTCGCTCGAATAAAGTTCTGAAATATTCAACTTTTATTTTTGCCTGCCTTCTTCCACAATCCCCACAACAGCTTACATCACTCATGCACGACTGAAGAGGTCATTCAGTTCAACACTGAGATAAAGAACTGACCGAACACCCTGATTTATCAGTGCACTTTAGCAGGAGCCTCAGGGTTTTTTTTTTTTAACTGTTTTATATGTCCAAAATGTATGCTTTCTACATGCAATGTGCTGACAGGTAAACATGCTAAACAAGCACTGATGGTGTTTCATTTAAATATTTTATACTTTTTCATTAGCAGACAAGTCTTTTTAAAGTACTAGACTGAACATAGATCCATCATTTCAGTGCATCTTCTGAATACTGTACACACATTGCATGACATTCCGACTCAGATGAGACCTTGGTCAGGTGTGTTAGACTGAAAAAATATATGACTGAGAGAATGTCAGTTATTGCAAAAAAAAAAAAACGTGGTTCATACTGAAAAACAAAATATAATTGATGGACATTTCTTTGTTATGGATAATGCTTTGGATCGAGCACATCCAGTGTGTCACTTAGCCAGCTTTTTACTCGACATTATCCAGGTCGGAACTGGAGATAATTTCCAATGATCTCGCCTGTAATCATCCTTCATAGAGGAGAGAAGACTGTTCAGTGGAAATGCCAGGGGCCAGACGCTAAAGCTCAGCAGTTTGTGAAAGACTACGCTCACACACACACACACACACACACACACACAACACACTCACACACATACACAAATTACAATGTGCCTGGGGGTGGGGGGGTGGGGTAACGAAGCTTGGCAGAGGGAAAAGGAGTATATTTACAGCCCCCCTACACCGCTCGCGGAGAAAGCAGAGGAGACGTTAATTGCATTCCGCTGTCGCTGTCTTGTATGTATTGATCAACCAAACACAACACTCTCCCTCTTCGCCGCACAGCGAGCGCAATAACTCTGATGCTAATCGAGTGATGGAGGAGAGAACAGGGGAAAGGGAAATCAAAGCTGAGACCAAAGTGAAGTCTCAGCCATCACACACTCCATCATTAACGCTGCTCTGCCGGGTCCCGCAGGACCAGAGCTGCCATCGTGGGGCTCGACGTGAATAAAGACATGCGTCAGCTGTACTAGTGTGCTGGATTAAAGCACCAGGCAACCCAACAAGTGACCTTTTAGAAGAGGAGCCGAGGGGGTCCCGATCGCTGTGGATCTGTGTCAGGCAGAAACTAACGTCTAACAAACATGAAAAGCTACTTTGCTGCTATGCTTACAGTGGTACACAAGCAGGACACTGATTTAGGCTCCTCTCTGAAGATGAGGGAGCAAATGTATGAAGAACAAAGGTGGGCATTTTCCTTAGGTCTGCCTGACTTACTACTATGGAGAAGACTTTAGCCAACCCTCTTTTATTTAGATTTTACTTTGAATCACCTTGTAGGTGCAACAATACTATTTTATGCTTGTCAAACTCTTCTTTGGAGAAAGTGAGTAGATTAAATGAAAGAAATGGGAACACATGTTTCACTTTGAAAGGCTGCACAGCATTCAGCACCACCAGTATACTGATCACCGCCTGATCATCTAGAATCATCTGCACCTGTTTCTTCACTGGTTTAGGCCATAAGTTAAATGTGCCTTTTTTGCTTGAGTGATTTATATGAAGGTCACGGTGTGGCTAAATAAACAAATAACAGGAAACTGGTCAAGTTCAGACCGAAAATGAAAATGATTAAGGAAGCCTGGAAAGCTATTACTCGAGACTACATTACAAATACAAGCTAGTCTGACTGTTTGGCAGCAAAATCTAAAGAAATGAGGGGGTGATCAAGACTTTTGTACAGCAATGTATGTCCATCTGTCTGTGTGTCCATCCATCTATCTGTATGTAGCTACAGTACCTACAGTTCTGTAAATAGATTATTGAGAGTCTTCATGAAAATGAGTTAAAATCAGTATATTCAATAAATTACACAGTGAGTGACAGTTTAACGAGCTGGTTGGAGAACGCTAACATGCAATTCTGTTACATTAGTTAACAGACCCCCATGCTGGCCAGCATCGCGCTGAGAGGAAGGGGCATGCCACCCACCCATGGAAAATAAAGTCTCTTAGGCTTGGTTGGATACAACACACTCTGGAGCCCCCTAGCACTGGCAAATGTAGTAGAGTTCATCATGCCATTTATTTTCTAAAGAGCTTCCATATTTCTGTCTGTCTGACTATTTCTTACGACCTAAAATGTAACATTTTACTTAAAAAGTACTTAAAAAATATTGTTCTCGAAGCTTCAATTCATGTTCAATTAACAAAAAATGATAAGGGGGCCAGGTTACTCATTTATTACAATAAAACAACAAATATTTTTATTCTTATTTTTATTTTACTTAGTCTTCATGAATAAGCTGTTTTAAATCAGAATGCGATGCTAGTTAGTTATCAAGCGCACACACAAGACGCACAAACCCAACAAGCACAAACCCAACACTGTTCTAAATAAATAAATAAATATTTAAATAAACAACTTTCACAATTAAACATAAAAAGGACTTTCACAGAGCATCTCGAAATTACTCTTGCTTTGTACTCCCAATTAATTTCATATGGGGAATTACTCTGTAACATCCTGACTGCCAGTTTTACAAAGCAGTTGTTTTTCTGCTGTTTTTCAGGCACTAAAAGTGATGTTCTAGAGCATAATGTCAATTTGAGGAATAATTATTGTGCTGAATAATGTATTAACAAAACATCTAGTGAAACGCTGCATCTTAATGAATACATGCTCTCATGCCTTTTGAAGGGCTTCAGTGTTCCGCTGGTCTATCCAGCTGCCTGGCTTGTTTTTGTAGATGTTCCTGAAACATCACTGTAGAAGCATGCGAGTTTACTTCCAAATCACAAATAAGCTTCGCCAGACTGACCTCCAATAATAAATACGCAGCCTCACTCATCAAAAAGTGTTCTTCAAACCTCCTCTATTCATCCTCCAGGAAATCTCAAGCCTTCAATTTCAGAGCCCACCCTGACATTTCAAAAAGAGGCGAAAAGGGCTGAAAAGAATCCCGGTTCTTCCTTTATTGGGTCTTTCAGATTCTCTCTCAAAACTGTAGCACATCTTTCAGTCCAGTTCTTCAGCATTAAGCTCTTCTTCCCTTCCTTAAGCTGTTTTTCACTCAAGATAATCCATGCCTAAGGCGGGTGGTGGTTGTCATTTTTTTAGACAAAAAAAAAAGATTTTTCATTTTTTAAATGATGCGACATATTCTAATTCCCCATAACGCCTTTCAATTTACAATTAATTTTTAGCTGCTGTTCCTCTGCAGCATCCCTTGGGGAGCAAAACAATGACGTGACCATTAAACAGTGCTGCTTTAAAAAGCAAGAGGTTGTTTAAGTCTTCATTATGGATTTCCCAAGTGGAGACGGTGGACTCTAGATTGGAACTGGTCCATTATTTTAAATAATAATGAAAAGCCTATGGTCTTGAAAATGAATGTTCTTTCTTTGGCTTGGAGTACAGGTTTAAAAAAGCCATTTTTTTGGTATGGAACCTTTGATGATATATGATAATGACATAATATGGCACTTTTCCCCAGGAACCCAGTTGTACCACAAATGTTTTTCTATTACAAATAAAGCAACCCATACCCGAGCCATACCTGTGCCGCTCAATGGCAGGTCAAAATTGATTGGTCAAAATTTTGTCATCACAACATGGAATGAGACCCTGTTTTTTTTACTGTCTGCACAAAAAAAACCATGATGGAAATGCAAACTGGAAAAACAACTGGGAAGTCGCCGAAGTCCAAGCACTACTGTCTGTTTAGGCTGAACTAACAAATGTTTAGGCACGCTAACAAATTTCTCTTCTGTGAGAAACGTAAGGGTGAACCAGGACATCACTAAATTAGTTGGGTCAGGTTTTCATTACACGGCTAAATAATGCTGAGAAAAAAAAATCTCACAAAGCTCACACAATAACCACAATAGACAAACAGCAGACCACAATAACTAAAGCAGCTCTGACAGAAATGTGGTTTTGGGACGACAACCGGCCATAAGCTGTGGGAGAGAATTGACAAGTTCCGTGCCTTCACGGTATGGTTTAGGTACAGCGCGGTTCCTGTATGCCACCTTTGGTTCTTTAAGGAACCATGTAAATTTAAATGTGATTAACTTTCTAAACTTTTAAAGAACCTTCATAATTCCTATGGGACAAAAGCTTAGTATTCCAGAGACCAGGACAGCCAGGGGCGTGACACCCGAAGAGAGGCCGTTACAGTCCGAAAGGTCTTAAAATGTTCATCCTAATTGCGTGCCATTTACACAAATGGTGATTTCAAGAATCATTCATTAAAAGGTCCTTTAGAGCCAGGGGTCAACGATGTATAGCCAGAGGGTCCTTTTTTTGTAATTATTTTTTTTTATTTATTTATTGTTGAGCTTATCTCTAAGCTAATAGTCATAGTCAAAAATGTCCATATCCTAGTTCAGCCAGGCTCTTCATTCACACTTAGAGTTTTTTTATGTTATGTTTTAAGGTTTTATTCTTTATCATTCAGCCACTTTTAATTATTATTTTACTTTCAGCTTTTTACAGCTTGCACTGAATTCAGATAAACAAGGCTAATCAGGTAAACAAGGCTAGTTAACTTTCTTTATAATAAAAACAGTGGGTCAGTGTTTTCAAAATACTGAAAATATTTATTATATATTCAGAAAAGCATAAAAACCCAAATTGATCATCATACATAATGCTAAAATAACATTATATCAATTCCAAACACTAAAAAACGTTTAATAATAACCATGACTGGGGTTTTAAAAATGGCATCACATGCAAACGCCCATAAAGAACAAAAATGATCAAACAGAAAAAAACAAGATCTTTGAACTCGGAGAACTTTCAGGCTAGTCCTCGCCCACAAGTGGATGGAGAAAACCCATAGAGGGAGGGGGGGTCTAGAGAGCGGCTGAGCAATGCTAACAGCGAGCGTGTAGGAGAGCAAACAGCGATTTTAGACTGTTTTACCATTTTATTTGCTGAAATTAAATTTTACTAATACACTCTGAGGGTTAAATACACTTCTAAGGGTTAAAGGGTTAAATCAGTGCCTCAGCGCTGTGGTGCATGTGTCTCAGAGAACGTTTCTGGTTTTTCTTCCCACCTCCGGGACAGGTCTGTTGTTACCAGACATGAGTGGAATAGCTTTAGCATGTTCTGGAGTTATCAGAAGGCATCTCTTTCTCGCTCGGTATGACACACACCTCTCACTTAATGCGGGCTTTTGCATCAAGGAAGGTCATGAATTAATCAGAGCAGAAAGAGAGAGACATCAGAGTCTTTCCTTTGTTTAAGGAAGAGATGCTCGACGGTTGTAGGGGTTGTACTACAAAGTGAACACCATCTGTTCTTCACGTTCGATGCATGAACATGTCGCCCGAGGTCTTTCCGCAGAGATGAAGAAGAAGGTTTTGGGATGAGGAAGGAAAAAAAAAGGAAAAAAGAGAAAAGACGGTGCACATGTGCTGCGACGCTTGCTTTGTATTCAGAAAGACTCTGAAAGGCCCACACTGCCTCCACTCAGTGTGATTGCACTGGTCCCTCAGGGGCCTGGCGGGAAAATGGCCTACTGTACATGGAAAGTGCCGCTATCGCCATGACATCTGGGACTTGTATAGTGGTTGGAACAGGGGCGGGGCGGTGCAGCACTTACAGAGGCGCAGGACAGTGGAGAAAACACAAAAGTGATACCTTGAATGTGCTCGTGAGCAAAATACACTATATCAACACTGCTATCGCCAAACATATGTAAAAACTGAAGTGGCCATTTTTGTCACATATAAACACCACACCACACAGTGTGAATTTTTTCTCGCCATTTAACCCATTCACCTAGGGAACAGTGTCCGGGGAGCAGTGTGTGGGGACAGTACCTTAAGGGAACCTCAGTTATGCCACTGGCAGTTCTGGGATTCAAACCTTCAACCATCTGATCACAGGGGTGTCTCCCTAACCACCAGGCTACCAGCAAGGGTGTGTTCACTGTTCCAAATTAACATGCAAGTGATGAATCAATAGGATTTGGTTTTTAGTTTTTCAATGAAACCTTTCACTTGTCTTGTTTGTCTTTTTAGATGACTGGGATCAGTCTCAGACAGGTTTGTTTACCAGGTGATCTTAATTAAAAGGAAACCTGCTTAAGGAGCTTGTTCTACATTTCTAAGTCCCAGTTATCATGCAGTATGAGGAGAAAGAAAAATCTTCCTAAAGATGAAAAACTCGAAATAGCGCGAAAGGTGTGAAAACAATTGACATTTCACAAAAACTGCAGAAAGATGATCAAACTGTGAAGAGATTTGTATGTGATTCAGAATGTAGATTAATTTTGTCAGATAAAGGCTTATTAAGGAAAGTTTCTGTCAGGCAAGTAAAAGTATTAAAAGAGCAGCTATTAAAAAGGCACTGATGAGCTGCAAACAGGAGTCTCTAGAGTCCCAAGAAAATCTTTCCTGAGGCTTGCACTTGTGCATAAGGCTGTGTTTTGGCCCACCAATGCTCAGAAAGACAAATGTTTTCAGTGGGCTCAAAAATATGTGAAGACTAATTTTCAAACAGTTTTATTTGCTGATGATTTACACGAGATGGTCCAGATGAATGGAGTTCTGGATGGTTGGTGAATGGCTGCCCTGTTCCAACAAGACTGTCAAAATGACTTCTGCAAAATATGTGGAAATTCCAACTGACCACTTTGGGCCAGGGTATAAAATGATCAAACGTTCCTTCCAGAATAAAGTATTTTCATGCAAGACAACTCACCATCCTATGCTGGGAAAAACATCACCGACTCCTTGGTGGCTATAGGCATAAAGGAAGAAAAAATCATGGTGTCACCAACATGCCCTGACTTCAACCCTACTGAAAACCAGCGGAGCATCCTTATAGGGAAGCTCTAGGGGGTTGGGCAGCAGTACACCTCAAAAGAGCAGCTCTGGGAGGCAACCTCAAAAGAAATACAGGCAGATACTGTACATAAACTTGCTAGTTCTGTGGATGAGAGAGTGATGTCAAAGGTTTCTATATTAATATATAACTTGATCTGTAAATATTTTTTAAAATTGCATGTATTTTTTGAAAAATGATTTCTTGACACAACAAATATAACATTTCAGGACTTCGTGTTCGTGCCTGAGTTTTTCAGGGACCAGAGGCGTCCCTGAGCAGGACTTGGCATGTCACCTGAAGATGACAAAGGAGACCACTTGGCTAATCCACTGCTCTCCATGTTCTGGACTTCTGTTCACCTTGGAATTCCACAGTCCCAATAGTGTTGAAAACAGCATGAGTGCATTTCCCCGCAGAGAAAAACCTCCAAGACCTGGATCTCTGATTGCACTGTCCTATAGGGCAATAAATAAGTGGGCCATCAGCTGTTACCTAAAACAGCTAATGCTAGCGCTGTTTTGAGTGATTTGAGAAAGATTAGCAGATACATTCCTTGACTCTCTTTTTATAAGTGGATAGACTTCTGGCAGTGGGCGCGTTGTACCCATGGCAACACAGATAGAGTGGCGGACATTCAGCTTGCGAGGTTTTGTGTAGGTAGGCTTGTTTGGCGTGGATAATTTATGCTCATACACAGCTGTGGGGAAATTCTTCGTAGACTCTTGCCATCTCTTGCTGTATCCCTTGGAGAGAGACTTATTGTTCTGCTTATTTAATGTATGGCTTGCGTTACGCATGCAGAAAGCCATGTTCTCAGCAAGAGCCATCCATGTCCTTCAAACGCCTCTCAAGCGCTTGCTAACTGTACATCAAAGTGGATCGGAGGTATTATGTTAGCATGGCTGAGCTGATGTGTTTTCTTGGTGTAGTGACCGTTAAAACAGTTCCACGGAATGGGACCCTGGCGCGTTCAGGAAACGGCTTCCCATGTGAAGTCTGAGTAATAACACCTTGCCTGGGGCTAGTTTGGTAAAAACAGCTCCACCCCGGCCAGCTGAGGATTAGTGCCAAGGCGCTGACCTCCTGTTGAACATGATACAATCCGTCTTTCTGCCTTCCTCCGGAGCACAGAGGCCATACCCATTAGTGCAACATGGATTCCAGACAAAGGCCTTGGTATAAACCTAAGGAACAATGTGCAATGTTAAATTATTAATCCCTCTGCCTGAGGGAGCAAAATATGCACACCTGTTTTGTCTGGCACTGCAATGCCTTCTTCAATGTTCCAAACTAACAACAGGATTGGCTAACTGATAACACCGGCTGTAATAGTCTGCCGAGGCCTATTGAGCAATTTGTAAAATCATTGTCTGCAGTCTGAGTTCTCAGTGCAGTGCGACACATCACTCAGCAGACCCATGTAGTTGCTGATGAAAAACTCCAATGCTGTCTTTGGAGCCCATTCTTGCATCCATTCTATTCTCCTTCAATGTCAAATAAATAATCAACTCCATAGTTATTGGATGATGATTAACTCAATCAAACACTGACAATATGAGAAGTCTTATCTGTTTTCAAAACCACAATAAACAATTATTCGCATCATTGCATTATAAAGTTCACTCCAGTTGTTTTAAACTTCTTAATTAACAGTGGATATGGGTATGTTAAGGTGTGTAGCTATTTTAAATAGCCATTGCCTTTATGAGTATCAACAAAATATTGTCTCATTTTATTCTCTAAACTTCATCTTGACGATAAATGATGAAGGGAAGTTGGCCTCTGTGTCACCTCATATTTATACCCCAGTGAAACAGAAAGTTATGAAATACTGGTTAGGAATTCCTGAGGGTTTTTTTTGAAGGTGAAATATAAAAGAGGGACATGCTCATGTTCCATTTCTTGGGTTTGCTAATAATTGTGACGCATGGTTTTGTTTAAAAAAATTACTTCAATTAAAGGTTAGTTTATTTTCAGTGTGAAATGGAGCTAATTAGCATCACAGACATTTTAAATGACCAATTTAACCATATTCCCTAAGAGTACAAACAATAGCTGACTCTAGTATTGAATGCAATCAACTGTGGATAGAAATTCATACTTGGTCACTATACAGGTGGTCCCTTTCTATCTTTTTTGACCAGGCCTCTTCGGAAAAAGAGATGGATATCCTAATGTGCCTTCAGAGCTCTTGTGTGATGCCTTACATGATTCCACTGAAGCGAAACATTTGCAATCACTGCAGTCAGCTCTGCACATTTCAATCATGCATTACATTTCCACTGCTGTACTAAACAGAAACAGCACAGGAGTGTATCAAAAAGTGTGAAAGCCTGTGTCACGCACCTTCACACTGCTGTCCTCGTGCCACCCCTGTGAGGCCCAGTTCAGCCTCAAGCCTGCACTAACAAACCTAATTCATCCCCTCAGCTCATCGAAGCCCCTCGTGCATGTTGTGTTATGGACTTGGTATGCTGTCTTTTCCCTAAAGTCTGTGTTTTATGCCTCCATTGTGTTTGTATGATTCTAGGCCATGCCGGTGCAGTCATGTGTTAAGAGATTCAGAGTGATTTGGACCGGCTGCGTAAACAGGCTTTTATGGCAGAATTGTTGCACCATTTTTATTGATCGAAAGTTGAATCATAACATCGGATTACAGCCCTTAATCTTCTGGTCTGCCCTTTAAATCAAGATAAAGGTGCTCAGAGATGTCTGGAGTCAGATTCCTCCACCTGTCAGAAGAAGGTCTATCCAGGCCTGCTCCTGTCATTCCCTTCACAATGCAGGTTAACTGAGGTCGTGGTTTGTGTAAATGGTTTGAATAAATACCGTTTTGTTTAGTCTAAGATGAAAATTGTTTCTGTCACACTTTATTTTGATGGTCTCCTATAGATTATCTACAGACATTTAAATTAGTAGATATTTTAATTGGTAAATGTGATATTTTAGTTGGCGAATGTGGATTATGATAGGTATTCAGTTTTGGTTTGGCATTGGAATAAGTTTTAAGGTTTAGGTTGAGGTGAAGGTTAGGTTTAGGATGAAATTTAGGGTTACATTTAACAGACTATATTCATCTTAAAGTTAAGGTACATTTCAAAGATATTTAGTTGAATGTTCATTAACCCTTATTTTACTGATTTTACTGTTTTAGTAAAATCTGATTCAGTGTTAGTTCCGCTACATGCCTGTTGTTTGCTGTTCTTTCGCTCGTCCGAAAGAACTTGTGGGCGGAGACTATCCTGAAACTTCTTCAAAGATCTTTTTTCTGTTTGTTTCTAAAACCTAAAATAAAAGAAATTTGGGTATTTTTGTTCTTTAAGGGTATTTATGTATTTAAAAATGTACACCATTTTTTTTAAAAAACACCAAACAAAGCTCAGCGTGATGTCTGATGCACCGAGCATCAACACAAACTGGGGGAACTTCCATATAAGGAGTTGATATGCCATATGATAACAAAGTGTAAAGTGACCAATATGTGAACACACCACAGCACACTGTGTGAACAGCATGAAATTCTTCTCATTTAACCCATTCACCAAGTGAAGCAGCGAGCAGCCAGGAACACAGCACCCCGGGGGCATTGTGTAGGGACTGTACCTTGCTTAAAGAAAGCTTGGAACAATGGCCCCCTAGGTGTGAGTGCGTTTGTCTGTGTGTCTGTCCTATACGTATATATAATGTATTGTCCCTAAAATATATGCCATATCACCCATATATAATCCCAATGTATAAAGAATTGCAATAAGTCTTTTGCAATACTTACAGTGTAATAGCTTCATATTTGTATGGAAGACTATAGACACCCCTGACACTCTTGACTCTTGTGCTTTTTGAGGTTATTATAAGTGTATTTTAAAAATCTGCTTTGTTTATACAGTGATTCTCTGAAGTACAAGTACAAGTATTGGCTGAAATGGACTAAAACAAGGAAGAAACAAGAGTTACTTAACAACACCAGGGAAATTACAGTAAGTTTTGTAGTGTTTATGAAGCACAATATTGATTGTATTATCGATTGAACGCAGAGCATTGAAGTCAGCTAATGCAGCTTAGCTAATCCATCTGTATGAGTGCAGGACAAGCAGGAAGAAGAGGCTGAGTGTATATTTGCTCCCTGCATTTTATTAATTTTGTCAGGTAGTCCATTACTTTCTGTGCAATGAGGTAAAAATATAAATTAATTAAGACACAAAACTCCCGGTGTGTGTGAGTGATATGCCTAGTGCGACATTGCTAAATTATTTTTATTGCTAAATTAGTTGTGATCATGTGCTAGCTTCAGTGAGTGAGTTTATTTGTGTGAAATTGGTGTCCACGCTCCAGTAATTCTTTATATAATTTCTTTTTTTCTTTTCAGGAGTTAGAGGGTGTATGTTTCTCTACTTTTCTGGTGTTGGTTGAAGTCTTATGTATAAAGCTCAGCTCTGCTTAACATTTAGACCAACAATATCACCCTAATGTGATGCACAGGACACATCTGAGAAAACCACTTAAAGAAACTGGGATGGATTCCTGAGTGGTGTAGCTGTCTGAGCCAAGGTCTGTCTTTGGTAGATCACGCCTTCAGTGCCAAGCATCTAAGAGAGCTCAACTGGTTGTGGTTCATATTGTCCCAAAGGACAACTGCATTGCTTAGACATTGATCCCCAAGCCTTACAAGGCAAGCGGCAGAGACCTGCGCCGGCAGCACAACAAATGGTAAATTGTCATATCACAAAACAACTCCCTATAAGGAACATTTGTTTGTGTTGATGCTTGAGGTGTCTGACATCATGCTGAGCTTTGTTTGGTGTTCATGGAGAACCATAGTTATCGTAATTTGAAAAAAAATCTAATAATAATAATCAATACTGGGTGTTTAAAAACTGTCATGCACAAATGCCCATACATTTTCTTGTATTTTAAGCCTTGAGCGACATAAGGGAAAAAACAAGATCTTTGAACTCAGCAGAACTTTAGGATAATCTCCGCCCACATGTGGGAGGGGAAATCCCACAGAGGGAGGGGGTCCAGAGAGCGGTGGAGCGGCAGTGGGCCAAGTGAAAAAGCAGCAAAAGGTGAGTGTGTAGAAGACCAAACATCGGTTTTAGACTGTTTTACATTGTTTATATTTACTGAAATCAAATTGTACTAATACACTCTGAGTTCTACAGGCTGATCACTTGATAACTCCACAGAGATTCTCCAAAAACTTCTCAGGAGAGATAGAATTGGACAAAAAGATAAGGATAATCTTCTGGGCCAGATAAAAACAACAGTTTTCTAAGTAAGAAAGGTTTGATCAGAGGTGCGGACTTGAGTCAAACTGAATGCATAAAATTGATGACTTTGGAACTTGACTTAACAAAGCCCAAAAAAAACTTGCGACTCGAACTCCACTGACTTTGACTCAACTTGGACTTTGACTTGGACTCGAGCCTTATGGCTAAAAATTGGCTGCAGTTGGACTATTTTTCATAAAGGGATTTTTTTTCCTGCTGTAAAAATGCCAGAACTACACAGAAAGCATACTTGATCATCAGTTACCGTGGTTACACTTTGCTTATTTTATTTCAAAAGCATGAAAATTTGAGTTGCATTTGTTTCTCTTTCTGTGTGGGTATTAATGATCCACTCTCCTCCATCCTTCACTCAGGTGTCTGTTAGTGGATGTTACAAAATTGGCAGTTAGTGTTCTCCTCCATCGTATTGAGCCGCCCAACAACATTACAGTAGCTTGAAAAGATGATGTGGTGCTTGGAGGAAGTTCATGCTGTATTACACATCTTTGGGAGACACATTTATGAGATATTTTGTGTTTTATAGGTACAATTCAGCAATAAACAGTAAAAAAAAGTATAATTGTTAAAGGATATGTGCTTATTTATGTGCTTATGGGTTCATTTTGCACATTGCAGTATATGTAAATGCATAATGCTTATGCCTGCTTTTGTATGTTACTGCATATAAAATGCATAAATATAAAGCATCGATAAATATAAAACATTGGCTGTGGGGTACAGATAAATCACAGTCATTAGTTAAGTGTAGTGAATGAGTGTATATTATTGTCTATTGTAAAATGCATCATAATATATTCTTATGCATTGTTAAGGGTTTTCTTACATGGGTTCTTTAATAAAGGGATCTATTATTACAAATAAAACTTTCTTCATCCTATTCTTTTCACTCCTTTTAAGCAAAGCTGTGGTCTAGTTTTGACGGCTGCTCAGTTGATGTCAGCATGGTTTACAATCAGAGTGAGTATCCTTTTTTCAGAATGCTTGAAAAATCATAAATATTTCTTGGTTTTGTTGTGCAGGAAATGTTAAGAATCGCTGAAGCAGCCAGTTGTGTCCTAGGTCAAGAAGATGTGATGGTCCTAGTGGGTTTTGCTTAAGTGCTTTGATAATCAGTCCCCTGCTGAAAAGGACTGCTGGAAATAATTCAGCCACATTTTCTCTGTCTTAGATAGATTAGATGATACTGGACTGAGGACCCTTTACCGTCTTTTACTTTTTAATAACCCTCCTTTTCCATAAAAAGACCTTTTTCAAATGGCATTGAAACACCATGGGGTCATCAGTGTTAGTGCTTCCAGATAATGATGGCTGATAAGTGTGCCTTCATCCATTTAGTCCTATTCAAAGGTTCTGTAGGAGACCTTCATTTTCTGTGATATTCCCTGTGATAGGAATTTCAGTATTTAGGTATACTTTCTAAAGAATACATAATGCCATATATATATAAATATATGTATATATGGCATGAGGGAAGGTGTGAGAAGGCAGAATCACGACACACCCCTTACAACTCCCAGAGTTACCCTTTCCGTCCAGATCCAATACTACCACATCTTTAACTGTTCCCCCTCCGCTATGGGAAATAAGTGGTATTGAAGCATTTATTGATTTTATAATTTTGTGGTCAAAATAAGGTGTCTCCAAACAAAATGGTGTCTCTTCCAGCTCATAAAACCCACAAAAACAGGAATTCAAAAAATTAGAATACTGTGAAGACATCAGGCCAAAATTTACAGGTCATGATTGTTTTAAACTGAGTGTCACACAAAACTCATCTACTAAACTCACAGCACCTGCAGAGGTTTGGGGTATTATCAAGAGGAAAATGAGGTCCACCAGACCCAAAAACAATGAAGAGCTGACAGCAAGCATCAAGGAAATTTACATTTACATTTACGGCATTTAGCTGAAATCTGGGCTTCCATAACTCCCAGGCAATGCCACAGGCTGATTGCCTCAATGCCACAGCGCACATATTATATTCA
>JBBPCY010000035.1:1253506-1267298 GCA_037974405.1 Brachyalestes nurse | reverse complement strand
TATATATTTATAAATGTAAAGATTCTTAATATATGTAAATATTATTTGTGTGAGAGAGAATACAGATGATAAATACAATATACAAAATGGTCACAAATTAATGTGTCCAAGCCGCATCCAACATCAAGCCCATAATAAGAAATTTGCAAGTGGTACAGAAATAGTTTTCCTGGAAACAGTGGAAGTTAATATTCTCCCAAATATTTTTCATAAAACAATCATCTCCGAAACTCAGCCCTCTCGAAAAACATCCAGCCCTTTATTAAGATGGCACCGACATGATTGGTGACTTCTAGTGTAACCCAATAGGAAACATTTGGACTCTTGACTGTTCTTGAGTTTTCACCAAACGGGTTTCTTAAACGTACCAGTGTTTTTTTTTTTTTTTTTTTTTTTTTTAAATCTCATTAGGACAAGATTATATTTGCAGTATGCCCTGAATGAGTTTGCAATTTTGTGCCCCTGCAGGTCTCGGTCGCCACGGCGCCGCTCCCCAGTGCGGAGACGCTCTCGATCCAGGTCTCCAGGCCGCAGACGCCATCGCTCCCGCTCCAGCTCCAACTCCTCACGATAAGGAGGCCGTCCCCAAGCCTTACAAAGTTTTTAGTGCAGCGTTGCGCCTTTGTTTCTGAAAGAGAGGCAGACAGTCGAGGCCCTAGTCTGAACGGACAGAAGCAACTAACCATTGGTTCTTACTCATTCATATAAACAGTTTTGTCCCTTGCTCAGGATTTAGTTTGTACTTGTCACCCCATTATTTTGCCCACTCAAGTGAAAGTGTGTGTAGATTTTTCTTTTCCTCTGAGTATTGTGCATATTGTGCAGACATTTGACCATACTTGGCTATTATACAATTTGACATACATATTTTACCTTTGTTTTTACGTAGTTACCATACGGATAACTTGATTTGTCTGTATTTTTTGATGCTTCATTAAAATGCCAGTTTACAAACTGAAAATGTCTCTTCTTTCCTCAACTTGGGCAAAATTCATTGCGAAGAATTTGTGTGGTGTAAGCAAAATGGCCACCTTGTCTGACTCTGGAGTCTTTCCACATATTCGGTTTGAAGTAGATTTGTCACTGCAAGACAGAAGATAAGATAACCTTTTATTATTTCCATAAGTGGGTAAATTTGCATTGTTATGACCGCAAAGTGGATGGTACAAGAGAAGAAAATAGAAGCAGCAAATTAAAATGACCCCTATACAACACAACAGTATAATAAAAGTACACTATACAAATATAAATATAGAAGTTGGTATATATTAGGGATGTGACTTTTTGGCAAAAACACTATTCGAAAATCGAGAACTATTCGAATATTATTCGAAAATCTATCCCCTCCCCTGCCCACACGCACAGGTATTTTTCCACAAACTGTTTAATCACAGGACACCCCCGTTTAACGTAAATATGATGTACATCGGCGCCGAGCCCTTTTGACTTTGTGTTTGTTTTTTAAAATTTGTGCATGGCTTTCTTTCCGAACCTTCCAAATCACAGTACAGTAAACAAACATCTTCACTGAGCAACTCACCTATGAGCTGGCCTCACCCCACCGGAACCTCGGCCGAGCTGGTAAAGAAAGTCCAGGGCCAGTGTAGTTCACGATCGATAGCCAGTCAGTTAGATGCCAGCCCGCTAGATCCGCTCTGATGCCGGCCCTGCGCCGCACGGTAAAATTTTTTCTTCTGTTATTTTAGCCTATGAGCTAAGAAGGCCTAGTCTACCGTGCCTGTAGGGAGCTTGACTGTTAGCGACACCTTCAGGCTGAATTAATGCATTACATGAAATATTGTCTGGGAAAGTCTTCATTTCTGTTTCGTGTTTTTTCGGAGTCCCTTCAGTGAGATATGGCTAAAACAGTATTCGAAATAACTATTCGATATTCGAACCCATATTGAATATTTGACTATTCGAAAATCATGTCTCATCCCTACTCGCGACAGGAGTAACACACATGCATGATACACATATCAGTCCCGTGTTTGTGCAATACATTATTCCAGAGAAATTGTGTGCGCAAAAGACAGTAAATTTTAAAAAGGTTTTCCATAAAAAACACTGCTGAAACTCCATAAAACATCCATATTATTTACTTTAGGCGCAAATAAAGCGTGCGTTCACTTCCGCAACGCTCCACAAACTTGTCGTTGGATTCAGAGTATTATCCGTTAAAATTTTCCCACTGTCTTTCTATATAATAAATAAATATTTATTTTCATTCTGTTGCTATATTATTAGTTTTATATAATGGTGTTATATAAAACCACACAAATTTCTAAAGTTAAATCTCTACTGAAAAACATTATTGTCTTGTAGAAAAAGAAAAAAACGTGAAATTGCACTAGGCGAAAAATAGAATTTGCTTATAGAACTGTCAAGATTTTAATTTTTAGTTTCACATGGGTCTTCTGAAAAAAAAAACAACATAAGGCATGAATGGCTAGCTTATGGAATTAAAATGTTTAGCTAGCTTATGTTCATAGATGTTAAGCGCGACCCTGAGCTTTCTCCGTATGTGACGGAATCTGATTTGAGAAGCAGCTAAAAACCGTTACAAACTTACGTGCGCGTGACACTTTGAGTCTCGAGCTGCTGTTGCCCCAGCAACAGGTGTACCCGGCGCGCATTCAATAACCCAGAAATTAATGTAAGTGATACAAATCTACAAAGCTCTTATATTTTATCAAAATTTAGATTAGATCATCCACAAATGTAGATGTTAGTTATCTTTATCATTATTGTGCTTTCAAAAAAAGTGTATGCCAAGTTACAAAATATTAAAAAGCACTTTCAAAAAGTAATTGCGCATGCCTGTGACTAAAGAACTAAAGAAGCATGATATATATAACAAACAGTGGTGAAAAATCTTGTTTCAAACTATCAAAACAAATCAGCACAGCTAAACTGGTCCACCAGTTTATCCAGTCTCCACCAGCTCTGCCAAGCTGGTCAACCAGCTCACCCAGTCTCCACCAGCTCTGCCAAGCTGGTCCACCAGCTCTATCAAGCTGGTCAACCAGCTCACCCAGTCTCCACCAGCTCACCCAGTCTCCACCAGCTCTGCCAAGTTGGTCCACCAGCTCGGCCAAGCTGGTCCACCAGCTCAGCCAGGTCCCCACCAGCTCGGCCAAGCTGGTCCACCAGCTACAACCAGCTTTGACCAGCTAATAACCAGCTTGAACCAGCTACTACCAGCTACCATCTTAAGCTGGTATTAGCTGGATTTTCCAGTAGGGGATAATTCAACACTGACCATAAATCAATGCACTTAACCATAATTCAATGTTGAATCAATAACATGGTGCTATCTGGGGCTGTTTCACGTTTTTGACCAGAGCCTTGAGGAGCGCAATCGTATTTTTATGAGCATTTTGCTTCACACAAATAAAAAAAGTTTTTTTGTATTATTTTTCTTAGTGAAACACTGTTTCACCTGTAGTCTTATAGAAACTGCCACTGATATAATGTATAAACTACATTTTCCTTCCTTATTTTAGTTTTAACTCTACATGTAGCTAGTGGTTGGTACAAAGTGTGCACCAAATGTAGGACTGTGCAATTATGTGATGATGTTTATTTTTATTATTGTTGTTTTTAATATTAAGTATGAATAATACAAAAAGGACAAACAGAAAAATAAATTAAAAAATGACCACCAGTTTGAGAATATTACAATATTAAAGGGCAGCAAATAAAATCTAAGTTATTTACAAATAACTTAAGTGCCTGCATTAAGCGTTTCAATGGCTGTCGTATATAACAGATTTGTTATATTTTCGTAACGCTGGGTGTCAGTATGGGCGCGACACTCCAAAGTCGTCAGTTACAGAAGAAGAAGAGAAGGAAGAACGTTGCACGTTGTCTTTTGTGCTTTATGAGACTCAGATATTTGTTCGTGTCCTTCACGGACAGATCCTCTCGATTTGTTAAACCGAACTTTGATCAAGTTAGACTTGAAAGGCGTACGCCTCTCATAACTTCTCCGGGATCGCAACTCTGTAAAAAACAAAGGCAATACATGCACTCAGCCAAGAGACCTTGTGTGCAAGAGATGTCTTCTGTTAAAATTGGTACACACAATGGGACTTTTCACTGTGATGAAGTTTTGGCGTGCTATTTTCTCCGCCAGCTCCCCGAATACAAGGTAAACTAACCCTTTTCAAGTTAATCAAAAGCTCTACGGTTATTCACCCAATAACATCATCTTAATGATTTATGTTTTTACTTTCAGGATGCTGTAATAATCCGCACACGTGACACTGCAGAGTTGGACCAGTGTGATGTGGTGGTAGATGTTGGTGGAGTTTATGATCCAAATAAGCACCGTTTTGACCATCATCAGAGGTAGACATTTTTGGCACGATCACTATGAAACAGTGTACTTAAAATGTGCTTAACTCTACCTTGATTTACCCCTGCAAATATGCCAAACACCTTAATTTGAATTATGTGGCTATTAATTTGTAAACCGATCCCTTAATTTTACCTTAAAAGTGGATTTAAGGTATGAGTGTGAAACCCCATAATCCTAAACATAAGGCATTTTTTCCAGGAGGTTCTGTTATTTAAGGGGCACATTTTAAAAAGTAAGGAAAAAAATCAGTAGGTTTTATCCCTTAATCAGCCTTAATCTGTCCACTTTCCCCCTTAATTTTCCTTACTTTCCTGGAAATGAAGGTAACAATTAAGGTCATTTTTAGGGGTACAATTAAGGGGTTTGGTTTCGTAGTGTAATCACTTAGCTTTACTTGCACACAAACAGAGAGAGAACAGCAGAATATTTTAAGTCGTGTTTATTTTTCTTCCCTCTTCCAGAATATGATAGTGTCCATTCTAATAATTAAATATAATGTCACCAACCTGTGGTGACATTATATAACCTGTGGGTATTCAGATCGGTTGATCAGGAGCCAAGAATTGATCATTGAAAGTCAGTAATTTTGTCTATGGAGCTCCATTCATCGAACATTGATATGATGTCAGAAAGCTGGCCGAAAGCCAGAGAAGATGCTACAGTATGGAGAAGAAATCAGCTGCTAAACACACAATGTTAGGAGAAACAAGCTGGGTAGAGTCAATAGTACGTGTTAGTTTGCGAAGGTAACCTTCATTTGTAACTGTCATTTTGGTAATTAATAAGAAAACAGTTCTTTTTAATTAGAGTAGTTTGGAATTAGTTTCTGCTCCTTTGTGTCTCCTCATTTCACTCCTCACATTTTCAGCAACTTTATATGCACTGTTGTGAACTGTTTTAATCCCTCTTTTCTGGTCTACTGCAGGGTTGCCGCGGGGTTGTAAAAGGTAGTAAATGAAATTAGTTCAAATTAAGGCCAGTAAAAAGTAGTTAACGTCATCTGACGAGGTAATAGATTTTCGAACCCCCATCCAACTGGGCCTATGCGTTTTTCAATTTGTGAACTTCAAGCAAATTACTAAACTTGCGTGAATTTATTTTTATGTGGTGAGTAGGACCTGAGTGACAGGAATGATGTCACGTACCTTGTGCGCGCGTTGGATCAATCTGGGTAATCCGGCTGGCTTGCTGCCAAAACTCTGCGCGAGTTTGCTAATAGTTTATTTCAGATATGGGCAAATGCAAGTTTTCAGACCTCTGGCTGGAGGAATCAACATTTAAAGACTGGCTTAGGCCACACTCACATACACCTACAGAGCCTTTTTCTGTCTCACTCTCTCTCTCTGGTTCTCTATCTGTCTGTCTGTCTGTCTGTCTTTCTCTCTCTCTCTCTATTTGGCCAGTTTTTGTGTCCAGTGTTGAAGTTGTTATAATTACCTCGTTGAATTGTGAGGAAATGTTATTAATTCATTTTGGAAAGACATTACATTACTTTACTCGTCACTTCACACTTTATGCTGCTACAGTTGAAGCTTGAAGTCGTGCTGGTAGTAAAAAATATTGTGAGAGTAGTAAAAAAGGTAGTAAATTCAACTTAAGACTCTCTGTATAAACCCTGTACTGATTAATGCTCTGTGCTGTGAGACATAGGGTTGCGGGTTCAAATTTTTCTTTAACACAAGCTGTCTTTTTTTTATCTGCCTTTAACAGCCCTCATTTTCAGGGGTGCAGAGATCAATAAAATGTGGGTCACTGAAGTTGTGGTTTATGAAAAATTAGCCTGTGAAGGCTTGTTTTATGCCCTGATACTGTGGCCACACGTGCCTAATCCCCTCTCCTCTCCAACGAGAACTACACTCTCCAACGTACATCCCATCTCCCCCTTTCAGGTCACACAGGTCATTTATGAAATGAAAGACATGCCTCTGTTTGTTGTGGTTCATTAAAAACAATCAGTGCAATGTTTGTTTTGGCATTGGAGATTTTTCTCTGGTTCTCTTCTGTGCACACATGCTTCTCTGTTCTGGAGAAACGCAGCAAGTCAGAATTGTTCACAGTAGTGGTGAATGGAACCAGATATCTGCCTCTAAAAGTTTCATCATAGAAAGTTAAAAATTTGGAGGCACCAGAATGTAACTGCTGCACCATCAGTAACCACATTGAAATAGTGCAGTAACAACCACAGTTACCACAGCAACCATGCAATCACACTTTGTATTTTCTTGTTGAAATGCAATCTAGTTATCATTATTTATTGTATATCTGAAAATTGACACCTTTTCTGTTCCTACAGTGTTTTTCAAATACTGGGAAGATTCCAGTGCTAAAACATCATTAATATCCAGTGTGTTGCTCATGTATACAGTTGTTTGATCAGCAGCCAAATTTTGATCATTTAAAATTAATTATTTCCCCTATAGGCTTGTATTCATGGAACATTGGCCACTGAGACATGAAGTCACTCTGAAAGTTGTAGACAGAGAGTCATAGAAAATTCTGATCAGAATGAGTCATAAATGTTAGTTTGAGAGTTGAACCAGACAACTGAACCAGACGGTTATTGCTTGTGAAGCAGAGCTGCTGTTTTACATTACAACATTACAATAGTTTGTCAGACACTTTTATCCAAAGTGACTACCTATGAGGACTCATTCAAGTTTCAGGACAGTGTGAGAAGCAAAGGAGAGTGTTAATTGCTAAATCTTTATGTAAGAGTAGTGCAAGATGATGTGCATTAGGAGTGGAGATACTCTGAGTTTTCAGTAAGTTAGTAAGCGAGAGAGGGATTCTGCTGCTCTTGTCAGCTTTGGACTGGGTTTGCCTTGTGCAAAGGGATGGCAGAACCAGGCGATGTTTGTTGGAGGAGCGGAGAGAGTGGGTATGGGAGGGAGTGGCCTGATATTCCAGATGTTATATAAAGAAAAGCAACATGACAGAAAGATATATGATCAACTCTGTTGAATGCAGCTGATGGATCCAGATGCCGCCGCTCTGGCCAAGTTTAAACCTTCAGTCACTGATAGCAAAGCCTTTTCAGTGGAGTGGCCGGTTGTTAAACCAGATGACTTTGGATCAAGGAGGTCATTCCAAGAGAGGAATTTTGAGACCTGTTTGAAGACTGCCCTTTCAATGATTTTGGATAAGAATGGACGAAACAAGATAATTCTCAAATTGAGCATGGCTGAGGGAGGGCTTTTTGAGCAGAGGAGTGACGTGAGCCTGTTTGAAACTCGTAGGAAATGTTCCAGAGAAGTGAGGAATTTTTTTTTTCCTGTTTTCGTGGGTTTTATGAGCTGGAAGCCCAAATTATGTACAAACAAACAACTAAGTACTTGAAATCGTTTAAGTTGTGGGCCCTGAATCTATAATCTATGAAAGTGTAACATTTTGAATGGAATTATGGAAATAAATAAACTTTTCCATGATATTCTATTTTTTTGGAAAGGGTCTGTATATGTTGAACAGGCAGATATATAGCTGTATTTGGAGCTCACTTTCTGTATATGGACGTAATAGACTGGGTGGTGAACATCACATTAGGACAGGCTGTTACTAAAATGAAAACAAAATTCACATATCATTGACCTTTTTTTTGCTCTGTTTGTCATGACAAGTATAAAAATTTGCAGAACAGTTCCCAACGAGGGATTCAGAAGATTTGAACTTGGCCAGAGGCATGCATGAAGTAAAATCGTCTTTTTAAAAATCTGTGGGCTGTGCATATGAGTGAACCTCTGGGATTAATTTGTAGAACACAGGAAACTCAGAATGGGGATATAAATCCAGAGTCATCGCCCAAATCGCGCTGAACATCGAGCACTGCGGTCGCTGTCCTTGGTGCTGAAGTCCTGAACTGACGCAATGGGAAGAATTTCATCATTGTCTATCTTCTGTACGTTTAGAAATCATTTCCATTTGAATGTTTTATTGGAGTGTTTAAGTCAATCAGAAGTGCACTTTCCTTTAAAAGCACTGTGACTGCTAGTTCTAGGTTTGTAGCTCACACCTAATCCCTCAACCAACACTCCAGATCCATGTTTTCTTTGCTATTTTATGCCTGAATCAGTCCATTAAGGCCAGTAATTATCTGATTAATAACCTACTAATTAACACATGGATTTATAGACTTGGCATTACAGTGTCATTTCCCGTTTCTGCTACTGTGACCACTCACCTAACTGTTACATGATCAGGTCGTCTTGCATTTCACTGATGTCAGAACAAACCCTAACCCAAACCCATTTCTCCAAAATGATAATGGTATTCATGTTTATAGAGCAGAAATTAATGTAAAGACACTGTGTTCCTAATTTTGGGCTAATTATACTAGTCAGTTTATGATGAGATGCTCATACACTGTAAAGCTCAGCTGGAGATTATGTAAAAACATTATGGTGTAATGGGGACAATATAACACAGCAACAATATTAACTGCCCATACACATAACCAACCATTAAGCACCATCTGCCTATAACTGTAGCTCGCATTCCTTGAAAGACATTCACATACAAATTAAATCACTACAGATGATCAGATGACTTATTTTTGCCATCTTTAACTGTCTGAGAGAAGTTGGTGCGTGTCCATGTTGGTCCTAGTAAAACAGATGAGCATGTGGAATTTACTGTGTTTTCTTTTACTATATAAAAGAAGCAAACTGCTGCCCTTGTTGTTGGATGTTGCTGTAGTTTCTGAGTGAGGGCAATTCACACAAATATGCAGAGATGCGGGTGTTTGTGTGTGTATATCCCAGATTTTGTACCTGTTCAGCTGTAAATAGACAATAATCTCAACACAATTAATAACTTTGTTACTGAGAAATCTGTATTTTTATGTTTTATTTAACAATACAGTAACAACAGCAATAATAATAATAATAATAATAATAATAATAGTCTCTGAAACCCAACTATGTGACAGTGCATGAAGGGGAAAGTCCTAGCCTGATATTGTGTTTAAACTTCAAAGTTGAATCAAATGACAAAATAATGTCCTACAATTTAAATGAAGTCTGCCTGCTGTGCGCTTGAGTGCCAAATCTCAGCACATTTTTCAAAAGTTTTCTGTTCAAAGTGTAGATGTTGATTAATTGAAATAAAAAGCACATTCCTAAGCTGCAAAACAGGGGTCATTGCGCTGCTTTCTTTTGTCTCCAAAGCTTTAAAAAATGAATGTATTATGCTCTTTGAAATGCTAATGTGTTTATATGTTAGATCCTCTGTTTCACAGCGAGGACGCCTCAGATGTTACCGCCCCAAGGATCAACTGTGAGCTTTTGAGTAAATACAGCAATTATCCTTTTAACACATTAATATTTGATTGTGTGGAAATATGAAGGAACAACAAAAAAACAAAAAAACCTCAAACTTCCTCAAAATACCAGCCTAAACCAGCCTGAACGGCCCAAAGGAAACGTGAGAAAGTCGAGGGCTTCATGAGGGGGATTTCAAAGGAACAGATGGAGGAGATAAGTCTCCAGGCGATCGCGTTTGCTACCCCTGACGGCAGGTGAAACCCGACAAATGGCTAAATATGTAATTGGAGGTAGAATGGAGCGTGCTGTTATTCCACACCTGAAACTGATAAGGCCTTATTTTATATTCACAAATGTTTAGTCTATTGTCACTGTGTAATGGTCTTGACATATCTGTGCCTTCTGATTATGTCGGGATGGCCCTGTTGTCATTTAACATTTGGTTACAATGGTTAGAACGTATACATAGTGGTTACCATGGCACTTTTTCAACGTCAGAAATGTGCAATGCTGGCAGCTCCAGGATTAATGAGTTCTGCACCTGGGGTACAATGCTGCAAATAAGTATTGGTCCTCTACCAGAGGAAACATTGAAACTAAATAATGAGGAAAGCGTGAAGACAGTTTCTACTATGGATGAAAGCAAAATGAAAGGAATGACATATATGTAGGAAGAATCAAACCCATTTAATTAACTTGATATTTCTGGGGGTCTTATACCCTCCTTATACCCTTATAAAGGTACATATATGGCCCACACTCTCATAGCTGTGTGGTTTTATATTAGCATCATTGTATTACCTGAATAATTTACTGCATAATAAACCTTAAGATTAATAACTGAATAATAAGCTCACTGCCTGAGGTTTTAAACAGTCCATATTTTACAGTTTTCTGCTATTTTATTTTTTTTTCACCCCAAAATCCACTTATGTTTTTTTACTAACCATAAAACCATTATAATTCATTTCCAGTCCCCTTTCCTCACTTGAAATTAAACAGGATGTTAAGGTGGCTTTAAAATATATATATGTAAATGTCTCTGTTCTGATTGGCTGTCTGATTGTGCCTCATTCAAAAGGCAGCCCAGGTTGAAATAACTGTATGCTAAATACATGTTTGTGACATCACAAAGCTTCAAAAAATGTTTTTTTTTGCAGGTTTCCATTTATGGACTCTGTTTGAACTGGTGTTGGTATGTTCTGAAACTGTATAAATGGTAAGTTGCTTATTTTTTAAATAAAACTGTGGAAAGTTCACTACGTTATTGCTGTAAGACCTTGTAAAATCACCAATTAATATCTGGCATATATGGCAAGCAGATAAAAATATGAAGTGACAAACTTTCTGGATCAATCAGCCTCGCAGAAAGCGAGCTGAAAGCCGCTCTGAGGGAAGTGTTTCCTCCCAGGCTGAAACCGAGGCGCACCGGTGTATTAGTCACTACTAAAACAATTGTCTCTCCTCCTGAAGTCGAACCATTAAAGTCGATGTCTTCATCCATCACACGCCTCTCTCCCTCGGCCCCCGAATTATTAAAGTAGAAAATCCCCTCATTCCTCCTCAATCCTATATCTTATTAAGATATGTTCCTGGATTCAGCATGAGAGAGTCTAATAGAGGCAGCTATAAATAGAGTCACAATCCCTCGCTTTCGTTAAACGGATGAGAGAGAGAGAGAGAGAGAGAGAGAGAGAGAGAGAGAGAGAAGGGCCAGACAGAGAGAGAGAGACAGAGAGGGAGAAATGGAGACAGAAGGGGCAGACAGAGAGAGAGAGACAGAGAGAAAGAGAGAGAGAGAAACACTGAAGGGAGGATAGAGAAAGAGATGGAAAAAGAGTCCAAGCTGGAGATGATATACATTACATATGTCTATGTTATGCTGAAAGAGAGAGAGAGAGAGAGAATAGGAAAAGAGAGGGAGAAAAAAGAAAATGAGAAAGGGGGGAGGTACAAAGAGAAAAACAGAAAAGAGAGAGAAATAGAACCCAAAGTGATGAAAAAAAGAGAGAGAGAGGGAATGAGACAGAGAGAGTAGAACAAAACACTGAGGAGAGGAACAGACAGAAAATTGGGAGTGAGTAAAAGGGAAAGAGATAAAGAGAGACATGAAAGAGGGTGAAGAGAGAATGAGCCAAAGAGAGAGAGAGAGAGAAAGGGAAAAAGGGAAAGAGATGGTCAGAGAGAAAGAATGAGAGAGAGAGAGAAAGGAAAAAAAGAGATGGACAGAGTGAAAGAATGAGAGAGAGAGAGAGAGAGACAAGGGGAAAAGGGAAAGAGAAAGAAAAGGAAAAAGAGAGCGAGAGAGAGTTCACTAAGATGTCATTAATGAAAGTCGGGGATGGGGTGAGTCTGTGTGGTCTCTGCGCTGCTGGCTGAGTGCCAGGCTGTGACTCAAAGCTTTAGGAGGGTTCTTGAGTTTAAGCCTGTGGCTAATCAGGCCCATTGTGTGAAAAAATCGCTGTCTGCTCTCGCTCCAACACTTTGATTCCACTGCCATCAGGCCCGGCTGAGGAGTCTGAGCATCCAAGTTGTCTGTAAACCCTGCATTCTGTCACTGAGCAAGCCTGTTGCTCTGCTGACTCCTTTGGCTTCCCTCTCTCTCTCGCTCTCTCTCCCTTTTTCTTTCTTTACTTTCTTTCTCTCTCTCTCTCTCCTCTTTCTTTTTTTATCTTTCTCTCTCTCTGCCAGCTAGAATGAATTTTTGTAGGCTGTATTGTTTTTGCCATCTCCAAGCCTCTTGAAGCTATGGTGGTGGCTGTGGAGGAAGGATGCGTAGGTGGTGTGTGTGTGTGTGTGTGTGTGTGTGTGTGTGTGTTCTCAGTGAGGCTCTTTTTCACAGCCCACTCCTTCTCTCTGTTCTAGAGTATGAGTGTGTGTCAGACCCGCTCGGATGGGGTTTCTCTGCCTCCCAACTTATATTTTTGGCTGTTGCATTTCTGCAGCTGATTACTTTTGTCTGTGTGTGTGTGTGTGTGTGTTAGTGAGAACAGTGAGTGTTTATTAGAAACACCCATCTCAGTGTCAGTTACAGATTCGCCCATCTGCCCCCTTCTACCCAGCCCATTTTGAAAAGCTACCACTATAGGACCTCCACTGACCAGATAATGGACTGTTCTCAGCACAGCAATGACATTTTTATGGTCGTGGCCATGGTAGTGTGTGTGCAGTGCTGGTATAAATGTATCAGGCACAGCAGTATCAGTGGGGTTTTACACACTTCAGTGTCACTGCAGGGTCACAAGAGGTCAACCTTCAATAAAAGTCCAGCTGAGAATGGCTCTGTTATCAGACCGCAGATGAATGGCTGGAGGACAGTGTCAATCTGTACACCAGCAAGGTGAAACTATAAGGGAGATGTTTCCAATAAAGAGGCCAGCATCTAATAAGCCCAGTAACACTGCTGTTTCTCCAATACACTCATGTTGGTATAAAGTTTCTGATCCACCTTGTTTATGCAAATGCAATAATGTGCATGAAAGACCTATATGGAAAAAACAAATACAAATATGCATTTCTTTTATGGACAAAATATAAAATCTGAAATATAGAAATACTTTGAATAAGTGGTGATACAGCAAGAATGAAAGTCATGTTTCTGCCAAAAATTCTCAATGTTATGTGTGGACTGATGCTGAGATGGTGCTCACAGAGGTTTGGTAGGAGATGTAGTGAAATGAGCTCCTGAGATTGTTGTAAGACTGTGCAAAAAGGTTACAGTAAATTATATTAAAAAGAAATTAAAAGGCTAAAAGCAAAACACAATCTGTAAAAAAGCATATGATCAAGTTGTGTAAATGAGTGTAAGCGAACATTTGCAAGTGTAAATAAGCAGAAATGTAACTGAACTGCACAAATGTAACAGAATAGAGTCTGTACTGTAAAGTGCAGTGCACTAGTTGCTGTTGATGTATACTGACTTAAATAACAGATAGCGGGTGAGATACAGTGAGAGAGGCAGTGAGATCCAGTGAGGCAGAGAGACGGATGAGATACAGTGAGGTAGAGAGGTAGGTGAGTTACAGTGATGTAGAGAGGCAGGAGAGATACAGTGAGGTAGAGAGGCAGGTGAGATACAGTGATGTAGAGAGGCAGGAGAGATACAGTGATGTAGAGAGGCAGGAGAGATACAGTGATGTAGAGAGGCAGGAGAGATACAGTGATGTAGAGAGGC
>JBBPCY010000035.1:1241799-1253406 GCA_037974405.1 Brachyalestes nurse | reverse complement strand
TAGATCTTTAAGTCCATCTCATGAAAAATCGGAGCAGAAACAAAGGTGTTGCGTTTATATTTTTGTTGAGTGTAGGTTTATCTCATGTCCATCTGTAGACCCAAGAGAACCCAACTTTCTTTGCTCCCTTGGGGTGGGTTAAGACAGTCCTTCCTCTGCCCACTTTAAGTCAGCATTTATTAGCCGACATAACAGAATTGGCATGTAGTGTTCTCCTGCAAGTGTGTTGAACCACCCACTCATATTGAGCTGGCAGCAGTGAAAACATGTGGTGGTGCTGCACTGAACTCAACAGAAGCTCATTCGGGTCTTCACCTTGTCACGTAATGCCGGGGAGTGAGGCGAGACGCATGATGCAGGTTCTAGTTGGTGGTTTTCATTACAAAAAGACTCAGACTCCACAACAGGAAAATAAAGAGGCACAAGGACCTTAACTCAAACATAACTACATAGAAGACACAGGGAAGGTGAGGGATATTGTGAGGGTTAACCAGCAACTCAGAAAAGAACTTTTAGCTCTTAAATACTAAATACTCAAGGACAGAAACCAATCACAGAATCATTTAACTGAAACACAGAACAGGTGACACGAGACTCCAGACACACATACCTTTCAAAATAAGAGTCCATATAACAAAACTAAAACAATATCCAGAAGGCGGCCGCTGTGTGGACGTCACACACCTTCGCAACATTAATGGTACTGAGTGACTAAAAAGCCAGTGGGTGGAACTGAAACTAAAATCTGAGGAACAAATATTGGGGAAAAAAAATTCTTAAAAAACAAAACAAAAAAAACTGTGCCTCCCACAGATTTTCCTTCTTTTGCCATAACGTGAGTCATTTCATAGTTTGGCTGAACAATAAGCACTGTAACACTTAAGGTATACGTAAAATACACCGTTTTAACCCTGTTATCTATGCAGCCTTGTTAACTTTATTAAAAGCAGTCCCACCTGAAGAGAAGTAGGGTAAGTTGGTGGGACTTTACACTGAGCGCATTGGCTCTTGGACAGTTTCCGTAATTTATGCTTCCATATGAGGCTGAATCCAGGGCAATTACAAACACTCAGTGCTAAGCAGGTTAATGAGTGTGTGTTTTCTTTTAAAATGGATATATTGCATTCTGAATTGCACTGTAATTCAAATACAGCTCTGTTTGCGGCCTGAAAAAAATCCTTTTTGGCCATGTACTGCATACTGCTTACTACTTCTGGGCACAGTCAGTTCACAGGCAGTATGTACCAGGCCCAAGCAGGAACACAGCCTGAGTATTACACAAATCTGCTGGTGCTGTTATATAACATAAATGGAAAACGTCATGCAAAACAAAAGCAACTGATCTGTGCCTGCCGTCAAGGGATAGTTTTAAGTTTTAAACAGGTTTTGCACAGTGACATATTAAGAATTTAGAGCTCATATAATAAAGGGCACCTTTAATCTTGAGATGCTCCTCCCACCAAACCCAGGAACGCAAGTGCTCAAAGGTGCACAATGGTTGGTTTGCTATATTTAGAATAAATTCATCATATTCCTTTTTTAGCTTACCTTTCAGAGTAAGTTTCTTTTTAAGGAAGTCACAAAATTAGCATTATATAATCTCTAATATATTAAGAGTCAGAGGTTTGATGTGTGAAAGTAATTTGGAGAAACTTATTTGTACTTTAATTTCTAGCAGGCTGGATTACTGCAATGCTCTTTCCTCTAAATTTACATTTACGGCATTTAGATGACGTTCTTATCCAGAGCGACGTACATCAGTGCTCAAGTAGTCTATGTCTGTTTCTTAAACCTGTATAGCTAAACTTAAATCAACGTCCACTATTCAATCAAGCTACTGCACGCAAGGTACACCTAAACAACATCTGTCAAAGAAAAGTCAGAAGACAAAGTAAGAAAGGGAAGGGGATTAAGAGTTTTTTTTTTTTTGGGGGGGGGGGAGCAGGCAGAATGATAGACAGTTAGTCACCAAGGTGTTCCTTGAAGAGGTGGGTCTTCAGGCGGCGCTGGAAGACAGCAAGGGACTCCACAGGTCTGATCAGAAGAGGGAGTTCATTCCACCACTGGGGGCCAAGACTGAAGAGTCTTGACACATTTTCTTTTCTTTTGAGCAGCGAAGGTTCAAGACGAGCCGTGCTTGAAGCCCCGAGAGGACAAGAAGTGACACGTTGTTTGATCAATGTTATGTATGGGGGTGCAAGTCCATTCTTGGCCTTGAAAGCAAGTGTTAAGGACTTGAACTTGCAAGCGACCACAGTGAGCCAGTGAAGGCTCTTTAGTAAAGGTGTGGTGTGAGTGAACTCAGGAACATTGAAGACTAACCTGGCAGCTGCATTCTGAATCAGCTGAAGTGGTTTGGTTACCTTCAGTGGGAATCCAGCCAGTAGAGAGCTGCAGTAGTCCAGTTTGGAGATGACCAGAGACTGGACAAATATCTATGTAGTTTTTGTAAAAAGAAAGGGTCGGATTCGTCTGGTGTTGTAGGGAAGGTATCTGCATGTTCTGGAGCGGTGGTCAGCCTGTGGCAAGAAAGACAGATCTTCATCTAGAAAGACAGATTTTCATCAGCATAACACCAAGATTTCTTACCTTCGTTGAAGGGAAAACCGAGTTCCCAACAGAAACAATGAGATTGTGGCTTGGTGAAGGACTCCCTTTCATAAATAATCGTTATACGGCAGAATAACTCTTTATGTGGAAGTTCCCCCAGTTTGTGCTTATGCTTTAGGTGACAGAAGCCATGCTGAGCTTTGTTTGGTGTTCCTATGTCATGTAGAACCAAAGCTATTGTCATTTAAAACAACATGCTGTTATAATAACCACTACTGAGATTTTTTAAATGGCATCACAGGAAATGAACCATGAACAAAAATTTCTTCTCCATGAGTTTCAAGCACTATTGGTTTTTCTTATTTTTGGTCAATGCATTTCTTTTTCTATGTCCTTTATGTGTAATTATGAAAAGTGCTATTCAAAAAACTTTGCCTTGCCTACGGAGGGATGACACTTGCCTTACTTTGCATTGTGGTGTAGTGACAATAGAAGAAATGGAAATACTTGATGCGGATATTTGAACAAAAATCAATAGAGTACTCAAAAAACTCAAGTAAAATATGCAGTACAACTAGTCTTGACACAGGATTCTGTTTAAGTAAGAAATTTGTTTCAATGTCTGCCTAGATCGTGATATGCCATCTTTCCTCAAGGCCAAAGCCTGAAGAAGTCCACAGTTCAGCTCCACCTCTAATAACCCATCATTGATTTATCACAGCCTGTTTTCCTATGTCTGCAGTGCTATATATGACCTTGCCATCTAAATAGGTAAAGAATGACTTGATGATAGAGATATACAATGTGGATGTTACACCGAGCCAATACATTTTCAACCAATTCATTTTCTTGGGTCACATTTTGCTTCTTACAGGAGAAAATCCAAACAGCACAGATCAGGAGCAGACAGAAGTTCATACTGTCCATGGGATCTTCAGTGTGTTCTAAAGTAAGTGCCCAAAAAGAAAAGTAAACATGGTGTTAAAGTGCATCATTAAAATCGTAGCATTATGTAAACAGTGTTAAACTTTTAAAGAGTAGTGGTCATTCCCCAGTCTATATGGGGTTGCGCAAATGGTTGTGATGTCATTACCATGAACACGTCTGTACATGGTTGCCCATTCAGCTTTCGCCACTCTAACTCATCTACTCATACTGAATTGATGCTACTGTAGTCTGTAACTGAGTTATTGGGGTGGAAGATGTAAATGATTAAACACTGTACTGCTTGTGGCTGTTGGGAAGCAGCTCATTACAGCTCTACAGAGGATCCATACATCCGTAGGTGCTCCTGACCTTTTTTTGTTTCTTCCGCAATTGTCAGATGCAGCTACCCAACTGTGGATCACTTTAATCCAGGCAGCGTAATAAATAATAAATGTCATCATACATCAAACAATTGTTTAAATGGAAGTTCCCCTGGATTGTGTTGATGCTCATGGTGTCAGACATCATGCAGGGCTTTATTTAATTTACATTTACAGCATTTGGCGGACGCTTTTATCCAAAGTAACTTCCATTTCCTGACTACAGGAGACTTGCTCTGGAACCCAGTGGTGGTATGCTGAAGGTAGGATACAAACCCATAACCTCTTGCTCCAGAGGTACCATTTAATGTACCACCACCATTTAATGTACTTGTAATTTTAAAAACAGGTAATAATAATTGCTACTGAGGTTTTAAAAATGGTGTCACACACAAACGCCCGTAAAAACGAAAACAACCAAATTCCTTTTATTTTAGGTCTTAGAAACAAACTGAAAAAAACAGAGATGTTAAATTAACGCATTCATTTCGTTCAATTAATCACAGAAAAAATAATACGTAAAAAAATGAGCACTGATTAATTGCGTCACGTGACTTTAACGCTGTACGGTGTTCTGTCGAAACATGCTACCGATCGATTCAGTGCCATGCCCATAAATCTGTGCTACCTTGGAAGCTGTATAAACTTTGTGGAAGCATTTTTCCTCAGGGTAGCATGAATCGATAGACTCTGCTGTCGAGTTGCGCTATGGTAGCATTTTTCGACAAGACAGCACGAATCACCAGTACACCCTGCTTCACGGGAGGTTCTCTCAGTGTTAGAATCTGACTGTATAAACTGGCTTTTATGCACCTCTAAAGATCTTTCTGTCTATCTAGGCTCTTCTCATTTAAATAAATATATTTTTCTCATATTATGCATATTATTTGTCTATTTCTCATCATTATCAGTGCTATCAATTGATTATAAACTGTATGAACTGTATTTTTAATTTTAATTCATCAGAACGCCCATGCTTGGCTTAAACTGTAGCTTACAGATGGACTTAGTTCTAGACTATTGTTCTTGCTGAAGCAATTTTCCCCTCAGTATATTAGGTCATATTTTTGATTGCTGTGACCATTACTGCACATGAACAGTGCAGAAACAGTTATTAAATACGATGTTGAAAGTCTGTAATGCTGATTATCCATTCACTCATATGCCAAAATGCATTCAAATGTTTAAATACTTCTACAGCAAAAATGTGCACAATTAATTGGATTTTTTTTTAAATCACGTGACACCCCTAGAAAAAACAAGATCTTTGTGCGTGGGAGACCTTGTAGGATAGTTTCTGCCCACAAGAGGGTGGGGAAAACCTGAGGGAGGCGGTCCGGAGAGTGACCGGGTGGCAGCATGCCAAGTGAAAGAAAAGCAACCAGCAAGTGTGTAGGAGTGCAAACACTGGTTTTAGACTTACACCCCTTTTATTTGTTGAAATCAGATTTGACTATGGGTTAAATAAATTGATAATCTGATATCTGAAAATCTGATTGTCAATAGACTAAACCGTGTTTTATGCTGAGTTTAGCAACATTGCCTTCTAAAATGAATGGAGAACAATGGGGGAGGCTTGGTGTAAATGGAGTACTGGTAAAAGTGTAAAAGACTTATAGGCTGAGAGAAAGCCTTGATCATTAGAAGAGTCGGGGTTGGTGGTTATAGAGCGAGACGTTTGCTTAAACAGATGAGGAGCCGAGGAATTTGAAGAGGATTTTAGAGTCGGCTCAAAACCTGATTAGAGTTCAGCGAGCATACAGAGCGGGCCGTCTACTTGAATCAAGCAATTTGAGGGAATAATTGTCACCTTGCTTTTGAACCAGAATGTCAGTGCTACAGGTGTCCAAACTTTTAATGAAGCCCATCTTCACATATCCAGCCACAGCCGACAACGCACCACTGCAGCGTTAATGAGGAAGGAGCCTGTCGGGCTTTTTCCCAAAAGACACTCCAAACCTTCACTTGATTGGTATCATTACTTTTGGCTGATTTTTAAGACATCCCCTGCTTTGCCACGGGATGTGATTCAGTCATTACTCTGAAAAAGTTCAGGCTTTACAGCTACATCATTGTTCTGTGGTTCAAAAAAGGTGCAAAATGTAAGAGTCTAGAGTGTGCAGAGTGTGTGGACATTTGAGGTGGACAGTAGTTCAAGTTCCTACACTTCGCTCAGTTACCTAGGCAGGCCTGCGGCCTCCATTATGCATATAGTCTGTTAAAAAATGAATGATTGTGTCACAGCCTACTACACATAACTAAATGTAGAGAAACATCTGTTAAAAATACATGAGCTTTACCGACTTCATTAACCCAGTTTATTTAAAAAACAAGCCGATGTTTGGATTTAAAGGCTTTAACCGGGGTTGTGCAGCATGACAGTGTTGTCTCTCAGATAGGGAGAAATGAATTCTGCAGAAATACAACACATATCACAGTTGCTTTATGTGCATGCAGGGTTTCTCCATCCATATGTTTGAGTCTTTGGGCTCAAGGAAGGCACCACCATATATAGGGTAACTTATCAGAATAGAATATCATTCACAAACTGTATATAGGTCTAACAAAACAGCCTGTTTAATTATAAGGACTAATAATAAGAGAGATTGGAAAACAATCATGTGGAAAAAAGTGTCTGTACATAACTGGTACATCTACTTCCATTATTATCTGTTTTTTATGGTGTAGTCAAACAAAATAATAAGCTGGTTTGTTTCTTGTATTTCATGAGATTTATGTCTGCATTTAGAAGCTCTGCCTGGCTTTGAGATATTTAGTCTATATCCTTTTTAGAAAGAAATTATTATTATTATTTTTTTTTAATTCACCTAATAAACTTCGAGAAGTACCTTTAAATAAAATATTCTGCTTCCCGTTTTGGGTTTTTTGATTGCAAACACAGTTTTGACAGCTTTCTTGATCTCCTGCTTGTGTGGGTTTCCTATTTTTCAGTGATGCAACCTCACAGCGGTCTTGAGTGGAATCTGAATTACTGTGGAGAAAGTAAATGATCTACACCTTTTAAATTCTGCTTCTATCTTTTATATTTTTATTATGAACTTTTTATCTTAGTTCTACATTTTTTTTCTTCCTTCATGTTAATAAATCAGGTGCAACCAACACCTAAACAGAGGTAAAACGTTCATAAATGCGGACTTGTTCACTCACCCAGGAGTTTATTTAAGACATATAAATATTAGTATAACAGAGGGACCTAGCTTTTTATAGCTACTGTGAAAATGGCTGAACAAATTGTAACCCCCTTCCCCCAAAAAAGTATTAAAAACTGACTCTTAAAACCTACTTTAGTTTCCATAGTTAATCCGATCGCAATGCAAGCTATTATTCAACAAAATATTAATATGATAAGTGATTCCAAACTTTTGAATGGTTGAGTAGAGCAAACACTGCACCGTTAGATATCATAAGACCCAAAAACCCCTTAAGCCAGTGTGCTTTATCAGCCATCCTTCACCTGGCAGAGGTTGAAGAAGCAGAAGCCAGCGGGTGTGTTTACTCTGGCCCGGTTTTCATCAACAGCCCATAACAGAGATGCCTAGAAACAGCCAAACAGCCCGTGGCCTGGCACGGACCTGAAAAGAGGAGGCTTCTGATAACGGCCGAACAGGAGGGACCTAAAACTCCCTGTACGGTGTAATAACTAACAAACATTTCTCCTCTTAAATGATACTCTCTTTGGAGCGACCTCAAACCCGGCTGCCCTCCCATTACGGAAAGGCCAATGGCTCCACAAGCACATGGTCAAACACAGGCTTAGCACACTGACCTTTACGTCGTGCATGGGTGGACTCTCTTGAAAAGGATACACAGTGGGTAAAAACACCACACTGACATCCTCCTAAAGGCTATGGTTCTAAAAAGGGAAAAAGTGTCAGGAACAGGGCCATTTCTCATAGAGACTATTTCCAGTAGTGTGTCTCATAGCAGACAGAAGGTGTACATGCTTTACCAAGCTAAGCACAGTCCGTATCAAATTCTAACTAACAGTTAATATACTTTTTTATCTAAGTGCACAGTTTATGAGACTCAGAGATAAACAGGATATAAATATAAACACAGCTCAAAGGTCAGTGTCACATATAGAACATGTGAAAACGAGCAGGCATTACTCATTAACGCAAATAAACATGCAAACGCCTGATGATGAGTGCGATACAGATTCAACCCAGAGCGTCGCCCACTTAAGGTGTGATAATGCAACGAGGTTAGCTGCCAACAACAGACCCTTTATCTGCCTCTGCCCACCATGCAAGGTTAACATGCAAAGAATCTCTGTTGGTGTCAGCTTGCCTCGTGAACAGCTGAAGAGCAGCCAAGTTCACTTTTGAAATTGCAGCCGTCTAAATCATACAACACAGAAAAAATTCCTTTGATGCGGAAGTCAAACCAGCACAGGGGGATCACACACAGAGTTCTCCTCATAACTGTCCTCTCCCGCTCCCTGGAATTGGCTAATCAATGCAGCTTCTGAAATGAACAGGGACATACAGTACATACGGTTCTCCCATCAGTTTGAGTTGCATCAGACACAAACCTGAAGCGAACATGAGAAAGAACTGGAGGATGTGGAGCAAAGCTGCAAACCTGGTCATGGACAGAAGGCGCAACTGAAACTGAGCTACAAATAAAAATAAATAAATATGATCTCTAAAGAGTTGCTGAAAATGTTCATTTGAAATCTCAGTTTCTGTGGAGCAACATTATTTCTTGTTTGGTCCACAGCTTCACATGATCAGGTCCTTTGTTCAGCAAAGTGCTTTGCATGTTTGTGTCATTTTACACAAACTGAGGAGTGTAAGGTGAACTGAGCTTACTTCACATGATTTCTCATCATGAACCTCATTACAATAAAGTAATGAGTAAGAGAAGGACTGTTTTCTGTTTGTTTATTTGCTAGACTTATCTATTCATTCGTTAATTCATCCATTATCTAAGCCACTTATCCTAACCAGGGATAAGTAGCTGAGATAATGGATGGATGAATGAATAGATGGATGAATGAATGAATACAGACGAGACGGATGAGAACACAAATAAAATATTATTAACTACAACATAATATAATACATTCCATTCATTTCTGGAGAATGACTTTCAGAAATCTGCAGGGATATTTTTCCACCCCACTCATAAACTCCTCCAAAGTTCAGTCTTAAAAATCCACTGCATTTTCTGCCTCTCACCACCAAAGTAATCCCGATTATAGATTAACACTCATCAGTCTGTAAAACCATGATCTGTAATGCAGATGTTCCTATCTGGTTCCTTTTCTCAATAACAGCTTTGTGAGCAGCTTCATATCCTTTTAGAACCAGAGCTTTGTGTCATCTTCTCACAGTGCAGAAGATGTAAAGATCTGAAGGAAAAGTGGAGCTTGATTTTCTTCCAAAGACGAAAGCTTTAATTGCTTTCGTCTTTTCTGTTTATCTAAGGTGACATTTTTAGTGGTCTAACTTCTGTTTCTCCTCAGAAAGATCTCCTTTAGTCATTTTAGAGGTACATCAGACATGTTCTGCTAATTTTCTGTTGATGTTCTGTAGTGTGTATGTTTTTCTGCATTATTTTTTAGTTCCCCTTTACCCCTTTCATCAATGGTCAGGACCCCACCAGTGAGAAGGTATTAGTTGGGTGGATGATCATTCTTTGCATGATAACACTGACATAATAATGGCAGGGTAGCGTGTGTGTGTGTGTGAACTGCACAGGGTGGATCACACACTGTGTTTAAACATCTTAAACATCTGGATTGAGACTAGTCCACTAAACAAAAATATCCAGCCAACAGTGTCCTTTGGTGAAAAAGTGACCACTGGTAAAGGACTGGATGATCAACCCAAGCATCAGATGAACCATCATAAATAACTTTATTTTTGCAAGGTTAGATGTGTCTAATTGAGTGAAAACATACACAGGCACGCACATACGCACACACTAACATGCCAGGTCACCATGTCAGTGTCACTGCTTGAGCCCTCAGTACCATTAATTTAAAATGCATTCCTGAATCCTTGCTGCGAGGTTCACCACACATCGTGTGACGAACTGAAACGTCGTCACGGATCTATTTTTGCTCAGCTCTGATCTCAGTTGTTCAGCTGACTGACTTCAGGACTTCTGCTTCTCTGCACGTAGATCAGTCAGTCTCTGTCAGGTCAGGAAGGCCCCCAGTTGTGACCACAGGGTATGTGAATTCATGCCCTAAGCCCTACTTGCTTTATAAAGTGACGTCTGAGTGCTTGCTTTTGCCTGGCTAAGCCGCCTCTGTCACTGTGCTGTGGCTAAGAAAGTGTCCACTCCGTAGACGCTTTCCCATTAGAGATTTTCATTACATTTTCTGTTCATTCATATTAAATGTTATGAAGTAATATAAAAAAAATGGGTAATAAAGCATTGCTGTTGTTTTTATTCAATTTATCTAGGGGGCAATTGCCAAGGGGAAGATATTATTCCCCGCAGCATCGCTTCTCAACCGTGACACTTTGCTTATGATTGAATCGCTGGTGTATTGCTTTCTTTCTTGGATCAGATCAATCTGAGTGTGACATCAGTCTGTGTCTGACTCCTCTGACAGGTCTGGGAATGTAGTTTATTCCTAATCAGTTATACATGCCTATGGTGAGACAGGGAATCATTTTTCTTAAGGAGCAATTTCAAAGTCGCTTTACTGACTGAAATTCGGGGTCATTTTATACACTATCAGAGGGCCCTCTTAAAGAAAAACTATCTATGTCAGAATACTAATTTAATCTCAACTTTAACCAACTCAGCCATTAGCCAGTCTGTTTTCAAGCAACAAAAGTAAAAATATAGCCATTGTTACATGAATGATCTACTCACCTCCTTGAGTACCACCACCATATAAATGCCTGGTATAAGTGGGCTAGTATGCCTAAGCCCTCCCTCTGTCTCAAAGCAAAAAAGGCACAAAAATTAGTTTTAACCTTTGTCATCCCCATTGTTTTACTGTGTTTGTCGTTAATAAATGGCTAAAATCTGTTTATTTTGGACTCCAATGAACCTATGATCAATAATGGCATAAGAAACATAAGAACTGATTAGGATTTGGCTGATTTACCTCTAGCCCAAGCTGCAGATTAATACTTATGATTCTATGTCAAATGACAGTAGTGATGTAACAGCTGTACTTCGACATATGGGGCTTATAATGGCTTGCAACCGACAGGTGAGAACTTTCTGTTTTACACAGGCCTTCAGTAAAGATTTAATCTCTCCTTCTGTTCATGTTGTAGTGTTGCTGTGAATTAGACATGTGCAGGTAGCTTGCTGTAGCAGTTAGGTAATGGTATTTAAGTGGAACCAGGAGCAGCAGATACCTGAGCTATTTGAAGTGCCCTCCAACCCCACTCCTAGCTGGCTAATGCAGAAGAAAGCCAGATGCCTAATGTTAGTGCCGCATTTCATGTCTCTCGAATTTATTAGCCAGTGCATTTCTTCATCGCCATGGGGGCGAATCCCAGGATTTGTACTGATGTATTCCTAATGGTTCTATTGATGTACTTGGACAACGCATTCTGGGTGTTGTCAGGAGAAAACAGTGAAGGATAAAAATCCAAAAATGAGACAAAATAGTGAATTCTGTCACATCAAACAATATATTAAATGCTAGATTGGGCCCAGAATCCACCTTAACCCGTTTAATCCCAAATTTTTTTGGAACATTTCAGTACATGGATTTTACTCCTGAGACCTTCCTAATACACAAACATTA
>JBBPCY010000035.1:1225862-1236102 GCA_037974405.1 Brachyalestes nurse | reverse complement strand
CATCAGACTCTATAACTCCTCCCCCTGTCACACACACACCCATCAGACTCTATAACTCCTCCCCCTGTCACACACACCCATTAGACTCTATAACGCCTCCTCCTGTCACACACCCACCCATCAGACTCTATAACTCCTCCCCCTGTCACACACCCATCAGACTCTATAACTCCTCCTCCTCACACACCTTATTAGACTATAACTCCTCCTTCATCACACATCCGCCCATCACTCGATAACTCCTCCCCCTATCACCCACCCACCCATCAGACACTATAACTCCTCCCCCAGTCTCACACACTCACCCATCACTCTATAACTCCTCCCCACCACCCACCCTTCAGACTCTATAACTCCTCCCCCTAACACCCACCCACCCATCAGACTCTATAACTCCTCCCCCTGTCACACACCCATCAGACTCTATAACTCCTCCTCTTCACACACCTTATTAGACTATAACTTCAACTCCATCACACATCCGCCCATCATTCTATAACTCCTCCCCCTATCACACATCCACCCATCAGACTTTACAGCTCCTTCCTTTGTCACATATCCACCTAGTAATCAGTTCAATAAACTGATGTGTGGTGCAGTTTCTTACTGGGTTTAAATGCAATATTCTTTTCGGGTGCTAAAGCATTACCATTGCATGCAATATCTTCTTATGTGCAATAGTCTTACCACGTGGAGTGTTGTGTGAAGTTTTCTTAATAGGTTCTAAATCATTTCACTGCACTTTAAGAAAACCTTCCTATCTCTGAAAATATGATTTCAATACCCTGGTCCATGGGCAAACAAGCTCACAAAGAAAGATACCAGACACATTACCAGCCATGTGACTGTGCAAACGCAAAGAAACTCAGTTTATTAACAGACGTTTGGCATTTCATCAGCCATGCTGAGCACATAGCGTCTCGCTATTTATTTCGCTAATGTGCTGCCACCTGGAGTTACACTTCAGATTAAAGGCAAACGTATTCAAAATGTGGAAGTCCACTCCTAGCACAGACAGCTTTAAGTGCCGTCTAGAATGAACTGTCTCACTAATGAAAGGCACGATAACATCATATGTGCTTCTTTAATTTTTCACCCCCCACCACCACCACCAACCCCTCCCCCCCAAAGCAATCTGCCAAAACTATGCACACCCATATGCCAATGACTCACATTATGGAAATGTTTCTAAATTTGACAGGCAATTCAGCGAGGAAACAATTACAGCAGCGAGGCCCACACGTCGTCAGCTCACTGCAAATAGAGCCAAAAACAGGGGGGGAGAATTACACTATGAGTAGGCCCACTTGTTATTCAACATGCTGCGCTCGCTCCGCAAGACTAAGCGTGTGTTTTTTAACCCAGTTAAGCAGCAGGAGAAGGGGAATGCTGCGGGTGTGTGAAAGTTACTTTTCAATGACAATTTCGAAAGAGGTGAAAAAAGCTAGCTGGAGATTTTGTGGAGTTGTGGTGTTTTTGTGCTACCCATTTTTCAGCCTCAGGCCTGTTCATATGAGAGTGCATTTAGCACCTGGATTAGTACTTCCACTCATAGAGTGTTCTGCATTTAAATAGTCTCTGAACAAAGCCTAAAGCCTCTGCTGGACCACAGAGGTTTTACCGACTCGAAGCCTAAAGCTTACTGTTTCAACAAAATGTAAGGTTCCACTAATTCGGCTAATTGGACATTTACTGGGCTCCCAGTCAGAGGTTCGCTCAGAATGCCAAAAAGCCCTTTTCCAAAGTGATTTTACCCCAAGTTTTAATCCTCAGAAAAGGAAGTGTAAACAGAGCTAAATAGCATTTCCGCCAAAGCCTACTGGCCTGCTTTTATGGCCCATCTGAAGGATCAAAGTAAACCACTGCATGCTACAAATTTCTGCATTTGCAGGAGCACATATAACCTTATATCAGCAGGTACCTGATGGCCTGGCCGTTGAAGATAATCTGCAGTAAATGCTGTCTTTTTGTAATCCTCAAACCCTCCAGGTGCGAAGGGCACGCTGGGTACAGAAGGCATTGTTTGTTTTCTCAGAGGACGAAGTGAATTCAAACGCTGTGTGCTCACAGTCACTGTGGCTTTGCGCTATACTTTCTGGTGCATTTTCAGTTCTGTGGACTTTGGGCTAAATAAACAAGGACTTTTCTCTGATTAAAAAAAAGCCAAATCTCTCCAAGGTCCTGTTACTGGGGCCAGGTGTGTTTAGCTCCAACGCTGTTTGTGAATTCCTTTGCAGTATTCCTGATTTCAGCTGCCACAAACTGACTGAACAGTCAGCTCTTGAAGTTAATGTGTTGGAAGAAGTAAAAAATGGGCGAGTGTAAATATCTGAGGGCCAAACGGTGGTGGTTAGACAACTTGGGTTAGATCATCTCCAAAATGACAGGTGTTCCAAAAGTGCTCCAAGGAAGGTCAACTGGTGACAGGGTTATAAGTGCGCAAGACCAATTGATTTATGTGAGGAGTGAAGGCTAGGAGTTCTGGCCGGATCCCGTAGAAAAGTAGCTGAAAATGTTCATGTTGGCTATGATAGAAAGGTGGCTGCAGACCTGGACCATGAGCAATTGAAGAAGGTGGCCTGGTCTTATGAATCAGATTTTTTACTTTTTCAACATGTGGACAACTGGTTGCCTGTTCATTGTTTACCAGTGGTAGACATGGGACCAGAATGCACTATGAGAAGACGGCAAGCCAAATAAGGCAGTGTGATGCTCTGGACAATGTCATTTTGACATCTAAATGTTGTTGTAGACCAAGTACACCCTTTATGGCAAAGGTATTCCTTGATGACAGTGGCCTCTTTCAGTGTTCCCTGCCACACTGCAAACACTGTTCAGGAGCACTTAGAGGAACATCACAAAAAGTTCAAGGTGTGTGGTCTTCAGATTCCCCAGATCTCAATCTAATTGAGCATCCGCAAGATGAACTGGACAAACTAGTTCAATCCATGGAGGCCCCACCTTACAACTTACAGGACCTAATTTAGGTCCTGTTAGTGCAGATACCACAGCGCACCTTTAAAAGGTCTTGTAGTGTCCATGCCTTGATGGGTCAGAGCTGTTTTGGCAGCACAGGGGGGACCAACAGAGTATTAGGCAGGTGGTTTAGATGTTATGGCTGATCAGTGTGTATTTATAACATATTGTAAATACTATAGCAGGTTTCCAATATAAATTAAGCATAATAGGCATGTTTTACTATTAAGAGAGATGACACTAAGTAGTGGATGAGCAGAAACATATCCAACACTAAAATAAAATAAAATGGCTTAGTGATTGTAAGCTCTTCCTCAGTCAAGTGTTAACATGTGCTCTTTAAACTTGAGTTAATTTGGAAGATTTTGTGCAGGCAATTATGCAAGGTTTTTTGTTGTTTTCCTGTAATTAAGAACGTCCACATCTTCTGAAAGGTAAGCATTTTTGTGCTACAGGATTAAATTGCATCCATTCTTTTTAAATGGATGTTGTGCAGCATTCAGGTGCTTTTTTCCTGCTGCCTGATTAACACTGTGCCTGCAGACACACCTTTCTTTGGTAATGTTTTGGTATACTGCCCTGGGATTAACTACTGGTTAAACTATTTTTATTTTAATCTAAAGTTAAAGAAGGCCAAATGCAGCACAGTTTTGTTTAACCCACAGCAATGTAGCAATGACCCATTAAACAGGTAAAGTAAAAACCATAAGATCCAAATTAAACATCAAAAATGTCAGGCATAAAGCAGGACCAGAGTAACTGACAGAGATCTGATACGGAGCAGACAGACACAAGCGAAAATACAATTCTTTGCACACCAGAACATACAAGAAGGTGGAAGATTCTCTTCCTTTAAAATAACCTACCGCACAGGTGATTTTGATCTGAGCAATCTGTGGCTATGTTGTGGCATGGAATGGATTTCAGGATCTGGATTCAGGTTGTCTTGTGACTTCTCTGGAACCTCACAAAAGTGTGTTACCCAGTCGCCTTAAAATTATGAATTCATTGAAAATATACTAGTAGTACGACTACTACTACTACTACATTAAAAAAAATAGATAATAATAATGTGTTCATAGTGAATAGTACAAGTAAGAACTTGAGTTAATGTGAGTTAAATTTTGTTATATTTAACAGGTAATCCAGCAAAAAAAAAAACACAGTAATAATACAGCAGCTTTTGAGGAGGATGGGTCAGGAGAAAATATAAGCAATGTGTGAAAGATTTAAAATAAGGGTTTCCAGTAAAAGAGTGCTGCATGATGCTACACTTGACAGAGTAGCATAATTTAAGGAAAATCATAATATAAACATTTATGGTCGGTTTCCCAGACAGGGATTAAGCCTAGTCTTGGACTACCCTTTCCTTTTCTATGGAAAATCTCCATTCACAGCACTACTTAATCCAGGACTAGGCTTTAACCCTGTCCAGGAAACCAATTAAGATAAAAATTGATTCATTATTTTCATTAACTTCTTAAAAAGACAGGATATGTCAGTGGAGGGTAGAAAACGGCTGAATGCAGATAAATAGGGACATGTCATCTGCCTAATAATAAAAATGAATACTCTAAAGTCTCACAGTACAACCCTTTGCGAGAAGATAAAGGGATCTAATGCTGAACCACTGAGGAACTCCACAAGAAACAGCAGTTCAGTGTAATAGTGGGTGGACAGCACACACACACACACACACACACACAATGAACTGGACAGTCCTGTGTCCTTTGTGCCCAACATCATCAAGACATCATTTTGTAGCCCTTGACACTGTAGCTAACCTCTCCGGACATATAAAGTTTTGAAGAGAAAAGCTGATGAGTGATTTCAGTGACGGATGGGGCAGAAAGAACCTTGATGAACTTCTAAACAAGTTCAGGCTGAGCTTGAGAAACGAGGTACAGCAGTGTGAACGTGCACTATCCATCGTCATAAAAATGAAAGGTGACTCCATGGTAGGAGGCCCAGGGGGACTCCTCTGCTTTTATGTCGACCAGCCTGGAATTTTGTGAAAGCTTACCATATTAAGGCCAAACTCCCTCTGGAATAGTTCAAGACAAAGCTAGGAACAGTTTTAGTGGGTGTCAATTCATTTTTTTTTTAATTTTGAGTCATTTAGTCCAGATTGTTTAAAAATCTGATTAGGGCATGCTGGATGTAAAAGATGTGAGCAGGTCTGAATACAGGTGGAACAAAAAAACCCAACAACAACATTGGGGGGCTTCTTCCTGTAACAATTAGGAGATGGAGTGGCTGAGGGTGTGAAAAAGGCAGGTCAACGTGCTGCCCTTCTTTCACACCCACAGTGCCTCAATTGCTGGAAAATTATACTAATAAAAGTGACAGATCTGTTGCCTTGGTAACAGAATAGCACTATGTGACTGGGTTATGCTGACCTGGAATGATGGACCAGTGTCTTTTTACTGTGGAAGGATGGACAGAGACACCTTCAGATCTGAAATGAGACTGGAGTACTGCTGTTTACCATTTTTTATTTCCTTATTCGAGTGGATGATTTTCTCTGATTATCTAAACTCCTCAGTAATCTCTCATTTACTCATTTTTCATGCACATGATGGAGAGATATGCGTGGCGGCTGAGGTGTGTGAGGGTTAGGGATGGAAATCGATAAGAAATTATTGATGTCAGTGCCATTATCGATACTTCTTATCGATCCGATTCCTTATTGATTCCATTATCAATTCCTAAACAGTGTTTTAGTGAGCCTGTTACCTTAAGAAACTTTGTAATTGAGCCTCTAGGGAGGCTGGAATATGTAGTCTTTCAGGGAGTGTTTGGCGTTTTACATGGCCGCTCTGTTTGTGATTCTCGCCACTTTAATGTTATTTTTGAGACCGTAAATAAACACCCCGAGGAAGGAAAGGACAGGCCCTGTTCCCTGTAATTGTTTCATTTTAGGACCCACTCTGTGGCCAAGAATAACGAGCCAAAGACGCCTGGCTAGCAGCCGCTAAAGCCGAGGCTGAGAAGGCAACAACAGTATAAAATAAATATATATTTTTTTAACTGAGCATAATTTTGTGGACAGGTAATAAGACCTGGTTAGTTTACATACATATTTACATTAAACATTGTAGTCATAGGCCATTTTTAGCTTTGAATGCAGCTGTTATATTAGATGTCAGTCAGTCTCAATCTCGTCACTTAACCACGGAGCTTGCACTCGAGTGCAGAGAATCACATGGCATTCTTGAACTTTAATGCTGTGTTGAGACCGCCAGTGTTTTAACATGTTGGTGTTACCGGTGTTACCGCCCTTGAAAGTTAAAATGGCACTGCACTGTTTTTTTTTTTCCCGAATCGCGGAGTGTGACATCGCACAAGACGCAGAAAAAAGTCTGAAAGAAACGTTAAGAGGAACCGATATCGCCGGAGGTAAACGATTCTGGTGCTTCACAAAATTTGAACCGGTTCTGAATCTGAAACGGGTTTTGATTCCCACCCCTAGTGAGCGTAGCTGCTGAGTAAGTGTGCTTCTTTTTGAATGGGAACATAATGTCACTGAGAGGTTTGAGAGCATCATTTGTTGTGAGGGCATATCTGCAACAGGTTGAGTTTAAGACTAGGAAGATGGAAGAGTTGGCAGTATGGAGGAACAAATGTAAAGAGAAGCTAAATTATATACTGAAACATTTAACATATACAGCGGGTCCTTAGGTTACACCAGTCTCAACATACGATGTTTCGAGTTTACAATGCTCACTCCCACTCCCACTCGGACTACGTGGGCGAACTAGTTTGGTTGTGTGCGGTGGAAGAATACATAGTAACGCAGCGTATGAGTGAGGGAGTTTTCCTTTTTCTGTGATTTAGTTGTGTTTTTATGATTTTACAACTGTGTAAGTGACTGAGGCTAGGGTGTGTTTTGACTTACACCAAAATTCGGGTTACATCACTGTCAAAGGAACAGATCTGTGTCGTAACTCGAGGACCCCTGTATTTGGTTGCTGATGCTTCTGTATACACACACACACACACACACACACACAAACATATAATAGTATTTCATTTGTATGTTCACTACAGCCTATAGGCCATTCTATAGTGTTGAGGAATAAGTTAATATATGAGTATATTAGGGCTGTAACGGTACATGTATTTGTCCCGAACTGTCACGGTACATGGGTCATGGTTCGGTACATGATGTCGTATAGAGAATACACGGTACGACAGAGAAGACGCGATTAAAGTCATTCGGAACTAAATTTACAAGCGTGAGTTTTGTTGCCTTCTCGCCTCGGTGTTAGCGGAACCATGATGTCAGAACTATAGTGTGAATCGAACCGTGACCTTTCTGTACCGTTACACCCCTAGAGTATATGAATATCTGAATGAACTCAAATACATTCTGGTAAAATATAACACCTTCCAATGTAACCACTGTGAATATTGCAAGGCGTTCATTATTATTACAGTGCAGACAGCTAATCATAACAGAATGTACAGTAAGTGTGTTGGACAGATGGGGTTCCATTAGAATATGAAATGAAAGGATCCTGCGCTTCAAACAACAAATAAAAGGGCAGTCAAAACTGCTTATTCCCCATAGGACTCATGACATTAGATGAAAGTGAATGCTACCAAATACAAATGAAAATCTTATTTATTGATATCTCCATTTTAGGGGGTCCACAGAAGACGATGGGCCAGGCATGTTAAGTGGAGGTTTACATCAAGAAAAGGCGAAGCATTAATAATGTATCATAGGGTCCGACGTAAAAGGCTCTGGGAGAGGCTCGTCCCATTTCTCCACATGAACATCAAACACTAAACTGCTCCTTTGCTGAGCTTCTCAAGCTTCTTTAATGTAAAAATTGTTGGTCAGTTTTAGTCTGATTAACTCAGGCTTAATTTAATACGCCATAATTCCACTACCTGCATTCCATCCGTTTAGCCAGGAATAATCTGCTTACACTGTACTTCTCCTAATGCAGCCGCAGACTAACGAAGATGTCAGCAAATGCTCTTTTTTTAATGACCAAGACCTGTTTAATTAACGACAGAGTGTAAACTTTGCTCAGGGGGGCGAGCAGAGAGAATATTCTGGAGGGAAATTAAGCAGTTTATTTTACTGCACCAATTAGCCTATTATTGGCCAGCCCCCAGCCGAAGCGGGAGCTGAAGCGCATTAGAATAAATGAATACATGAATAGAATATGCGGACAAACACATGATTTACACATAAGGCTGTTATTTCGGTCCTTCCCTTCTCCCCCTGTTGCTCATCACTCAGCATATGGGAATATTCAAAACAACGGGCGCAATGAGACCTTTGTTATGACATGACAGCCGTGTTCTTATTATACCAATTTTTCACACAGCAAATTAAAATTATTTAACATACAGAATTATTACAACATTGATTGCTGCTGCTTTGTTTGCATTTGTTTGTTTATTTTTCCAAAACAACAGTTAACACAGCCCTAGATGGCACAAATGGGTCTCTGAATCTCAAATCAACTGAATTTGGCTGTAATCAAGGGTAGGAAAGAATGTCATTTTCTAAAAAAAGTACTTATACTTAAGGAATAATTTGGAACAAATCTAATTTACGTTAGTATCCATTGACCTAAGACATGTTTGGAGTCCAAATTTCGCATATTTAGTTTAGAACAGGAGCTGCAGGCTAACATTGTTAACACAGTACTGTGGAGGACCCTTTATTTCCTCAAATTTTGCTTCTTGTATTTTTAATGTAGTCTTAAGGAACAGTTCTCCAGCCTTCCTTCCTGAAGGACTTTTGAAGCCTCTCATTTTCTGTCCAGTCCCTGAACCTGACCAATTTCAGAGGAATATTTTTGTTCGTTATCAATATTTTTGTTCGCATTAACAAAGCAGTTTTGATTTAAGGCCTGAAGCAGTGAAGAAACAGGAGCAGATGATTCCACATGATCAGGCAGTGATCAGTATACTGGTGGTGCTGAATGCTGAGTGGTTGGAACATCTTTATCTAGATACCTTGTATCTTTAGACACTTTGTAGCCTGACAACTTTTGTTGTCATTTTTTTAATTTAATCTAGTCAATATGTCAAAGATAAAACAGTTGGACAGGCATAAAAGTGAAAAACAAGGTGATTCAAAGCGAAATAAAAACAAATAAGGGCCAGCTGAAGAATTTTGCATAGTTCTGTACACTAGAAGGCAGTAGTCACCCAAATCTTATTTTGTAAATACATCCAGCTGTTCATTAAACATGCATTAGGGAGACAAATATTTGATATTGCACGGCATCACATGGCGTGTGGCCTGTGTACAGTGTAGTGTGACATTACTGTGACAACTATTATCTTGATATTAAATCATAATAAATGGTGTCCTAAAACTTGGAGAATGAAATACATGGATATGAAATCAGTGACAGTCACAGCAGGTTTTTTCCCACCTGATTCTCCAGCTCCAGAGCAGCAAGGAGCTAATTTCTGAATAAGACTGTGACGTACATGTTTGAGCCCATGGAGCACTGACTTCACACAGAAAAAGTATAGCTGCTAATCTAGTCATCTCATCAACTTTTTAATACTGAGAAATATGTTACTAGAATAAATGTTCCTTCCCACAAAGAGAGAGAGAGAGAGAGCGAGCAAATAAGTGACTGCAAGGATTCTTAAAATTAACTAAGTAAGCTGGCCAGTATTTGGTTTGTTTTATTTGTGTACTATTAAAGCAAAGTATTTACTCCCATTTGTGTGTTCCTGAGCTATCAGAGGGTTTCCCGTATAGAATGGCCCAGGTTGGTGGCCTTCATCTTTACAACGAGGTGGCTAAATGCATATCTTTTTATTTCAAATCAACTGGATTTTAACTTATCACTGTTTTGGTGCTCCAAACAAGGCAGACAAAATTTCCCCTTAATGTAGAACACTTGCCATAAGAACATGTTTTGTTCTTATTTTATCAGCCAGTAAAGCAGCTAAACCAGTGCTAAACCGGTGGTTGATGTACAATGGTGGTGATTATCACATGTTGCCCTGTGCAGCAGACTCGGATTTGATTCCCGGTCTGGACAAACACCAGTTAGAGTCCTTGGGCAAGACTCCCAATGCTGTATTTGTACTGCTAATATGATTTAAGACACTCTGGGAAAGAGTGTCTGCAAAAACTCCTGATCTAACCAAGACTTGGAATCTTATTTCTAGCCTAAAATGTCTTCTTGATCTTGTTCTGAGAATAATATACTATATAAGAGCAGATTTGTAAGATTATTTAGTTTGTTTTAAGATATTTTTTCCTATTTCAAGA
>JBBPCY010000035.1:1200301-1222167 GCA_037974405.1 Brachyalestes nurse | reverse complement strand
GTTGTGGCTGTGTTTACCTTTCCCTCGGTACTGCCCCTTTTATGAAGGGACTACAATAATTGGTTAAGTCACGGAACACGTGTCTGCATCAGCCAATCAGAAGCAGAGGCTGTATTGCATGTACAAGCGTGCACAGAGAGAGGAAAAAAACTCTCGAGGCAGAGTCGACTAGTGCCTCTGAAGTCGACTATTTGCATATATATGTGTGTATTCATATTGACTCCAACACTGTTCATTTTAAAATCTTATAGCAACAATAAATAAACCCTTAGACAAATCATTAAGGTGAATTAGGTGAATTGGATTAGAGCCAATATTTCATAAAGTTTATCCAACCTTGCAACAATTGCTACAAAAATGCAAACAAACAAACAAAAACAATTTATGGGCAGAGCATAATAAATAATATTCTCATTTCTTTCTGACTCAAATTTCAACATCTGACATCAACAAGATTTTAGTGCTGCAGTCACAGAGGCTTCCAAAATCCAGCGCTACACTATTCTCTCAGTTCCCTCTGAAAACCATGACCTGCTGTGGCTCAGGTTTGGCAATTCCCTATTGGGGCTTTGATGCCATTTCTTCGGTCTGGAGAGAATTTCCCTGTCGTGTTTGAACTGTATCGGCCTTTTGGCTGGAAATCCTTTTTAGGTCATATTTCTTCCAGGCTCTTCCTCCTCTGATGGCTCAGGAGACGACGGCAGACACTGCTGTTGCTTAATTTGTGGTCAGTTGTATGACATTTATATTAAAATATCATTGACACTAAGGTATAAAAGGCGTGTGGACATCTCCAGCTCCCTGTGGATCTCCACTGTGAAGCCTTGGCCAAAAAGTTTGGATGAGTGTGCTTCTATGAAAATTGGGCTGACATTTAATGCTTTGTTCCACATCCAGTGTCATTATAAAAGAATTATGCCCCTGGCAGACTGTGTGCTCTGAGATTGGCTCCAAATAAATTGGTGTAATTCGCTGCTCTAATAGGATCAACTGCACAGGGACCTCAGGCCACCTTAAAAATCTATTTTGGGACTGAATTGCCAAAACACAGCTTAAGCACACGGAAAACACACTCAGAGTAAACACTAGGGCTGCAAAAGCATTTGTTAATTATTATCGCAATATTGGCCATGGCAGTACCGATACTGCAGAGAGAAATATGTAAATGAGCCTCGGTAGGTGTTCTGATTAATCAAGGCATTCATGTAGTCCAACAAATGTAACTGATTTTGGTGTTATTCATTAATTAACTAATTGATTAATTAATTAATTAAAAAAACCTATTCATTATTCTTTCAGGTTTTTTAAGGGGAACTATATAAAGTTAGATATTTGCATTATAAATTTTAGTATAAAAATATAGTATTATTGATAAAAAAATGTCATATTTATTTTAAAATGTAAAGATTTCATTCTGTTGTTTTCAAAAAATAATTCAGTTGTTGAGATGTAAACAAAGACATGCAGAATGCTTGAATGTGAATGTGTTTACAGTAGAAAAATGGACTGATACTTCTTTACTGTAGTAGTGAACAGAACCAGGGAGTGTGATATCTGAATGCAAATATCACTACTTTATTTACTGTGCAAAACCACCAGGGAACCTACACGCCTTCTGAACTTTTAATGTAATGATTCAAATCAAACCAAATTATGTGGGTACTACTGGGTACTAAATCCTTGCATCCAACCCTCTACCTCTATGCCCTAAATGTATTTTTAAAATATGTTTTATACAAAAGTGTTATCACCAAACCATCATTAAAGAGGTCTCTTGTAAACATCTGAATTGCTTCCTGATAGGTATCTTTCAGGGGAGTTAAATGTGTCTTTGTGTCACCACCACTGTAAACAATTTACCTGGTTTCTCTAGAATTACACATTTCACATCAAACCATTCTGAACAACTTTGTGTCTTAATTCTGCAGAAATGTAGAAAATTTGGTGGAATTCCCCCAAGTATATTATTTCCAGGTATATAACAATTGAAATACGTCATATAATTGCAATGCCAGTGTTTCGTATATATCGTGCAGCCTTAAGAAAAGTAGAAGCAAGGAGTGGTGACGTGTCCTCCTTGATGTAGTCAGAACCTCAATACACTCAAGTCTCCTTTATGTGAAATATTTCGGAGAGTGCAATTACTCCTGTTGTGACTCTTGCCCTGTGATGTGCTAATGGCCTTTCCATTAAGGCACTTTTACGCTATATGATCTGCTAACTCATACAGTCCGCGGCACCAATCACCGCACATGTCCTGTCATGTCGCTCCCTAAGAGAATCTGACGGAAGGAAGGCTTTCATCCTGTGCATTTACCTTGTGACGGACCGCTCCTATAATCTTAACTTAGACAGCAAGGGCAGACCGATGAAGACATCCTTGGCTTTTCCATTTGAGCCTCGAATTTCGAACGAGTGGTCAGGCGGAAACGCTGGAAAGGAATTTGGGAAATATCTCAAATATGAGTGAGTCACAGTTGCTTGAAGTGGATCAAATAATCGCAGGGTCATGGCGAGATAGGATTTATTGTACGGTGGCAATACCCAACAAGTCTCCACTCAGTCTCTCTTTTCAACGAGAAGTGACTCTGGATCATGATGTGGTCATGGACAGCTGGAATTTTCAAAAGCAACAATCCAGAGTCGTGTTTTATACATTTTTGCATTCTTTGGCATTGAAAAGCAGTCACTCATCTCAGCAAGCGGTCATTTTACTGTTTATGATGCCAGGGGTTCTCCACTAAAGCATCCCCCCTTTGATATTCCATCAAAGTTTTGATACGAGTCCTTTGAAGAGGCCCTACAAACCACCAGAATCCTGCTGAACGTCACACAGCGTGAAAGCCTCTTTAGCTGCAGAAAGGAAGGGTGCTTTCTGGTTCTGCTCTGCTGAACCTCCAGGAAAAGGAGTCCCTCAACAGCCAGTAATATTTCGTCCACTGGGGCGTGTGAGGAGTGGAACAGTGCTCTGCAGGCCTCTGTCTCTGCTGGAGAGGATTCTGTAACGCACAGATCAAGAAAAAGCTCTTTGCCGTTATTACATAATTTTGTCACTTTGGAATACACATTATCTCTAGAGAACTTTTCCCTTTAAGATGCTGAATATACTCACGCAGTTTGGGGATACTTGACTGCATGTACGAAAATTTTGATCCAAATATGTGATTAAATATCAAAATTGACTTCAAAAATAGGTAGTTGATGCCTAAGTCTAAACTTTTTTCAGTGTATTGTATTATATATTATATTTACAGCATTAAATGTGTCAGCAATGCCAGAAGAATCATGTAGTTGCCTAAGAAACCGCTTATATAAATGGCATAATTGAGTGTGAAAAGCCTTGATAAACCTTTGCAATTTTATGCAATTTATGAAAACATTATGAAAAGGTTCTTTACATTTCAAAAAAGTTCTTCAAACTCACATCACATTCATTCATTAACCCTTATCGTCACGTGTGAACACACCACAGCACAATGTGAACAATGTGAAATTCTTTCTCTTAACCCATTCACCAAGTGAATCAGTGGGCTGCCATCAATGAGGGGCGCCCGGGAAGCAGTGTGTGTGGGGACGGTACCTTGCTCAAGGGTACCTCAGCGGTGACACTAGCAGTTGGGATCGAACCTACTGATTGCAGGGCCAACACCCTAACACCCTAATCACATTATTTTGTCTGGTTAATCATGATTAATCAAATCTAACCTTATTGCTAAAATTGGCCCCCTACTATAATATTTCTATATAAGCGGTGAATTGTTTTACAGCTCTAAACATGGACAAAAATATTGTTATCAGTACTACTTTCCTTCAGTAACATTTTTTGGGTTCACATGAACCAGAGCAATAAAATCTCTTGATATTTGTGATTTCCAATTTTTACCAACAACATCAAAATTGAGTAACAATTGTATGCAGTTCATTTCTACCCAGTAAGTGTATATATCATATATATCATACATACAGTCAATGAGCGGATTTATATATAATATATAAAAAATATATATAAAATATATCATAATCATATTTACAGTCAGAGTGTATATATCATTTACATCAGTTAGAGGTTCCAATTCCTACGCGGTTGTAGCCTCCCGCTCTCGTTCATATAGCTCGTGGATTATTGTTATAGCCGAGACTCTCAAGGGGAACTGGAGCACTCTGCTCTGCTGTTGCTTTTGGTTCTTTTCGGCTGGTTGATTTATCTATAGGTCTCCCGCGAGCGCTGTCCAGCACAGTCTGCTGAGCAGTGTGTTTTGCTTGTAAATGATACGTCAGATTCAATGTATTCCGTTGATGAACAAATTCACTACGGCAGCAGCTGGAAATAACTTTTATCAAGAGAGCCATCAGTGGAACTTGCCATTTAAACGCTGTATTTGAATGAGAGGGCTGCAGTCACAGAGTCAATCATTGTAACATATAGCGCACCAGCAGCTAGGCTTCAGCCTGTACTACTGCAGGCAGTTAAACAAGGAAAATCTGTTAGCAGTGTTCAGAAATTAATGGCTTAATTATAACGGCACTAATTATATTATATCATCCTGTGTGTCTTTTTCAGGTCTGTTGGAAAAGCATCCCAGGAGGCTGCTCGTGAAGGTGCCTGAGAATGCCAAGAATGTATAAATCTGCATCAAAGTAAAGCGGGGCTACTTGTAAGAATCTAAAACATTATTTAATGCCATTGACTTACCACATAATTGCATGTGTAAATTCTTTTTGATGTTATTCTAAAACATATGGATTTTTTTTCTATGAGCAGGTGTGCCCAAACTTTTGACTGTGCTATAAGTCATACTCACATTACATATCATGTGCAAGGACGAGTAGTATACACAAAACATTCTTACCGCTGGAACTCAGAATAGCACTGCATCTATCTCCGGGTCAGAGTAACATGTAGAGCTTTGCATGATGTCCCGGGCCAGGATAGACTCTTCACAGTTGGGGGCGATGCTCACTGGAGCAGAACCCAACAATGTGACCGAAGGGAAAAGGCCTAGAGTTCATGAGAGGGATATGAGGCAAACAAAACAGAAAATGAGACAAGGGAAGGAACGTGAAAGTAATTTTTTCACTAAAACCATTTCCATGCAAAATGAGACAGCTAATAAGCATAAGACAAATGGAAAGGGATTATGAGTTTGTGCTGCCACTGTTTCTGCAGTTATTTAATTTCCCTGTGGATCTATTCTCTGACTGGAAGATCTTTTAAGTGTTTCACAGTTTCCCTCCCACCTTTCTTCTCGTGGTCTAAAGTCGGCCTGCTGTCATTCACGGCACAGGTTCCCTGTCTTCCCTCACTCAGGATCTTTCTCTCCAGGCCGTCTGAAGTTTTTGGGTCAGCAGGGTGCATGGCGATATAGTGAGAGTCCCACTCATAGTTTTCATCCACGGAGGCTCTCCTGGGGCTGGAGATGTGTACAGAAAGAAAATGTGGTGCGTCCAGAAAGCAAAGGTGCACATGCAGTATTAAATAGCATCATGTCTAATTAATGACCAGGCACACATCCTAAAGGCCAGCCTTTAACAGGGAAAAGCTAAGAAGAGCATTTGAAGAGGTCACGAATTTCAAATATTACACTATTAAACTTTAAGCAGTGGCATATGAGCCACCTTTTTGCACTTGAAATTCATATATTTTGAAGCTATTTTGCTTCAAGCTGAATATTTAAGTTAAAATAAAAAAACATATTCCCTGTGTTGATTTTTTTATATAGACCAGATCAGTGAAAATCAGCCACAGAACTGGAAGATCCCTCATCCACATAGCTCTGTGCTTTCTCTACTCTCCAACAGACTTCACGTAATTAATAGGAGATTTAATAATCAAACAAGTTAAGTGATCTGAAAGCACCCATATTCTAAAATTGTTCTTATATTTGACGTAACCCTTCAAAAAAAGGTTTCTTCAAAGATCCCTTGGTAAAAGCAAGGGATATTTATACAACAATACAATGGTAAATACAAAGGTTAAATAGCTAAACTGCTGGATATATTTCATTAAACCCTTTAAAAATGACAAAGCTCTATTATTTAAAAAAAGACAAAGAACCTTTTTTGCTAAGAGTGTAGCCATCGTGTGAACTGTTTAGGCTGAAGCCGTTTAAAATTGCATTCACGGTCCTGATATCTGAACCATGAGGGTATCAAAACTGTTAGTCAGCAGTTTAGTTTCGTCATGTGGACTGAGAAGTAAACTGTTTTTAACTTTAACTGTTAAACTTTAACAGTGTTTACATCTTTACATGTCAAATGTGGCTTTCCATTACACGGTCTTCTGGGATAAACAGATCAGAAGAGCTAAGCATAGGATAAAGAGATATCCTGCTCTCACCATTCCCTCAGCGCAGACTCCTGGAGGGCTCCATCGTCTCTGTCACTCTCCTCAGTGGTCTCTGGGGAGCTGGTGAGAGGGGGGCTGAGGGATAAGGACTGCCTGCTGCTGGGATGATCTAGGCTTCCTCTGCCACTGCTCTGGCTTGCATAGCTCCTGCAGCTCCCCTCAGGTTCTGGCACACTCCGGTACCCTCGGATCTCCATGTCCACCTCCGTGCCATCTTCCTCCACCTCTTCCACCTCATGTCCCTGGTCAGCTTTGGCTTGTAGAGGATGGCAATGAGACAAGGACCCGCTGGAACTCTCAGATGGCAGAGTATGCGGACTGTGACGTGGAGAGACAACGTGGCAGTGGGGGTCCAGAGCAGGGGAGTTTGAGACTCTCTGAAGAGAGGACTCTTGTGGCTCTGTTTGTGAAGGCACCCGTAAGTTGGTTTCCTGGTTGGGAATTATCTGGTCTTCGTGTACTTCTGAGCTAGGATGATGTGCAAAAGGGGACAGGACGGAATTTTGGTGGGGGCTCAGCGAGTCTATCCAGGCATCAGGGGTCAGGAACTGTTCTTCGTACAGTCTGGAGTCCAAACTGGGGACACTCCTGTGGTGATTTTCACGTTGGGAACTCACACAAAGACCTTTCTGGAGAGTTAATCTTTGGGATGGCAAGGTACTGCTGGACCGAACACTCAGATCTCTCTTCAAGCCTCTCCTAATTGTTCTGCTGCCTGCCTCTTTTTCCATCTGACTTTCTCTTTCTAGCTGATATAAGCAGGGTCTGTTATAATCTAGCATATCATGAACATGGTCTGTCATGGACCTCATGAGTGGAGTCTGAGCTTGTACTTCTGGCTCATCCACAGACATCTCCACATAATCGCCAGTCTGCCCTGTGATCGTTTTTGCCATCCTCTCCTCTTGATTATCTAGTGAGGGACTCATGCTCGGGACAATATGGTGCTGATCGTGACTGTAGGTTCTTGGCATCCTCGGACTGCCCTCTGCACTGTAATGAGATCCTTTTAGTGTGGGGTAAAAGGGTTCATCTTCAATAGTGACAGAGAAACCCTCAGTCATAGTTCTTCTCCGTCTGCGGTCTTTGGTATGGGACCTTTGGTGCTCTCCACGCTCTAGACTTTTGGACCTCTGTGGATTACAAATTTGGCTCAAATGACAGTCCTCCAAATGCTCACCATCTATTTCATTCCCTGGATGTGCTTCCACCAAGTCACTGGAAGACATCATAGGAGTGGCCACCCATGGAATACAGGAAGAAGCTCTTGCTCCTAAACTATTTATGTGACTGTGCCCTCTGCTGGACAGCTCCTTATGATGCAAGGATCCGGGTCCTCTACTTTTCCAGACAGTTCCCTCATCATCTTCAAGGTCCTTCCTTTGTTCCACACTGAGCAACCCGTCCATCTTTGAATAGTTGACTGGCGTGTGCCGACCAAGGCTGTATTTGCGCAGCTCTTGCTCCAGTTCCTCTCTCTCACGGGCCAGTTTCAAACAGTGGCTCAGGTTGCCCTTTTCCTTCTCATGCTCCATCTGAAGAACTAGGGTACTGGCAGTGGAACGTGTACTGCCTCGTTTCAGGGACATATAGTTGTTTGACTGTGGATACAGCATGGAACTCTCTGAGGAAAGACTTGTTTGGTCCAGAGGCCAGTTTGCAAGTTCCTCTTCTTGGAAATAGCAGCCATGAAGGGAAAGGTGTTTGGCCTTGGCTTGCACTCTACCAGAAGGAAAGATGTCCGATCCACAAGATGGCATGTCCACTGAGAGGACAAAAGGAGGATGCCTTCTTTCATCCCTATAGGATCGCAATGAGTTGGATTTGCGAATTGCTGACTCCTCAACTCCTGACGACTGGGTAAGATCCTCCCTTGGTTTTGTGTGTCTAGGAGGAGCCAAAGTACTCACTTCTTCATAAGGTTCCACCACAAAGCGGCCATCTGGGCCACGGTGAATGAACTCCACAGGTGAGTTTGGGGACCCGTGGAGTTGACTTTCAGGAAGGTTGTGGGAGGAAGGGTGGGCACTAGGCAACAGCCGCATTCTCTGGCCATGGTAATCACTGCGGCTTGACTTGCCAAAGGAGGAGTGGTCTGAAGAGGAGGAGGAGCTGGAGTGGGAACGAGGTGGAAGGAGCTTCAAGACACTGTCAGGGCTGCCATGAGCTGAGCCAGCTCTGAGAGAGATAGGAAGTGTGGACCAAGGGATTAAAGCACGAAACACATGTCAAAGTTCCCTCAGTGGTTTCTGTAGTCACTTTTGGTTAATGTCAGTTTAATTATGTATACACTTTCATTCTTAACCCTTAAAAGTCTAGAGTCACTACTGTCTAGAGTTATACTGGTTTTTCTCACGTGGTATCAGTTTAAAATTATGTTATCAACTTGTTTCAGTGATTTAATTCAAATTACGGTACTCTTTTGTTACTGTTGGCTATAACTACAGATGTAACATGCAGCATATCATGTTGTATCAAATGTTGTACCACAGCGTATCATCTTGTCTCATATTGTTGTATTGTGACTAACATGTTAGCTTATGGCGAGTGTGTTAGCTTGAGGCTAACACAGTTTGTTGCTAAAGCAGTAGATGTTGAATGCCTTAGTAAACCAAAAATAAAGACACTGACAAAAGACCACTTTTCAGTCACTACTTATTTTTGCTGCATCAAAAATCACTGAAATGCATTGTTTCAAAAAATGAATTTTGTAATTGTTACACCTCTAGCTATAACAATAGCTTAAAGATGACACCAAACCTCAACTCTTGTTCTGTAATTCACTGAGGGTACCTTTAACAATGTGGACAAAGGGAAATGAGCTGAATTATGACATGTTGATAATTACTGATGAAATACACTTACTTTACAGATGGGCTCTTATGCATAGCAGGAGGGAGATCTGGAATGAGGGAAGGCATGAGACAATACAAATGAATGAGGTAAAATGATGATGGCTGGGCCATAATGGTAGTTAGTGCCTTTGACTGGGTTGAGCAGAGCAGAGCTCAGCCTGTGAGGCGTTCATATTTCTAAAGAGTGAATCAAAGCGCTGTCTCTTTACCCTCCATCTTCTTCCTGCGTCTCTGCCTTCGTCTGTGGCCGATCACACACACTGTGGCCAAAGCCAACAGGAGCGCAAAGCATAAGAATCCCATCCCACCCATAACTCCGGCCAACAGTGGCTGGGGAACGAAATCCAGGAGGCGGGAACTAGTTGGCCCCTTGCCTGTCGAAAGAGTGTCATCTATGTTTACTTTTAAACAGATTTTTCCTTACAAGTAAACATATATATTTATGAGGCAAAAATACATTATATTGCATTTTCATTAGAGTTCACGAGCAATTGCTTGCATGCTAATTTTATAAGACTTTATAGGAAAACCAAAACTATTAAACCAGATGATTAAAGACAATAATCCAAGCTGATCTGGCTGTAAATCCATTAAACAGAGCACCGGGATGGAAAGTCGAGGCACTGACCCGCGGTGGACACGTTGATGGAGCGACCAGGAAGGCTCAGCTGCACTCCGCGGCGAGACAGAAGTCTTAACTCATAGTTGGAGTTCTGCAGAGAGACAGAAAGAAGGAGTAAGAGCAGGGCATTGGAGCTACATCTATCAGGTCAGGGAAAATGTCAGGCTACTGAATCGTAAATACCGAGGTAGGAAACTCTAATTGACCCTGATCCTCCCACAATGACCCATGATCTACAACGAGCTTCCAGAGCTACTGTGCACAAGCTTTATTGAGCGTTGCCAAAAATTACATTCAACCTAATGAGAAACTGTAGCCTACAATAAACTATACGTAATTGTGGAGTGCATTACTAATTTGTGATTTATCCATAACAGATACTCTCCATAATTGGACATCAGCTTTAGACAGGGGCAGCCTTTCTCTGGATATCACACATTGGATTTGCCAGTCCCTTTTCTGCCTTTTCACCATATTGCACAGGCTCCATGTAGCTTGATTACATCATAAAAAATATCTCTCCTATCACACGCATGCAAAATAATAATTAAATTTGATATTGCAGATATTCCAAGTAGCATGTATTTGACAGATAATTTTTAGAAAAAAAACTGCATTATGTGGCACAATGTGAAGAGATACAACAGATCAAACTGCTCATACACACCGTGCTCACTCTACCCAATTAGATAGCTGATATGGAATGAGAAATCTGTTCACGTCAAAGCCATATTTAAACTAAATGCTGAAGACTTAATACTCCTAAGCACGCAATGTGGGAGGGTAAAGTCTGAAAAACAACATTAGGCCACTCCAAGTCGAGCCTAACGAGCCTCCATTTCAGTATATATGTTTTAGAGGCACCCCCAAAGAAGACAAAATTTGGAGAAATAAGTAATTTGGCTCTCTGCAATAAAAATTCACCATTAACTAAAATGTAAATAAAATACAAAATAAAAATACAAGCTCCACCCTAAAACAACCACATGCAATTTTGCAATTTTTACTGTTGTCAGATTATTATAATTATTGTCATTACTGTCATTATTATTATTATTATTATTTTGTTGTTGTAGTCAAACAATCCTGAATCCTGGTCAATTGTGTCAATATGCATTAAGGAGAATAATTTATTAATTATAATATTTGATAACCAATGATTTGGTGAACCGATTCTAACACATTCATGTCATACCGCCTCCCACCTCTAGTCTCATTAGTAAATTGTGCCACAACTAAACAGAGTTATCATTTTTCTCCATTCAAATTTCATTCTAAATATTATGAGAATGGTGAATTGTTTTCAGTCTTAATGTGTTGAACATTGTGAGTGTATCAAACTGTGAGCCCTGAAATGTCTATCAAACCGAATCATGAGTTGAGTGTATTGTTACACCCCGACTTCCTGATTAGGTTGATTGGGGTTTTAAAGCTCGTTACACCAGTCGCCTTGAATGAGCACATTAGTGAGTAGAGCTCTTACCTTTTGTAACCCCATAACAAGCATTTCACTCTGATTTACACTGATGTCCTCATCCAAGTTCAGCCACTCCCCTTCCTCAAGGCGTGACTGGAGGATGAAGTTGTCGATTGGTGGCTGCTGAGCTGATGGCACAGCCCACCACAGAAACAGTCCCTCAGAGCTTTGGTTGAAGGACAGCAGTGTGGGAGGCTCCAGCCTGGACACCATAGGAAGTGCATCTGAATGGGAAGCAAAACGGAAAATAATTATCCCTAATTCCGCAAGCTGCTGAGATGAGTCGGCAGCAGGAAGAGATTCAATTACTCTCAGCGTGCACAACACAGACAGACAGATGGCCTAACACTGGGTCAGGACAGCGTGGGGATAGAGGCAGATCCAGGGGCTGAGTGCTGTCACGCTGTTAAATGAGTGCTGGTTCTTACCCAGAGTTCTGGCAGTAGTGATTTCACTGAACGAGCCACTGCCGAGCTTGTTTTGAGCCAGAACGCTGAACTGGTACTCTGTGGACGGAAGGAGGCCGCTCACCAGCAGGCTTGTGCCAGAGGATGGACCAGGAACTGACTGCCATTCCTGCTGATCTTTTACTGAGCACATACACTTCAGCCTGGGGAGAGAGAGAGAGAGAGAGAGAGAGAGATAGTGTGTCCACCAATGTGTCTCTAGTGAATGGTTATGGTAAAATGTTGAAACTAGAGGAACAGTACTACATTCTTTTTTTGCATCAGGCTCTGTCTGCAATTTTGGACTATTCGCATGATCACGATTAGATGCATGTCTATGAGGAAATGCTAAGTGTGATTATGTAGTTGCTATAAAACCAGTGTTTGGAGACAAAAATATCCATGTTGCAAATCTATTCACAACGTAGATTCTAACCAGTAATCTTCTGAGTCGTCATTCAGTGCCTGCCGTTTTACCGCTGAACCTCCAAGGGGGCATTAACTCGGCAGCTCTTACCAAGCCTTTTATGGGTTGCCACATTCAGGGGCTTATTTTTACTTAAACCACAACAAACAGTCGTTTGTTTGACCTGAGCTTTAGTGTCTGTTTATAAATCTGCTGTGTATTTTGGTCCACATTTGTTTCTTTTTGTTGTTTTGTTACTTTGGAGCCTCCTTACCTGTGATGACCTAGACTCTTCTGGTCTGGTCATCTGTTCATTTTTGAGTACAACTCTCTGCCACTCTATGGATCATTGTTCTCAATGTCTTCTGATCTCTCAAGGCTTCTTTTAATTCTGATATGTTCAGTCCAGTTTCTTTCTTGATTATATCTAACCAACAAAGAAGAAAGGTGGCCCTTTCTTCTTTTGGCCCTGACCATTCCAAGAATGACGTTGTTTCCAAGTGACCAAAGCAGAGCTTTTGCTTTTTCTTGGTCTCCAGTAAGAATTTTGATTTAGTCCATTCCAGAACTGATTAGTTCCATACAAAATTTGGCAGTATACCGGGGTCGGATGCCAGGTCTTTTCCCAGGCCAGAACCATTTAGCCAGTATACTTACAGCATGCTGTTGCCACCATTGACACCACAATGGACCTCTCCCTCTCAAATACGTTCTTTAATCACTAACCTCAAAACATGTGCCTGTGTTTTCCAACTACAATATTGTCATCAAGCCACTTTACCATTCACACTATGAATGTTACATGGTCATAAATATACCAGACCATCTTCAATGGTCAGGTTACACTACATTGCTAAGACACACTGGACCCCCATTCACACCTGTGCTGAGCTCTGTCCACTTATGTCCACTCACAGCTTCCAGGATGTATGTTAATGCCAGTGGTTTTAGATGCTGGGAGCATTAAGAGGAAATACACTTGCCTCCCCAGAAATATACTTCATCATATATAACTTTGTTTGCAACACGACTGCTGTTTAAGCCTATCAAGCCTAATGTTTCATGGCCATCCATTCATAGTATCTGTCGATGACCCTTTTGGCCCCCCGGGTTGTTGGTGTGCATGCATGTTCATGCAGGGCAAAATGGATCAGCATGTGAAATTGAAGCATACTGTGTGCTACTAACATGAAATAAGCTCCCTGCTGCCTTTATTGTTGGATGTACTGTGGAAGTTTTGTGAATTAACCCATGCAAAATGCAGTTCCCATCGCTATGGAAATGCTTATTATTGATCTTTTTAATTAGAATAAGAATAAATGCCACCAAGGCATGACAGTCTAAAAATAATATGAATTTCAATTTTGTTAGATCATATTCTCAGAATAAATGTTCTGACACTCACAGACATTATTAAAGGAGAAGAATATTATAAACTTGTTTTGCATAGGGATTAAAGAGGTAAAAAATAGACCATGTTTAAAATTGGATCTGACAGCTCAAAGTGGTTTTGGGGATCATGCCCTTTAACCGCAATGTGATTCGATTAGTTTGCTTGACTTGCATTGCTGCATACATCACAGCGATTAGCCCAGTAGTTTATTCGCAGTTGTGCTGCAATATCCAGTGGACCGCAATGACGGCAATGCAGATGGACACTGGTGGACAGACATAGAAACATATACGCAAACACACAGCTACGCTGAGGGCAGTGATAATGATCTTGTAGACACTGACCAGATGGTGAATGTCTGTGTAAAACCTCCATCAAATCCAGGCTCCCAGGAGATGTTGGCCTGGTTCACTCCAACTTCGACAGACACTGAGGACACAGCGTGGGGACTGGTGCCTGTCACATAAATCAAAACACACAACAACATGTACACACACACACACACACACACAAACACACACACATCAACATACACATATACAGCCTTAGTACTCAAACTAGGGCCATGCAGGTTTGTGTGACGGCCTGCAAAAATCCTTCATATGATGAAATTTTGATTGTCACACAGAGAAAGTCACATTTAAAGATATCACGGAGTTTCATCAGAACTGTGTTTCAGGATGGATAAGAGCCCAGCTCAAGTATTTATAAATCTTTTCAACAATAAACTCAATTATTAACCTTAAATATTTTATTTGTGCACTTTTAATAAATAATGATTTTGTGTTCTTATTTCCGCTTACCAACTGGTCACCAACTGCTGTGTCTCTCGTCGCTTGATTTACTTTCACTTTTGTTTTTTGAAGCGGTTGTACAGTAACCATCAGTAACTGGAGTAATCAGATTCTTCAGTTTATTTTTGAATGCAGACACCATGGGGCAGCAGCCGCTAGAGGCTGCCCTGCCCTGTCTTGACTTTTAATTTGCCTTTGTGTTTGTGTACACCGGATTCCTAGTTTAGTATCATTGTTCACAGCTGTCCAGTGTTTCTGTCTAAGTGATTGTCAGTTCCTATTTGTCTCCTGTCCCAGTTCTGTGTATTTAGGTTCACCTGGGTTGTAACCCAGGATTGGTCCACCGTCATACATCTGTAATTCTGTCTATATTTTATCCCGTCATACAAGTGTTCTTTAACCGTCTTTAGCCCGTCTCTCGTGTTTAGGTTTGTTTTGTGTTTTGGCCCTTGTGACTTATTTGTATTTGAAAGTTTGAAAGTTATGGAAATCCGCACCTGCGTCTCTCTCTCTCCCTGGAACCTCGGCTACAGGACAGCTGTTTATGTTTAACTTGAGTGGGATTGTTTGAACATCTCATTGTTTTTGACAATCTGTTATCTGTTATTAAAAATCATTTTAAATAATAGTTTTGTTTTTTCTGCAACATAGACATCAGAGAAATTTGAAGGGTTTCTGCAGGCTGACATTCTGCATAACAGCATACATTAATTTAAGCATCCCTGAAAGTAACAAAATATTTTCGTAGGACGTAAACTGGAACATAAAACTACAGTACATTGTGTTGATGTAATATATTGTATTTATGTGAAAACATTCACTTTTTCAGTGAAGTAATATTCAGTAATATGATTTATGAAAGCGATGAACTGAAGCGTGGACCCACATACAGACCCTTAGAGTTAAAGTGGCAGATTTTTTCTACATGATTCAGACTTTTTTTTTTACCTTTTTGGAATAAAATTATGTGGGACAGCTATTTTGAGTGTGGAACATTCAGGCAGCAGCGCTACACTGAGCATGTCCTGTATCTCCAGCTGGGCTGCAGCAGTCAGTTTTACTCACCCAGCACTAAGACTGTGGTGCTGGCTGTGACTGTGGCTACGCGGTTCTCCGCACTGCACTCCCACCGACCGTAGTGCTCCTTACTGAGAGGCTTCAGCAGCAGAGAGCCATTCACTGTTACAGAGAATAAAGAGCGAGAGGAGGAGCCAACCTGGAAGAGTGAGAGAGAGAGAGAGAGAGATATAGAGAAAGAAAAGAAAGAAAAAAATAAAAAAAGAAATAGAAAGAAAGAAACAGGGAGTGAAGAAAATCAAGTAGGGAAAGAAAGAAGCAAAAACAGGGAGAAAGAGGAAGCGAAAGAGTTAAAAATCAATATGCGGCAGTCATTAGAGTGTTTGTGTGTGTGTGTGTGTGTGTGTTTTAATCTGTAGTACATCTTTTTAAGTGGCACATCATATTGACACAAACAGCTGAGCATAAACTAAAAACATCCACCAGCTGGAACTAAATTTAGACGACTAACAGCAAACAGACCTGCGTTCAGATCCAGAGAACTCTGGTGTTAAGGTAATTAAGTTCTATGTATATTGGGTTTATAAATCATCCTGGTAAGTCATGCTGGTAAGTGAAGGTTTTTGATGTGCTTCCAGTCTATCTCATATGTGTCTTCTGAAATAAAATATGCCAGAAATAAGTATGTCCAGGTCTCACCTGGGACCAGGTTATTTTAGCTGGAGGGTCTCCATCAGCCTGGCAGGGGATAAGGAGGGTCCTCCCCACCTCCTGTCTGTACTCCGCACGTGGAGACACGCGCAGAGACGGAGGGTCCTGTAACAGAGAAGCTCGGTGAACGTGCAGAAGCACCACTGCTGTTTATTGTCTCTCTGCTTTCACTGTTTGTAACTAATCAACTATTACTGGCAATTATGTCATTATTAAATTCCATAATAAAAATTTAAATCAACATCATCATTAGATTGCCATTAAACTCTGACCTGCAGGATGACCGTGGTGGGCTTAGACTGGCCCATCGTCCCGTAGCTGTTATAAGGTGTACAGGTGTAAACGCCAGCAGCATCATCGTTAGCGGTCGCTATTACAATAGAACCCTCTGAGGTCAGAGTCCATCCAGGGTACTGAAGAAAGAGAGAGAGAGAGAGAGAGAGAGAGAAAGAGAGAGAGAGAGAGAGCTTTAATTTGACAATATTTGTAGATGTGTGTGTGTGTGTGTGTATGTGTGTGTGCGTGCGTGCGTGTGTGTGCGCTTTGGCATACTAATAGACAAGGTTTTTAGATTTAAGTGTTTATTACATTTAAATGATTTGACACCACCGCGTGGTTATTATACCATGAATCTTCTGACTTACTAAATAACTACTATATGTTATTTAGTATTTACAATAAATGATTCCGTCACTGACATTAGTATTAACTAATAAATTTCGCAGTAACTACTATTACTTATTCAGTATCTACTATACATGATTCAATAATGACTATTAATTATTCAATAGCTACTATGAATTGTCCAGTAACTACTCAGTATAATTATTCAGTATAATTATAAGAGGCTGAATTGATTGAATGTGACTTGGTTTAATAGGAGAGACAGAGAGAGAGACAGAGACAGAGACAGAGACAGAGACAGAGACAGAGAGAGAGATGATGCAGGCCGGTCTGACTAAAGTGACCGCAGCAGTAATAAACTCTCACCGCCTCCAGATCCAGTGCTCTGCCGTCTTTGGTCCAGTCCAGTCGGAGCAGTGGAGGTTCAGCAGCCAGCGGACAGGAGATCACCCCCCTCATCCCCGTCGGGAGAAAGGTCTGCTCGGGCATCTGGGTCACCAGGGCAGCGTCTGTTACAGAAACAGGATGGTTATGTAATCTCAAACGAAGAGGCTCACATGGTTTCTGACACTGAATGATTCACCGTTGTCTATAAACATGGACAAAAGTCTGAACTTTTTAGCTGTGAAATCTACTTCTGTTTGACTTTGGCATGCAAGTCAATAGGTAAAGTATACACTACCAGCCAAAGGTCTTCACACACCACACTGCGTATCTAAACTGCAGATTTTTATTCTTGTTAATCACTGGAAAGTTGTTGAGTGAACAACTGTAAATGAAGATTTGTCAAATAAAACAAGTTTACTTTATAAGATAAAATAATCTGTAAGAGTGCATGTCTGACGTCCTGTTAACTCGTTGTGTGATGATACAGAGTCAGATTCTAGACTGGCATTCGACGTTAAATGCACTCATTAACTGTTTCATCTCTTTGGCACACACACACACACACACACAAACACACACACACATACACGCATACACACACTCGCGCACACACACACGCATACACACATACGTCGAACAGTAAGGATGGCTGATGCAGTGGGCGGAGCTGGAAGGCCATTGGTGGGCATGCAGGTGTAGTTCCCAGAATCCCCTGGGATTAGTTGGGATATGAGCAGAGTGCCATCCACCATCACCTTTACACGAGACTTCAGAGATCTGACAAAACACACACAGGCACATAAACACACACACACATGCACATATATTGAAACCAAAACAAAATATCCACATGAATCATTGCCTTTTCAGTGGCTAGCTGTTAGTAACTCACTCTATGTGATAGACGTTCTCTCCTCCCCTCATCCACACATAGGTCATGTTCGGAGGGTCCGCCTCTGCCTGGCACTGCAGCAAGGCGTTCTGGGACATGTTGAGGGCCAGGTCTGTTGGGGGGATGATGATGACAGGAGAACCTGTAATAAGACAGAAAAAGGGACACACTGTAGCGATCTGAGAATTCAAACTACATTACCAGTCAGTGCTTAATATTTTCTATGTTTACTCATTTTCTACTTACTAAAAATACACAAATTCTTTGCTAACAAATATATTTACAGTATGTTCAACATTTGAGTACCTTATTAGCCAAAAATGTCTTATTTTTTATTCATCAATACAGACCAGTAAAAAGCCGCCGAATAAAATTATGTGGCTTGCCAAACAAGTGTTAGATGTTTAAGGAGCTATTAAATGATGAAACAGTTACAGAGTGCATTTAAAGTTAAAGAACAATCCAGAATTTGACTCTGCATCACCACACAACCATGCACTGTTACAGATACTTTCATCTTACAAAGGAAACTTGTTTTATTTGATATAATTTTATTTCTAGTTGTTTACTCTACAACTTTCCAGTGTTTAATAAAAATCTACAGTTTATTAAATACATGGATAAGGGGCAAAAACCTGTGGTGTGCAAACACTTTGGCCTAGTAGAGTATGAAGAACGTCTGATGATGTATCTTCTGAACACCTAGTACTGTCTGGGGATTTTAGGACCAGACTGAATGAGTTGTGGCTTTATAAAAAAGGACACAAAAGACAACCCCCAAAAATACGCTTGCTAAAGTCTTTCAGACATTTCTGATACATTAATTTTTAGGATTTTAGGTCCCTTTAAACAATGTATAAGTAGTATTTAGGATGTTTTATCCAATATTTAAGTTTTTCTCAACATTAAGAAGTTATTATGAAGGATTCTAAAGGTGAATTTAATTTTAATTTCATCCTGGATGTGATTTAAACTACAGGTCAATTCTAGATGTTCTGCAGCTCCATTCTGGACACATCTATTGCATCATAAAACAGTTAAGATCTTATAGCTTCATAAAACAATATATGCACTTTCACAGTACGTTTATGAGGAATATAAAATGGCACAGTGCTAGCATTGTATTAGAATCATTTATTCATGTACCTTCAACATTTTATTTGTATTGTTTGAAACTCCAGAGTGGAATTTTTCATATATTATTGAATTCAACTTATAATTATCTTGAATGTCTTTGCTAAGAGGCAGTCTCATGCAAGATGTAGCGTTTATTGACTCAAACCCAAAGTGCCGCTGCAGTGCAACTGCAGAAGCTCCACTAGATGGCAGAGTTTGCTCAGTCAACTGACAGACTGGTTCTATATTTGCATCAGGATTCTCCAACCTTGGTCCTGAATGACTAAAGTCTACAGTTTTGAATCTCCAAATAGCTTTCATTCTCCCTTCTACAAATACTTAATTCAGCTCAGTTTTCTCATAATTTAATCATAATCGCGACTATCAGCTGGACTCAAGGGGCTTGTTAATTAGCTGAAGAGCTGAGTCAGGTGTGTTGGAGGAGGGTAATCAGGAGTAGGTTTACGAAACACTCACTGCATGCGGATTCGCTGCATAGTAAATACTATCTTTTGAATAGTGAATGAGTGAACAAGTGAAGCGCTTGTTCAGTCAGAGAGTGATCCACACAATTACACTGAATGACTGAGGACAGGGAGGGGCCCCGAGGGACTGACCTTTGACCCTGAGCTGTGTGACGCGAGTCCCGTTTCCCTCACTGTTTGAGGCCTGGCACTGATATCGCCCTGCTGTCTGTCTGCTCACCGAGCCAAAAGACAGACTTCCATTCACAACCTGTCACAGAGAAAGAGAGAGAGAGAGAAAGAGAGAGAGAGATATTTATATAGGGGATGAGGAGAGAAAAGAAGGAGAGAGAGAGAGAGAGAGATTTATATAGGGGATGAGGAGAGAAAAGAAGGAGAGAGAGAGAGAGAGAGAGAGAGAGAGAGAGAGATATTTATATAGGGGATGAGGAGAGAAATAGGGACAGAAAAAGTGAGAAATAGGGACAGACAGACATACAAAGGGGGCAGGCAAAAGGGGGGGGGTGTAGGAGATATGAGGAAAGAAAAAGGCCCAGACAAAAAAGAGAAAGAAAGAGTGAGAGAACATGAAAAAAACATTGTTATATATAAAAATATCGATATACACATTATACATATGAATATATAATTACCCATTTTATATACATACACATATACAGTGCCAGAAAAAATTTAAGAGACCACTGCAAAAATGTTCAGTTTCTCAGATTTTATCTTTTATAGGTGCAAGTACTGAACAGTTTTCCTTTAGTTTGTAAGAACTGCTGGAAATATTTCTCCTAATTTCAAAATAAATTGTTCTTTAAAGCATCATTTTACAGGAAATGTCAATCCATCAAAATAAGAAAAAATCTAATCAGTCTCTCATAAAACAGAATGAGGTGCTTTTGTAGGAATTTAACAGACACTGGCATGGAATGGTTGTCATACTCATAGAGATGCTGATTTAAAAAATAAATTGCAGTAGTCTCTTATTTTTTTCCAGAGGTGTGTATACAGAGAGAGAGGAAGAGAGACAGGAAGGGAGGAGCACATTTATGGAAATTTTAGTGGAAAGGAAAATGGAAAAAGATGATGAAAGCCGCAAATGTCTCCAACACGTAGCATGATGTTTTATGCCTGTGATAAGATGTCCACCCACTATTTATAAAAACAAGAATTGAATAATTAATTTAACATTGGGGTATTTATGATTAATGATGGCTCTGCACTTAGGGCAGAATGTTTCTGTAATTTTTTCACTGTGTAACAACCTATAAAAGTTTCCTCACCTTTACACTGCCTGTCTGTTTCATTAGAACACCATCTTTATACCATCTGATAGAGGGTGGAGGGTTGCCACGGGCGACACACTTCAGTGTGATTGGTCTGCCCTGGAAAGCTTCTGTGACTGGAGGTGGAGTTTCGGTGAACACAGGCGGAGCTAAACAAAAATAATTATACAGAAAACATCACAGAGCAACATGAGACGATAAATCATCAGTAATACATTATACAGATTACTTAATCAGGTCAGCTATAAAATATGAACAGCTGAGAGGCATGTGCTTTAATAGGGAAAAGCCTCAAAGACTACAGCTTATAAATAAACCTTAGCTAACATCCAGCACAGACTTTATCATTCAAAAGTCTTTCTTCTTGTTCTAAAAACAGCCCTGTAAGTTTGTTCCATAAAGGGGAGGCCTAGCAAAGGCTAACCAAGCCTGTGGGGCTTTGCCTTTATAGCTGGGGTAACCTGGACTATGGGGGCTCCCCTTTACAGGTGGGGTGACCTGGTCTATGAGGCATATTCCTTTCAGCTGAAGTAACCTAGTATATGGTCATACCCAGTTACAGTTAGGGTAAACTGGTCTATGCAGCAAATCTTCAAATAAATATAAATAGACTGCAGCGGAGTGTACGGACAGCAGAGAAGATCATCTGTGCCCCCTGCCCTTCATCCAGGACCTGTACTTCTCAAGAACCAGGAAAGGAGCAAGGAAAGTCATCACAGATCCCTCACACCCTGGAAACAGACTTTATCACCTGCTGCCCTCTGGCAGACGATTTAGAAGTTTGCAGTCTAGGACCAGCCGACACTGGAACAGTTTCTTTCCTCTCACCATCTCCATCCTAAACAGCCGAACTGTCACACTGCTTCACACTTACAGTTCTGCAATTGCACTTTATGTACACTTTGTTGTATGTATTCTGTATTTCTTTGTATTTTCTGTACACAAGATCTAGATTGTATGTCATATTGTATTTTTCATTTATAATGTTATTGTTCAGTTCAGTATATATGTATTTATATAT
>JBBPCY010000035.1:1188456-1200201 GCA_037974405.1 Brachyalestes nurse | reverse complement strand
GAGGTCAAGTAAGTTAGCTACTTAGGGTAAGAAAATCAAGCTGCCCAGGGTTCGGTGAGGTACTGAGTTTGTTTCGCTGCGTGCCGGGGATGAAGGCCACCACTGAATACTGAGTATGTTTTTAGTGAATATTAGATAAGTAACAAGTGAGCAAATGCAGAAAATCTCAGTGTGTGCCAAAACCTTTGACTGGTAGTGTACTTATGTATTTTCTACAGCAGTACTGGTGGACACTATTCTGTGGTATCACACAAAGAACACATATTTTTAAGATGTCGGTTAAACGTTCCAAAGTAAGCCATGCTCTCAAAAATAAGGCTTTACAACATTGGTCAAAAAGTCTTTCCATCCATTCAAAGATTCTCTAAGGAATTGTCCAAGGCGCTGCTCTAAAAAACCCTTTTCCTGTACTTTCCTCTGTAGGCCAATGCACAGCTTGATCACTGATGACAGTATGGAACCAGTTTTGTACTGTTTTACAATCTGTTTTTGTTTTTGAACGAAAAGGTTCCATCTTCCCATCCCACCGGCCCTCTGAGACTGTGTTCAAAATCACCTTCTGGCTGGGTTACTTCAACAGCTGCCTCAACCCCATCATCTACCCCTGCTTCAGCCAGGAGTTCAAGAAAGCTTTCCAGAACGTTCTGAGGGGCCACTGCTTTCACCGAGCGCCCAGACCCTGGAGCCCCCCGGCCGTGGGTTCTCTAACTCCACCAACCTCCCAAACCGGCCCATCCAACCCCTCTATAACCACTTTTGCTCCCAGTGTGGGGTTGGGGGCTGAGGGTGGCCCTCCTGTTGCTATGGTGATGGCTCGGCAACCTTGCATAGCAGGCTCACACGGTAAAAGTCTTCTAAAGGCCTGCTGCCTCAGCGCTAAGGGGAGATCTACCAGCACAGCATGTCTGCAGCCGCCCAGCTCTGCTTCTGCCTCACTGAAGACTCGCCAGATTGTGGGTATTAAAGGGGGGCAAGCCGTCTGAGAGGTTAATCCAAGAACATTCTTAAAGGACTAGCTAAAAACAATGAATGTGAGGCTAGTAGCCACAAATTAGCATGTGCATAATGCTCACTGGGGCTAAAGTGTAAAGTAACTATTTTTGCTATAGGTGAATGCACCACAGCACACAGTGTGAACAGCACAAAATTCTCCTCTGCATTTAACCCACTCACCAAGTGAAGCAGCGGGCAGCCAGGAACACAGCGCCCGGGCCGCAGTGTGTTGGGACGCTACCTCGCTCAAGGGAACCTCAGGGGTGCTACTAGCAGGCCTGAGATTTAAACCCACGATCATCTGATCGCAGGGGCAACACCCTAACCTCTAGGCCACCAGCTGCGTTCACCGTTAGCATCTTTTGATTAAAAGATACAGAGATATGCTAGGTTCTGTGATATACATTTTCATATGCAAATGGACCATGATATTGACTGAAAGTATGGAGCACTTAGCACTAATGATGGGGTTTTATGACCTGCACCCACCTGAACTGAGTTTTGTTCATCAGTGAAACGAACCCAGCCTGTTTCTGTAAGTTATTTATAACTTTGAAACACTGCTTTGTCACTCTTTTGACCTGCCCTGCCCTCTTTAGCAAAACGTGGTGTTATTTTTCGAACATAACGAAATACTTAAAATGTAAACAAAGTCATTCACAGCTTGTTTGGCATGGAAATCTCCATTATAGTGAAATTATATTTTGCTGATGGGTTTGGAGGGTGAATAAAAAAGGCTATTTTTGCATTGTAGACTTTGTGATGTCTGGTTTCATTCACCGCCACTGTAAAGAAATCGAGTTTCTTAACAATGAATCATTTTGCCTCTGAATGACTTTGTTTACGTCTCAGTGATTGAAATATGAAGACCTGATGAAAAATCAGTGCTATTGAAGAATGCAAGTGGAAAATTATAGCAATTATGGCCAATCATTTTCAGAGGAAGTTTTTGTGGAAACGTGCAATGTCTTGTTTTGTGATCTCTATAGAGAGGGATTGTTCGGTCTTTTACACGCCATTTGAAGTTTATAGCTGTTTGTGAAGAAACGACCACCTGCTTTTCTCATCAGCAGCTGTTTCAGGAAGTTTTGCTGCATGCCTGACTGCAGATGCCGTGTCAGAGAGCCAGGCGATTTGTTCACAGCGCATTTTTAGCTGCGTATAAAAAGCAATTCCTGATGAACTTTACTGTAAAAGAAGCTGCCTAGTGGGAATGAACATGGCTATAAATCACATTTTGCACTGCAGGCCTGCAGCATCTCCATCAGTCCACTTTTACTGTTTGGTGTTTGATGACGGGGCAGAAAAGCAAATGAATGGTTTATAAAATGTGAGATTTTTTTATGGTGTTATTTATATATTCTCAAATGTTCATGTTACCCCTCCAGCTGAACGCTGCTGTTCACAGATGGAACTCCAGCAGAACATGGTGGTGTTTTTATTTTTCATTTATCTTTTTTATTTTTTTCTTCCTTTTTTTTTAAACCACCACATATTTTCACATCACCAGCCGCTGAATAAAACACTTTTCACTTTTCAGCACAAGCAAACATCTTCAAGCCCACATCCATTAAAGACAAACTCCATCCATAAAGTGTCGGCATGTGGAGTTGGGAGTTTTTTTGGAAATGTGTGTGGGTGTATGGTGGTGGGGGGTGGCGTTGATATTAACAGCAGAGTAGACAAAACATCTCTTAGCTCCAGTCAGGCTTTCAATTACATCATACCCACAAATATCCAGGCTTATAGAGCGAGAGGTGGGTTAAGCATAGGAGTGTGTGTGTGCGTGTGTGTTTGTAGGGCTATCACTATTAATAATTGAGTAATCAGAGTATTATATTGATTTGTTGAGTAATCAAGTTTTAAATGGCTAAATAATAATAATAATAAAAAATAATAATAATAAACTCATGCAAAACCATAGTACATCATGCAAAAAGAATGAAAATCTATAAAGAAATGAAAATGCATGTAATATTGCATATAAATGTTTGTGTGTCTCAAACTATTTCTTACTGTAAGAGAAAGAGAAATTTGAAATATGAAATTTAACATCTAAACCTCCAGTATGGATTCATCTGGACATTTTTAATTGATCGATACTCCTCAAGAAATCATGATTTATCAAGGTCAGTGTTAATTAAGTAATCATGGCAGCCCTGATGGGATGTGAAAGCTGAGAGCTGTATGAGATGAACCATGTGGCTAAGACATGTTTTTCTGTAATCAGCATAATGCACATGCAATCAACAGGCCACTGACTCTGGGGGTCCAACAGACCCAACAGGCTTTGGGGGGTCACTGAGGGGAGTGTATGGGTCTGTAACTAATACAGAAAACACACTACTGTCCCAGCTGCTTTACATCCAGCACCAGTATAATCCAGTACATATGTGTGAAATATAATTGCATAAAGTCACAAAATGAATTAGGATTTTCCTGAGACACTAATAAGTCAATGCCAAACAAATGCAAAGATAACAGCTAAAAACCTAAAAAAAAATAAAAATGAAAATTAATATGTAAAAAATATGTAAAAAATCTAAAATCATGTGAATACTATTTATGTATTTACTTATTTAATGAAAAAATATATAAAAATAACAGCTGAAAACTATGAGCACATAGTTATTTATATGAGCACATTTATATAGCGTGGGTATTTCTTCATTTATTTAACGTTAATAAAAATTGAAAATAACAGCTAAAAACTATGAACACTTCTGTACAAAAACCCGTACATTCTATTTATATAACGTTAAAAGCTAATATCATGTGAATACTATTTATTCATTTACTTATTCAAAATAAATAAAATGAAATAAGCGCAACTTTTATTTTATGTCTTAAGCTAGCATAAAAAAGTTAATATAGTTTTTTGTTGTATAGTGACCCACTTTTGTACAATATCCATTTGGCTTCGTATGCGGTTTTACAGGTTCTATATCATCATATCGCCCGCCCGGGAGTATTCAACCCAAACGCTGAATAATCCAAAACGTTACACGTTTCCACACGTTCACACTTTCCAGATGAAAAAACACTGAAGGGAACCTGCGTTTGTATGGAGTGCTCTCAGTTCTGCAGCCTAATGAGTCAGTGTTGTTTTAATAGCACCATGTCCAGAAGGGTTGCTATGGGCAACTTCCGTTTTGTCAAGTGTGTTGCCATGACAAACACTGAGCTGGACCTTGATGACCAGGGGGACCTGTAGCCGTGGCAACGCTGGATAACAGTGAATGCAGGAAGGACGGAGGGAAAAAAAATAGAGTAAGGAGGGGCATTAAAAAAAAAATATGAAGAGCGATAACAAAGAAAGATATTCTGGATGATCTCAGGAGAAACTCTGCTCAACTTCTGTTAAACCGAACTCCCAACTTCCCTCCACCGTCTTTCCAAAAAACAGAGATAAAAAAACATTTAATTAACAGAAGAATGAGTCATTTTTAACCTTGTATCACCCTCCGTTTGAGAGATGCACATTCCAGCACACAAAGGAAACGTCATGCTGAAAAAATGCTCATGTTCTGTTTTTCACTGAACAAACGTCGAGGTGCCACAGAGGTTCTTCAGAGGGATTTCGCTGAAGAACCTTTTCAGTGGATTGTATATTCGTGGGAATATTCGTGCTTGTAATCTATCCCTATGACCCCATTGACACAGTAATGTAGACACTTTTTTACTTAGAATAGAAAACTCATTGGCATAAGTCCAAGGTATTGTCCTTCGTAATCAGTCCTAGCCAGCAGATGCAGCAGATTTGGAGAATTCCATTAACCATTCATTAGATGGGTAAGGCTAGAAGAAGCCGTCTAGATCAACAGCAACAAAAATAGACAAACCCAGTACGGGGTTCAGTAAAATACTAAGCAAAAAAGACTTATTAAAGTTCCAAATTGCATTTTGCTAACTTGTAAGAATGATTCATGAAGGAACCTCATGTTGTGTTATAAAAAAACACCATACACACCATGAAGAAGTGCTTCTTTGCACTGAGATGATTCCATCTCAGAGGTTTAAGATCAAACTACTGTGAATACAAGTGAAATATGTACACATGTACACATATAAAAATATGGAATTTTACTGCACATCCTAGTACAAAATTTCACTTTGCCAAGTTTAAAAATCATAACTTTTCCACAGCCATGTCAAATTCAGTCATTGTGTACTGAAATGTGCAGGAGTGTGTTCTCTGTAGAGGGTGTAGGACATTTACACTTGGACAATCAACAAAACATGTCCTTTCTCCAGAGGTGCTCAAACTTTTGCACACGACTGAATAACCGTACCTCGCCTTTCCCAAAGGTGCACCTGAATTTCTCAGGGAGAATTACCTGACATTACCACTCCGAAGAACCTGTTTAGGTCCTTGATTGTAGCTGCATGCTCAGCACTCTGCTCTGTTTAATATCTGCTCTAGAAGACAAGCGAAAGGTCCTTTTCCTGAGGTCCAAACCAGAGTTCCTCTGATACTCAGTGAGCCAGCATTCGGAAATCCCCTCAGTTACCTCTTTTTGCTATCTTATGCAAGATTCCTTCGAGAGAAAAAGCAGCTTCAAAAATCTGTCCAAGCCTAGACTTATGCTGGGGCTGGGGGTGGGTGTGGTGCGGGATGCAATGGGACGTAAGCCAAATCCTGCTCTGTGTGTGCAAAAGTAGTAACAGGATACATTTACTCACTTACATCTGCTTAAGCACAATTTGGAAGGCCCTTTTCTTCTACTCAGTTACACCTTCAGGAAGTCTACTTTTTCCTCAGCTCTGTTTCAGACCTTAACATTTAGGTTGCAGATTCTGCACTGACCTTTTAGGCTTTCAGGAAGTTCTATTTGCTGAGATATTTAAAAACTCTGTCATTTTTAGTTCTTTTCTATTGATTAGAATCATGTTCATGTTTATTGCAGTACTACTCTTATTTCATTATTCAGTTTTGACTGGGAACAATAGGGTTTCTTAAAACAGCATAAAATTACCCAAATGTTTCTCTGTGGTGTCTAGATAGACAGACCTAAGGGGGCTTTGTTACTGGTTAGGCCTTCAGGGCCTGGACCGAAGTCCTTATGTGTCAGGTTCACCACCAACATCATTAGAAAGTGAATCAACCAAGTAGATATTGATTTCCAATAGCTGGACGCTAATAGAAGCTTCCATTTTAGAGGTGTGTTTTTTTTTATTATTTATTTATTTATGGCTCAAACTGATGGCCAAGTATTCACTCTGCACACATCGGTGCAGTCGTAGGGATAAAAGAGCGAGCAACAAGCACAGTGATGTCTGAGAGAAAAAGAGATAAAAGCAAGAACAGCTGTAGGATGGGTTTATTAAATGAGAACCAGACTGCACAAAAGGAACAAAATTAAAAAAACAAAAAAAGTGCAGATTTGAGCATTGGTCCGCCAGGGTCGCTCAGGGTTCTGTCAGAGACTTACAGAGAGGCACACTCAGAGATCCAGCATGAGGCTTTTTCACTACACTACAACTACATTATACATCATACATGGTCCACTCTGGAGAAAAAAAAACAAAACAAAACAAATTAGTTAAGCCCTTCAGCAACTCCACACTGTAGCATTTACCACAAAGAAAAAATACAGCGCTGTGAATTTAGCTGATTCAAATGTGTACATGGGTTAGCCATGAATAAACAACATATACGATTTCTGATATTCAGTATTCATGTGAAAATTACATACACATTTAAATACAGTGAATCCAAAGCGCTATTTTTTTTGTTCAGCTGGTCAGTTTGTGTGTATTCCACCCCAGAGGTCCTTAAGTTCATCGTCCAAGTCCCTTATTTGAATTAAACCAGTGTGATCACATTGATTACATATCGCTCATGGCACTACATCACTAACATTGACACTACACCCCTGTTGACAATGGCACTGCGATAGAATCTCAAACAAGAGCACTGTGAAAAGGGGTACGGGAGACAAATCTGGCACCTTTGCATCGGTTAACGTCGGCTATTGTACATCTATAGCCTTCTTTTTCATCAGTAATAAAAACAAAAGTCAAAATGGACAAAAAAAAGGATCAGTACACTTCTGTGACTTCAGGCACAAGCATAAAGCTAGGGTTAATGTAAAGACATAGAAGACGACAGACAGACGCACATTCACCATAAATGCCATATTCACTTGCCATTAGCACATTCACTGATACAGGCAAAAAAAGGCTGAATAAAATCCACTGAAATACTGTAAAGATGCTTCCACAGCAGTGATGTACACTGTAAATGTAAATGTGTGGGTTTTAAAGGGATTTTCTGTAACATTTCTTACGTTTCAGTCACGGTGAGTTATAACTTGACCGTAACATCGGACAGTGTTAAAGAAGAGGACAAGCAGTGTTTAGACTTTAAACTCTGGTGTTAAAGAAGAGAACATTAGTTTCAGAAATCCTGGTGTTCGTTTAATGCCACAGTCTAGCTCAAACAGGAGAACAGCTCAGTCACTGACAAGTTCCAGAATCGGGTTGAAAACCTAAACGTTTGCATTTACAGTGCAATTCCCACTTTTACAGGCCAAGATGACAACACTGGCTCTCAACGCTGAAGGTACAGGAGTGGCAGAAGTCATTGTTCCAGCACTAGTGGCTATACACACACACACACACACACACTCTACCTCCCTATTTCCTGAGTATAAACCCAGTGTAAAAAGGGAGACATCAAAGCCCAAACGTCCTTCGTTTCTGTGTCACTTCCCACCTGCGCCTTCCTAAATTTCTTTCCTGTGCTGCAGTTGTCTGCCATTGCATCTAACTCTTTCATTCCAACACCCTGCCAGGAACATATCCTCACACGGGGCACCAGTTTCCAAAACCTCACCCTTCAAGCAGCAACACAAAAGTGCTACTCAATGACAGCCAAACGCAATCCTCCGCTTTCATGAAACCTTACCAGTAATGTATTAAACCACCTTCCACATATGGAGCACAAATTATGTTGTTTATTACGTTCCTGTTAAAATGCAACTTGTTGTCCAAAACAACCAAGGAAGCCAAGTTTAACACCATGGTCCTCACTTGATTTTTCTAAACAGGGCTTTACTCATGGCTTGCTTTACCGTGATGTCATGGAGTTTTATATTCATACACAATGAAAGGCTTCCAATCTCCGGCGAACCACCGCCAGTGTGTTTTTCTTCATTTGGAGTCACGTCACTCTGTGTGATCTGAAGCATTTCTTTCTGTTTTCTGTCTCTGACCTCGACACCACGATAATTACGTTACTGAAGTATACTCACGATTTTACTTGGACACCTGTGGGCCAATTTTTGAATGAATATTGACATTCCTCCTTTTCCTTACACACATTCGCCCACAATCAATGACAGAAGACAACTTTTAGGCCACTGGAAGTGCTCAAACCTACTCTCTTGACCCCAGTCACCTTGTTAAATAAAGTAAACAATAACAGCTCTGCCTAGGCTAACTGGACCCTTCCAATAAAAAAGTTAAATAGAAAAATAATAAAAATGACACATGGTAGGTAGAAAGTATAGTATAAAAACACTAAATCATACAATCAGAGGTGCTCAAATATGGAGTGTTAATTTTTTTTCCTTTTATCTTCACATGAGGCAAATACTTCTTTCTTTCTCTAGATTTCTCCTCTAGGAGAGGGTGCAAGGTTGGGGAAGGGGTGGGGAAAGAGGGGAGATACAGAGGACTGAGAGACGTGGGGTGGGGGTTGGGGGGTTTGACAGATTTTGGGGAGTGGAGAGTCATTGGCCCCTTGGAGGATTTGCCTCAAGGCATGATGTCGAAAACATCTCCACTTGCAGACATCCCTTGTCTGCAATCCCCTCATTTTCTTCAGGTGGAAGGGAGGTCTAGCCCAGGCTGGTGATGTTGGCCCTGCCACCAGGAGGCGCCACAATCCGTTGAGTGTTGCGGCGTGGAATGTTGTCGTCGACCTGAGCACCTGAGAACAAACCATGAAGATGGTTACAGATCGAAAACCTGTTTGGCTGGGCAAAGTACCTTTCCCCGTTGGTGGCTGCCCACTGCTTCACTTGGTGAATGGGTTAAATGCAGAGATAGAATTTCACACTTGCACTAATGCGCAAGGGGCCGCGTTCCTTTCCTTATAAATACAGGTGCAGCGACCTTTATATGTCACCTCTATATGAGCTTTCTCCAGGAGTGTAATTCCACTCTGTGGCTGTGTTGGGAATCATCTACAAAACCGTCTGCTTGGAAACTTCAGTATAACTTCAGTGTGAATAGGTATAGGAAGGTACGTCAATGTCACAGCACAAAAAATGAATTCAAAGGAGGCTGTTTTGCAGCTTACTAAGATTTTGATGTAAAAATTTGGTTTGCCATTATATGGGCCCTGGCATTTGTGCTCATTGCTTTGCATTACTGATCAAAGTTGGATCAAACTACCGAAACCATACAAGTACATTTTGCCACTGTTATTTATAGTGTAAATGTAAAGTGTCCATCTGTCATCCATGAACACACCAGAGCACACAAACACACAAATCTGTGCTCTGCATTTAACCCATTCACCTAGTGAAGCAGCGGGCAGCCAGGAGCAGTGTGTGGGGATAGTACTTGGCTCAAGGGTACCTCAGTGGTGCCACTGACAGTCCTGGTATTCGAACCCACAACCTTTCATTTGCAGGGGCAACTCCCTAACCACCAGACCACCAGCTGCCCCAAAAGTAACCCAGTGTTATGTTTATTTCAACACTGCATTGTATAGGGATTCAACAGGAAACTGGTATCATAGTGATGGCCTCTTAACTTTAAGGAGTTTTGTCAGAGCTCACCAGACAGACTGAATCCAGACTGGTGGAGGTTGCGGACGGGTTGCGCCGCCTGCTTGGCTGGAGACGTTTTGGCAGAGGAAGCAGGGGTGACAGCCTTGGGAGTCACAGAGACCTCGCAGACCGGCCCATCATAAAGACCCCGTGGGACACCCCTCAACTCAGCAAGCTGCAAAACACACAGGGGGAAACCAGAGGGTTCAAACTGAGACAGCACCACTGTACAAATTCATTTACAGTACCAATATTGTTTTTCTTGTTTTCATTCAAAAGAACAGATTATCATTTTGTGCAAATTTAGAAAAGATACTGTAGAACTCCAGGTATAATGTGTCCTGAGGGCCATAAATTAGAGCCAGGCCAAAATGCAAAGCACATTATACAAAAGAATGCCAAGAACATGAAAGTCAAAGTGTATTTAGCTGTCTGATTCAGGTTTACATGATGTAACCCTCTATAAGTACAGTACAGAGTAAAGATGTTGAGTAACCATGTATTTAAGCACAGAAATAAACGTACCATAAACCAACTCAGAACAGAGCCTGGCACATACAAAACTACTTCTTTAAAAAGGAACATATAAAGGGAAGCTGTTTCGTACCCTGCTGCGGGCCTTTATCCTCTTGTAGACGTAGTCAGGGAAGGGTTTTCGGGGCACATAGCGTCCCGAGCCCTCTGTGGCATGGAGAGTTCCGTCCTCCAGCACGATTTTCCCCTGGCTGATCACCACCAGAGGCGCCCCACGCACCTCCATACCCTCAAAGATATTATACTCCACCGCCTGGACAACCGAGAAACACACACACACACACACACACACACACACACACAAGCTGTTACAAGAGTCAAGTAATGGTAGTTTGTATATTTATACACACTTTGGATATTTACAAACAAAAAAATGGTTTGTCTTTGGTCTGGATTGATACAGCTGGAGTGTTTTTGGTCCAAATCCTGCATACTTTGCAGTAACTGAAAATACGGTACTTTTTATTTGAATTTCCCTGCTAATTTCAGCACATATTTTAATTTATTTGTTGTGATTAACATACTGGCAAAAACTGTATTTAAAAAATAGAAAATGTGCCATACATTATGTACAGGCCACATTTTATGCATCTTTTATTTTTTCCTCCCAATATAATATAATGTGTCTGATGAGGCATTTCCTGCTTATATCACCTGATACTGATTTCTGGTATCAGATCTCTGCTTTAGGGTAAAAGCGATGCAAGAAATTTCATTATGTGTCCACATTCGTTCAGCTCTGACTGCCGTTAGCCGGGAGAGTCGGCGCAGATTTAAGAGCAGTTACACTGCTTGGCACTGCGAGCTCTTTGAGGTTGAGGGGAAATATGACATCAACATCATGTTCGCTTTAAACGGAGCGCGAGCGGTTTTTGGTTTGTTATTTGAAACTACCAACTGCTCCAAAGCCACTTCCTGATGTGTTCCTGCACTTCACGGTCCATGTTGTAATCTTTATTCCTCCATCTTAACACTTTATGATGTGTTGTGGCCTGGTATAGTCTCTGATATTATGTGGGAGGAAAGTTGGACAGGGCAGCAGGGTGTGTGTGTGTGTGTGTGTGTGTGTGTGTGTGTGTGTGTGTGTGTGTGTGTTATGTGTGGCCGCCCTGTTAAGTATTACTGCCACGAAGCCAGTGGTGGTATGGTAAGTCCCAAACAACGTAAAAAGAGCATGAGGTCATCCTGGTCCTCTATACACACACCATACATACACACCCTGACACACACACACACACACACACACACAGCAATTTTCCTGTACCTCCTTGCATAGGACAGTTTCCTTCCTGCTCAAATGGAAAATAAAACTCATCAGCTAAATGACTTTGACCCATTCAAAGTATGTGTATACACTGATATATACAAGATGACAAGGGACATATACACACACACATACACACAAAATATCTATTATCTATATGCACATATACAC
>JBBPCY010000035.1:1175790-1188272 GCA_037974405.1 Brachyalestes nurse | reverse complement strand
TCTTATATAGGCACATTAACACAATTTTTTTAGTGCTTGATTTTTTTAAATATTTTTATTAGCGTGCTTGCTCAAGCACACTATCGTTCTTCTTAAGTTTTATTATTATCGTCTTTATTATCCTTCCGTTCACACATTTTTTGGCCCCCTACTCCTCCCAGGGCTTTTGAGATAGAGACACCGTTCCAACTCTGACAGTTCGGGACCGATCTCGAATAGCGTGCTTGTTCACAGCTTTTTGCTATATCCTGTCATTCGTTTGTTATTCCTGTTTTTCCGGCGAATTCATGTAGCAAAAGTATTGGCGTCCCTAAATCCTCAACTTTCAGATAGTCCTGCTAGGACACGTTTCATCCGAAACCCACCAAACTTAATGTGATACCTCACTACTTCCCCGACATACAAACGCAGTCAGTGATTACCAGCACTCGTCTTTTCCTTTTCTTTCGCTCATCTCTTTTTTCCCCCATTCACGTAAATTCATTTTAACCCCATTGTAATGAATGCAGTTTCAGAAGAAGAGGCTTTCAGGCTCCATACAGTGACCTTATGAAACTTCATATGACACCTCAGGCCATGCCCCCAAAGACACACCTGTTTAAACTGAAGTGTATGGCCAAAAGTATTGGGACAGAGCTGTTATACAAAACTATGTGGACAAAAGTATTGGGACACACACACGCACACACTAATGCTATGCTACTGCTATGCTAATGATACGTTAATGCTAATGCTATGGTAATGTTAATGCTATCGATAACGTTGATGCTAATGCCAACATTAATGCTAACGCTAATGTTAACACTAATGCTAACACTAATGCTGTGCTCTGCATTTGAGCAAGCACACTTTGCATGTTCTCTGCGGAAATGCAGTCTAGTTTTTAAAGTTTGTTGCTTTTTTGTGCATGTGGGTGCACGCAGCTCAAACTCTTGTTTTTGCGGGGGTCAGGCATCCCATTACTTTTGATTGTTATATGGACAAAAGTATTGGGACGCCTGACAATTGCACCAACAGTGACTTTAATGATACTGTGTTCAGATACACAGAATTCAATATGGAGTTGGTTCCCCTTTGCAGCTCCTGTAATGGTTCCGCCCCCCATGTTCCAGAGCTATTCATCCAACATCAGTACCTACTGTTGTGGCTGAACACGATCAAATCCTCACAACAATGTTCCAGTCATAGTGTAAAGTCTTCACAGAAGAGTACAGCAGCAAAGAGAGGACAAATTTCCCATGATTTTTTGATTTCAGTAAAAATGAATTCTCATGACAATACAAATGGCCACAAGTCAACATACATACATACATACATTATATGGACAAAGTAATATATATACATATAATTACTTTGACAGACTGCCTAAAGATAAACGTTATCTAGATAAAGGAGTTCCAACCACTCAGCAATCAGCACCACCAGCATACTCATCACCGCCTGATCATCTACCATCATCTGCTCCAGTTTCTTTACTAGTTCAGGCCTTAGAAGTGCTTTGTTCTGCTTGAATGATTCATACGTAGGTCACTGTGTGGCTTAACAAACAAAAAACATTCCTCTGAAACTGGTCTGGTTCAGGGACTGGACTGAAAATAAAAGAGTCTTTAAAAGTTCTTCAGGAAGCCTTAATACTACAATAAAATACAAAAGGTCTGGATCTTTGGAAGCAAAATGAAGAAATGAGGGATCAATAAGATTAGACAGTTCTGTATATATATATTACTGGTGCAAGCTGTGAGTTACACTGCATTAGCCTTGCACTTTCACAAGTTTTCTGACTTGCCTCTTTTCTTTTCTGATACCGATCTGAAATTGTCTCTTTAAAAAGCTACCTGAGCTATTTTTAATTGAAACACTCCAATTAAGAAAAGGCATCTAAAAACAGGTTGTCATGCTCAACAATACAACCATTTTGTACTTAAACAGTGCACATAACGGCTTATGGCTGCTAACAATCAGCGGAGTTATGATCCAGCACTCAGGCAGCCTTTAACGATGACATCACTCTTATGAGTCAGAGCCCCACACCCAAACTCTGAACAACACAACCGACATGTTCAGCACTAAAAACTCCTCCATAAAAACACGGCTTTAGCCACCAGTCAGCAGAAGGACACCTTATTAGGAGGTGAAGTTGATGCTGTTATTAAAATCCCAGTACCATCGTCCTGTTAGGAACAGAGCCTCCAGTCTTCTCTGAGGCTTAAAGAGCAGCGGAATTCCAGTAGGATGTCTGCTGTTGGTGGGCTTCTTAAGGATGAACTCACCAGGTTGTGGCTCTTGGCGGAGATGATTTTGGTGACGTCAGGGTCCCACAGCACCAGGTCTGCGTCTGAGCCCACAGCAATGCGGCCCTTACGCGGGTACAGGTTGAAGATCTTGGCTGCGTTTGTGCTGGTGACGGCCACAAACTGGTTCTCATCCATCTTACCAGTCACCTGAAGGAAAAGGGCATAATTGTAAAGGACCACTTAGTTCCAAAGACATCCCAAACACTCCAAAATCATGTGGAAGTCTTCCAAGAAGAGTGGAAGTTGTTATAGCTATATATTTGTCCATATAGTGTATTTGACGGGAGCTATATGTAATACTGGGCCTCCATGAGGAAGGAGGTCTGGAAATGGTTAAGTGAGCACTTTGCCAAACATAAAACCACTGTTTACAGCAAACTGAATCAGGAGTGAAGCTGCTGGAATACAGCACATAGAAAAGCTGCTCTACAAACACTACTGCACTCACAACACATATGGAGGCGTTTCTTACTTTTTACACAGCTCACACTGCAAAGATTCAGAAAAGAAAAGCAACCTGTGCACTTTACACACACACTGCCGCAAATTGTACATACACTGTACGACAGAAAAAAAGGGAAAAGTGGTCTCTTATTTTTGATGGGAATATATGCCTATATACCTATAATTTGTCCCAAGATATTACATTACTTTTCAGGAGAGTGTGATTACTGCTTATTGTGATTAGTAAGAGTGCAATAGCTGACTTCTAGAGGGAAATCAGGCCTTTTGGCCTCATTGGGTACAGCAACGGCAATCTGAGCAAAGCCATCCGCCAGAGCTGTCTGGTATATCTGAAGTAGCTGCTGGGTAAATTAATCCATGTTGCTTTATTTTACTGCAGCTCTCCAGGATGTGAGACCGGCCCTGTTATCTCTCACTCACCACACATTTATCCCAGATGATGGACATCCTCTCCTCCGTCCCGTTGGTGCCCTCAGGGATGAGGGTGAAGTCGTCTTTACCCACGGCTCTCTGGGCGGTGTTAAACGTGCAGTGGGCACTGCCAGTCACCTGCAGGTCACCACTACAGAGAGAGAGAGGGATAAACAGAAAGAGAGAGAGAGAGGGGAACAAAGAGAGAGAGAGAGACAGAGAGAAAGAGGGATCAACAAAGAGAGAGAGAGAGAGACAGAGAGAGAGAGGGATAAACAGAGAGAGAGAGAGAGAGAGAGGAGAGAAAGAGAGACAGAAAGAGACAAAATGCGAGAGAGAAAGCGAGATAGACAGAGAGAGACAGAGAAAGTGAAGAATGAAGAAAGGAAAATAAAATAAAAGGTGGGATACAGAGGGAGAGAAAGAGATCATTTAAAGAGAGAGAGAGAGAGATACAAAAACAAAGAGCACAAATAACGAATTAGAAAGAAAGTAAGAAAGAGAGAGAGTGGTAGAGAGAGAGAGAGAGAGAGAGAGAGAGAGAGAGAGAAAGAAAGAGAGGTAAGAGTAGAGAAAGGAGAGGGGAGTGAAAAAGAGACAGTGAAGATTAAGGAGAAAGAAAGAAAGGAATACAGAAAAAAAGAAAGAAAAAGAAAGAATGAGGTAGGAGACAGAAAAAGAGAGCAAAGAGATATAGTGGAAAAGAAAGAGAGTAAAGGGAGATGGAGAGAAAAAGAGAGTGATAAAGAGAGAGAGAAGAGAAAAAGTAAGACAGTGAAAAAGTATATGAACTCTGAAAAAGCTCTGAACTCAGAGCCACCCAGGACTTTTTTCTCCTATTTCTGTCTTTTACGCCTCTTTCTTTTTCAGGCTCTCTGTTCAGTGGTTTAAAACTGGCACCGCCTGGTGCTTATTTCTGTCATGCACCCAAAAAAAGTGCAGCAGAAATACAGAGTCACTGAATACGAACCGACAAAGGTTTCTTACCAGGACAGCAGGGAGTTGAGATAGTCGGGTGTGGTGGGGTCCGGGCTGAGGGGCGGAGACGTCACGTAAGCCGCGGCTTTGGCCCAGTTTTTGCTCCAGTAGTGCGAGCCGTCCGTGCCCAGACTGGCAGTGATTGGCTCCCCGTACACCACGGTGCCTGCAACAGCCAATCAGGCTGCATTAATCCCAGCATATAATCATAAAGTAATCCCAGTCTAATTCTGGAGCCCCTACCCTGTATAAGGTCATTTCGTGGAGCGTTTCCAAGTAAAGCTGAGTCATGCTCTGCTGTATGTTTTGAATGACTTCAGTGTGTCTCTGCTCATAAATTAAGTCTTACTCACAAGGCCGAACGACTTTAAAGGAATAGTTCGCTGACAAATCAAATATAGACAGTTTTCCCATTTACTCCAGATGTAGCACATTGGAGGAGGGTTGGTTGGTTTGCTTCTTTAGTGAAGCAGACCTGCAGCTAACATTGCTAACAATGGGAGGCTCTTGTTTGACGATCTAATTCGTAAAGTACAACAAACACTCATGGGCGTGTCCATATCCATTTTGCAACACTACCAGTCAAAATGTTTTGCACGACAGGTTTTAATAACACCCATTTATTTCAGGTTTTTTCATTCTTGTTACGCATAAGTTATTGAATGAATAACTAGAGATGAAAATATGTTTTAAAAAAACAAGTTTCCTTTATAAGAGATGTATAAGACATGTCCTTTATAAAAGAATATGTAACAGTGCAGGTGTGACACCCAATAGTTATGTGGTGATGGAGAGTCAAATTTTAGACTGTCTTTTAAATTTAAACGCACTCATTTTATCCCATTGGCTGACACTTAATAGCTCATTAATATCTAACCCTTCTCTGGCGATCCAGATTATAATTCTAATTATATTAGGTGGCTTTTTATTGGTCAGTAATGATAAAAAAATATGACATTGTCTGGCTAAAAAAGGAGCTCAAAATTCAAACCTTTCTTCCTGGCCTGGGCGATGACATCAGAGGCACTCTTGCTCATCACCTTGGTGATGTAGAGAGGGCAGTTGGTTTGATTGGCCACAGTCACAGAGCGGTTAACCGCCTCCGCCTCCACCTGAACAGTGCGGAACAGGAGATTTAGGTGCAACAGTATTGTGCAAAAAGCCATACACTGGACCTCATTTTGGTATCACAAGTATCAGAGAGGTAAAAGCCATAAGGAACGCATATGATTATGGTATATAACAATATGAACATGATCCATTACCTCCTCTGGACGGCTCAGCACATGCCCTTCTGGTCCAGTGATGCCCAGCTCCAGAATCCTACGCTGCTCCTGTAATGAGTGGCAAAAATCACATACACATTATATATATATTACATATACATATATATGTACAGTAGTTTTATATTATATAAAGTAAAGTAGCCCCTTATAGTTATGCGTGAACACATTACAGCACTGCACACAGTGTAAACCATGTAAAATCCTTCTCTGCATTTAACTCATTCACCAAGTGAAGCAGCAGGTTCCCACGCCAGGGGAGCAGTGTGTGGGGACAGTATGTTGCTCAAGGGCACCTCAGTGGTGCCACTAGCAGTTGGGAATCGAATCCACAGCTTTCTGATTGCAGGGGCAACGCCCTAACCACTAGGCCACCAGCTGCCCCAATATAATGATATAATACAGTTATACATTGATTTTGCTGCTTCTACTTTCTTCTCTTGTTCTGTCCATTTTGCTGCTTGCTGTAACAATGCAAATTCCCACCAGTGGGACTAATAAAGGGTTATCTTATCTTATCTCATCTTATGGTCAGGGAATCTTAAACCACCATATTTCACTGAGATTTTCTTTAACAAACCTCATTTCTTGGAGCCCTCTTATCTTTACACCTCACTGTGAAAGGTTTAAACTGTCCAGAGCCAATCGTGTGTTTTCATTAATTACCTCGACTTCATAAAGGAGCTTTGCTTTGGTTAGCGTTGCCAGTATAAAGTCTGAATGCTCGTTACACAGCATGTGTTTTGACTTAAGTCTCCAACAGTTTATTGCTGAGGGTGCGTCTGAAAGTTGGACGCTCTTCTCGGGACCTGGATTGTTCGTTGGACCTCTCTCTCTCTTTTTTTTTTTTTACCTCTGCAATGATGTCTCCGTTCTCAGCGTGGACTTGTGCGATGGCGCCCAGGTCTCGGATCGTGCTGAACACCTCGTAGATCTGTGCAGAACATGTACACACATTCTCTCAGACTGGTTTCATTCTGACATTCCTGCCAAAGATCCCGGCTGTAAGTTTAACGCAGGTGCAGTTACACCACCCCCGTCCCATTTGTTTATGAATGAGTCAAAAAGGCGTCCCATAAGCTTTTCCCTGCGAACTTTTATCCTCTCTCGCTCGGTTCACTAGCGTCAGTTGACTGAGTGTTTCTGGAAGACTTCTCTTCTAAAGGAAACATTATGTCTCGCTGGGTTATATGATGTAAATAATGGAGGCTGCCTCCAGTCAGTCAATGGCTGTGCAATGTAAGCATATCAGAGGGTCAGGAGCTGCCTCATACCTGAGAGTCGGTCAGCTGGAAAACGTCTTTGTAGGCCAAGTACACCAGGAAAGAGTTGATACCTGTAAAAACAAAATAAAAATAAATGAAAATAAACTCTACGTGCAATTAATGCCACTGTTCTGGCCTAGAGAACTACAAAAACTGTAAGGTTTAGTGTAGTGTTAAAGTGTTCATGTCATTTAGAGGATAACGGACAACACGGGTGAGCCAGTATGAACTTAGTGTGTGCATTTTGCATAGTGTGTAAAGTGATTTTAATCCAGTATGAATCCGTAGTGCGTAGTTCTTACAGTCTAGGAGCAGTAATTGGATGATTTTAATCCAGTATGAATCTGCAGTATGTAATTTTTAGTCCGACAGAAATAACTGTCATTTTAATCCAGCATGAACCTACAAAGTGTACAATTTTTACAGTCCGATAGAAAATAACTGTGCAAATATTTCAATCCAGTATGAATCTGCAGTGTGTAGTTTTTACAGTTTTAGAGTAATAATTCTTTGATTTTAATCCAGTTTGAATCTACAATATTTGTATTTGTATTTATAGTTTCACAGTAATAATTGTGGAGTGATTTTAATCCAGTAGGAATTTACAATGTGTGTAGATTTTATAGTCTGAAATAGTCTATAGAGTGAGAAACAACGAGAATTGGGAGAAACGAGTCAGACTTCAATAATCTCCAATGAGAGAAAGACAAGCAAAATCTGAGACGCAAAAAGAATAACTGCGCCGTGTTGCTAGGACCTTTCAGTCTTACACAGATATTTTAGTTGACCAGTTAAAACCCTCACATTACTTTCAACGCCCTCCTAATCTGGACTAAAACTATTTTAACTGAAATAGTTCAAGCGCTCAGAGAGAAAACAGTGGGTCTAGTCCAGTGAGTGAGAAACACTGAAGTAATGCTCTGATTTAGTGTACCGTGGTCTTTGACGAGTGTCTCCATCTCCTCCTGGATCCCTTTGTGCCACTCGGTGATGTCCACATGGAGCGAGTAATCACAGCAGGACTTACTGTCGGCCCACTCACGCCACTGATTAAACGCTGCCATCAGTCCAATCCCCGGCTCTGCCACTACATGATCGACTGTTTACATGCACCACACAAGAAAAAAGAGTAAACATTACTGACCCTCAAAATGAAATCCAAATGTCTCAGAGTAGCAATGGTAGTCTCTGGAGAAGGGGGAGTGGAACTGTGTTGAGTTGGATCCAACATCACTACCTGACCTTACTAAGGCTCTTCTTGTTGAATAAAATCCTCACAGCAATGTTTCAACATCTACAATACAGCTTTCTTATCAAACGTATGGGCACATAGTGTATCTTAGAACAAGGAGGGTTTGTGTGCAAACACTGGTCATGAGCCCTCATTTCTTCATATTTTGCTTCCAAATATCCAGACTTTCTTGTATTTTAATGTAGTCTTGAGGAACAGTTCTACAGGCTTCCTGAAGGACTTTTTTAAAGTGGCTCCTTTACAGTCCCGTCCCTGAACCTGACCAGTTTCAGAGGCACCCAGTGTTTGGCCACCCAGTGATCTGCATGTGAATCAATTAAGCAGAAAAAAAGCACATCTAACTCAAGGCCTGAACCAGTGGAGAAACAGGAGCAGATGATTCCAGATGATCAGGCGGTGATCAGTATACTGGTGGTGCTGAATGCTGAGTGGTTGGAACTCCTTTATCTAGGCTCCTTGTATCTTTAGACACTTTGCAGCCTCTCAGTAAAACATTTGATCCCGTTTCTTTCATTTCGTCTACTCACAATACCAAAGATGAGACAGATTGACAGGCGTAAAAAACATTTGCATAGGACTGTGCACCCAAAGACAACTTCTGAATATTTGGACTGGTGACCTGTCCAAAATGTATCTTCAACTTTGAGCACTGGGACAGGCTCTAGCACCTGCACCACCCTGGTTGGGACGAGTGGCTTGGAAGAATGAATGGAGACGCCTTTACACTCCAGGCATGTAATTTCCTGTATAAGAATGAAAACAAGTAAATATATAAGTAATATACAGTAACAGCTGCTCAAATACTGAGAGAAACATTATAAAACAATTATTAACGATAGTTTGCCACCCAGTGGGCAAATTTCACACTGTGTGCTGTGCTGTCACACGTGACAAGTCTATTTAAATAGATACTACAGTACTAGTTTGTATGAATACAATATGACAGATACTGTATTCTAGCAGTGGAGAGTACTGTGTGCAAAAATACAGAATAGAGGACGACAGCAATAAACATAACTGCGAATATAGCACCAACAGGATAGAGAATATGCAGTATGATAAATAGAAGGGTATTTACAGAGGCAACTGGAATGTGAGTTGTTCTTCCTCTGTCCACAAAGGTAATCCTTTAATCTCTCCATTGATAGTGTCTAGATATCATAATCTGCACATAATCTCTACAAATTTCAGTTATTTTTGAGGTCTGATGTCCACATTAATAATATTCACAATATTTTTGTGTCTTCTTCACAACATTTACAGACTGGATTACAACAAAACCCTCCGCTCTGGATTACCAGAAGAAATTCCCCAGTATCTTGCATGCTCTTGGAGATGTTCTTACTCATACTTCCTTGTATCAACACCTCACTCTTGTCCTTTTCAAACTCTGTGGGCTTACTGTTTGCACAGATTTATCTAAAACCTTGATATTTTTACATAAAGCAGCTCATACATCTGTGACCTTGTCAAGCCCTACATTATTTCTTGCTTCAGTCCCATTACAGTCCCATCCAGTATCAAATAATCAGAATGTTTCTAGTCTGGTTTATATTCGCTTCACAGCACAAGGTCTGCTCTCCTTGGGGGTGGTAAATGACCTTCTACTTGCTTCTAAGAGCTTCCATCTGTCTTTCCTGGTTTACTTCCTATCCCATAAACAGACAGTTTATCATTATTCTGCTGCTGTGGCTCATGGTGTTCCCCAGGGTTCTCTTCTAGGCCTTCTTCTCTTCATAATTTACACACTCCCCTTAAAAACTACCAGTATTGTCTCCATTTTCATTGTCATGCTGATGACACAGATCTATATCAGCTCCAGCCCCTCCTCAGCAGCAACTGTGCCCACAAGATAACCATTATCCATTAACTGCACTGGTAACGCCTCCATTACGGCCCTCTGGTACTGGCCTGTACTCTTAGGCCCTCTTTTACTGGTCTGTACTTTTATGCCCTCTTTTACTGGTCTGTACTCTTAGGCTCTCTTTTACAGGTCTGTACTCTTAGGCCCTCTTTTACTGGTCTGTACTCAGGCTCTCTTTTAGGCTCTCTCAGGCTCTCTCTTTGGTCTGTACTCTTAGGCCTTCTTTTATTGGTCTGTCCTTTTTACTGGTCTGTACTCTTAGGCTCTCTTTTACCGGTCTGTACTCTTAGGCCCTCTTTTACTGGTTTGCACTCTTTGTCCTTCTTTTAATGATTTATACACTTAAGCCCTCTAGGACTGCCTAAACTAATAGGCCTTCTTTTACTGTTCTGTACACTTAAGCTGTTTTTTACTGGTTTGTACAGTTAGGCCTTCTTTTACTGGTCTGTACATTTAAGCTGTCTTTTACTGGTTTGTACACTTAGGCCTTCTTTTACTGATCTGTATACTTAGGCTCTCCTTTACTGGTTTGTAAACATAAGCCTTCTGGTACTGGCCCACTTATGGTGTCCCATTTCAGGCATTCAGCATAAATTCACTCTGTGATCCTACTTCTGTCGCAGCTATTAAAACACAATTTAAAACCTTCTTTCCTCACTGCTACTCCTCCTGTGAAATTTTCATCCTGATGCTTGACTGTGTTCGGGTCCTTTCTGTTTATTTCGTCCTCATCTGTCCTCTGTTTTATTTATTTTCTCTTCTAGATTTGATCACAAAGTTTAGTTTACTTTGTTCTACTCTGTTGGCCTTGTATTTATGTAACGGTTTGCTTGTTGTATGTTCTGTTTTGTTTTGTCTGGTATTGTTTTGTATACAGATTTGCACTACGGATATAAAATGGATTATTTATTACTATGTAAACTCACTTCTTTTTATGAACTTAAAACAAGTCCTCTTCTCTCAGACGGCCACTTAGTATTGGGAAAGTCTGTAACGGTCTCCAGTTTTGACTATTTTTGAACAGTCTTTTAAAAATGTTTCTTCTCAGCTTCTACCACCTCCCTGACCAGTTTCCTCAAGCCAAATTACTGGCTGATATTGAGTTTTTTGTGACTTTTTGTATGTTTTGTGATGTTTTACCTGCTATTTTAATGGCCTACGATGTTGCATTAAGTGTACTAGAGCTGTGTCTCGTGCTATGATGGATTTCCCGTGGTGTGTGCTGTACAATGATCGCCTTAGGGCTCTTTGGGTTTAAGAACTTAAAAGAAAGTGTCTGAACGCTACAGCACTTCTGGAAAAAAGTAAAGTAAATAATCCCAAAATGCCCAACCACTCACAGTCAAACCAACATGTCACAAAGTGTCAACTAGCATGAGTTAATGGACATCCATTGAGAAAAACTGGCCAAACTGTGGAGCCAAAGGAGAAACCTGTGCCAAGGCTGGAGCTGCAGTTAATGTGTGCTGGACTTTATCAACACACCTGCAAAAGTTATATGGAAAATCACTCAAACAACCTCTTTTAATAGCTCACCTGCTTCCCAATTAAACTTATATCAGCTCTTATCCAACACTCAAGGGCGGCATTTATTTTTTTTCATTTAAAATGTATTTATATAGTTAGTTTATCATGTATAAAATGTCATAACTTTTGCACAGGCACATATTTTCTTTTCTGTATTCTTTTCATGTATTCTGTTCAATTCATCATATAATGGTAATTGTGCATAAAAATGTACAGACGTCTTTTCAGTAGAGGATATACTTATTATCACTTGGAAACAAAATGAAACTTCCTCACACAACTGGACATCCAAAGAGGCGGCAACAACGAAGATGCACTACGACAAACGGATTCAGTACAAAAGTGAGTTGCCTTTATTTCATTGTATCATGTCAGTGTTCATTTTAACAAGTGCCCATTGGATTCTATTACAAGTGTGCTTTGTGTTACAGGGACACTGTGCTGTTTTACTTATATTGTTATATATTATCATATCTCTCATGCGTCAGACTGGGGGATAAACCACTTTGCCTTTCAGAAAAATAGCCTTAAAGGATTAGGCCTAGTCAACACTCACAAAACCCACCTAGCGAGTCCAGATATTTAATACTGGAACTTTCTGCAGCATTCACCTGCACTCACTCTGCTCCTTGTCTGAAATAACAGCTGCGGTAGGGCATGACGCTCCCACACAATTCGTAAATAAAAGCTCCCCAGAAACTGTGATACCGCTTCAGGGTAGTGGGCCACAGGTATTTAAAGAGCTTTGCGGTTTCCCACTGGGTTTTTACAACTGGAGAAACGATTAGAGGCGAAGCTGAACTCAAAACCAGGTACTCTTCTCATAGATTATCAACATCCAATCATTCTTAAATGACAGTAATACGTACTTTATTGTCCATTATCGAAACATTTAACTTTGTGTTTCTTTAGCAGTGTTTTATCATAACAAACAGTTTATGCAGTATACAGTATATTCTGTGTATATACAGCTCCGGATTAAAATAAGAGACCACTTAGTTATGTTTAAATCAGCATGACAATCATTCCATGCCAGTGTCTGTTAAATTCCTACACAAGCTCCTTTATTCTGCTTTATGAGGGACTGATTAGTGATCACCTGAATCTTATTTAATGAGGAAAAGTATAAAAACACTGCTGTAA
>JBBPCY010000035.1:1150706-1162218 GCA_037974405.1 Brachyalestes nurse | reverse complement strand
TGTGTGTGTGTGTGTGTGTGTGTGTGTGTGTGTGTGTGTGTGTGTGTGTGTGTGTGTGTGTGTGTGTGTGTGGTGGGCAGGGGGTGTTTCATAAAATAAGTAGCCTTTCACTTATCTGGGCAGGAAAAAAACATTTCTAGCTGAGTGGACTGTGTTGAAGTACAGTATCAGAGAGAATTTATTGAGAAGAATAATGGAAAAAAAACAAACATTCTTTAAACAGAATTAAAACAACCTAAACATCTTGGCAGTTTCGCTGAAGATAAAAAAAAAAAACAAAAAAAAAAAAGTACAATGGCACAAAATAAGCCGAGGCTTAAAGAATATAGGGACATCCAGACAAGTTCAAATTTCTGTTTTACACAGATACCTTGAACAAACCGAAACAAGAATACAAAAACAAAACAAGAAGAGGAAAAAAAACAAAACAAAACAAAAAAAAACCTATGGCTGATGTCTGACAGATACTGGAACCTACTGCCCACTTCACCCTGCCACCTGGACTTATGGGCGAAGTAGGTGGGGGGAAAAAGGGGGGGTATTGGGTACAGACAGCAGATGGCACATCACCGGAGGAAGGCGTGTCACGTTGCCATGGAGACCGGAGCCCAGCTTCCCTTTCTCCAGACCAGTCTGAACCGGCTCAGTATTGGTTGCCACAGTTACGGCCCGCCGGTTCACCCTGTCCTGAAGCAGGTGGCCTGTCGGTACGTGATGATGAAGACGATGGTGGTGGTGTTGGTTGTGGTAGTGGTGGTGGTGGTGGTGATGGTTGCCACAGAAACGATTTTATTTTATTTTTTCCCGCTAGTTCATCATTGATCTTCCCCAACCCCGCCCTCCTCCACACACAGACAGAGGTTCGGAGGTTTATCTATCTATCTCCACGACGGCCAGAGCGTACTAGTTCACTTTTTCCTGGAAGATGTAGAGGTTGTTGGTGGTTGCCACGGCGATGATGTTCTCCTGCGGGTGCCAGGCGGTGTGCAGGATCTTCTTGTTGAAGTCCAGGCTGTCCACGCTGATCTCGTCCTTCTTGCGCTTGCCACCGGCGCACACTCGCCGCGGCTTCAGGACCTGCCGCGGTTTGCTGCTCTCCCGCGACGCCTCCAGGGTCACGTCCCTCCGCTGTGTGCGGTCCAGCATGCGGAAGAAGTTGTTGTAGGACCCAGTCATCACAACGCTGCTCAGCAAAAAGTAAAGAGAGAAAAGAGGGTGTATGAGCTCTGGAGACATTTACAACCAAGTGCCCGAACGCCCTAATATGACCACTGAGCAAATAGACAAGAACCTTTCATTTTTTCCTTCACTGGTATGTTGTTGACTGATATCGAGCAAATTATGAATTCTATGTGATATTGAGCCAAAAGATCACAAACTGACACTGTAAATGCCCCGTATTTACTTACATTGTATTCATATATATTTTCCCCCTAGTCCTGTTGCTGCTTCTCGCTACTTGCCACAACTATTTATTGCTGTCCATCTCAGTGTTTGCATTCTTTGCACACTTAACGATTCCAAATACAATATGATGACGGATCCTGTTTTCTAGCAGCACTCACACTAGCGCTGTTACTGCTACTGTTACTGCGCTGTTACTGCTACTGTCGCTTGCACTGTTTGATTTTTTTTGTCTGGTAAATTACTGTACTGTTGGTCAAAGGTTTTTTTTTGCCGTTTTTATTCTTTGTTTTGTGCCATGGTCCTAGAAGAATGTTGGTTCATGTCACTGTGTTTGAAATGACAAACAACTGCTTGACTTGATGTCGCAATACAATACATTCTTCAATACAGCAAAAACAAGACAAAACTACAATATCGGGGCCCAAGATCTCAAAAACAATTCACAAAAATAGCAAACAGGTGAATCTTTCTTGGGCACATACAAAACTGACGTTTAACTTAAACAGAAATGCCTCAAATGTGATGTAAAAACCTTTTTTGTTAAGCTCAGAGTGCACTGAGAGTAAGCACAGGCTTGGTAAGGCTGTTAATTCCTTCAAATGATGAGACCGAACTTTTGTAGGTTTATTTGCACCTAAATATACTTTTTAAATCTGTCAACTGTCTGCTCAAACAGGAAAAAAATATTACTATTAATAGAAAGTTTTTAAAAATTCAAGAGCATATGCTGCATGTATGGGTTATAAAAAAACAAGGCCATGTCAAAATTTGAAGTGAGCTGCAGTCAGATTTAACAAGTGGACTCTTCCCTCAACAACAAATAACTCATCTTTAACTATGTCTCAAAACAGGGTGAGAATATAGTATATTCATGCAAGAAGGGGGACTGAAGTTCTCAAGACATTTCCCTTTGCTCACTGTGTGTTAAAGTGAAAGGGAGCAGTGTAACACTACTGACGACAGTCGACATCCTAACCCACTGTTCCACTGAACCAGGCTACGCTCCCCCATCCCTGTCGGCCTGTGATAAGCGCAGCTTCTCCAGATAAGAGCCATCAGGCCTAACGAAGCGGGGGCTGAGTCTGTTCTCAACATGGCCTGATCAAAATATTACACACTGCCAGTATAGGAAAGTGAAACAATAAAACAACCCAGAAGATCCAAGAATAACATCCAAAAAAAAACAAAAAAAGTACCATAATTTAAGCAAAGAAAGGCATTGTTGGGATTTTACTGATATTATTGTTTACTGATTCTTAGTTTATTGAAACAGAATTAACATTGACTTAGTGTTCTGTTTCAATGTTTTTCTTGTGGAACTACACTAACAATGTATGTTCTCTACCATTAGTGGATATTATGTTCTTATGTAGGCAAGTACTTAGGCTGCTGTGAGTGAGTGAGTGAGTGAGTGACAGCCTAGCCTGTTGTGCTGAGAGTTGCTGAGAGTAGTGTGAGGTAATACACACTTTACCTTATCTAAAAATATCGACTGAGCGCTAAAAAACTACCAAAGGTTTTAAAGACACATCAAGTGCAATTTAATTTCAATAAGCACATTTGTTCCTGAAAATAGTCCGATGACCATATTTCAAGAAATTCCATAAGAAATGGAGATGCCTCCTGTGTGTATTTGATATGGAAAAAAATCATACCAAAACATTTTAAATATTAACATATATTGTATGTATGTTGTATATATTGTGTATATATTGTATATTTGCTTTTGGAAGGGGGTTTTGATTTTGTAGGGATAATTTGGCATTCATGCCTTTAATTACATTCTTTGCAGTGGCAAACACTTTACAGTGTTTTAAGTGTTCATTTTTCCGATACAAATTGTAGCACCACATTGATCAATTCCGTTTCCAAACAGAGATCTTCCTCACCTGTCGTTCCCATTCCAGCAGCACTCAAACTTGTCAAAGATGCAGTCGTTTTCATAAAGCGAGCACAGTTTACTCCTGAGGTATTCATGGACCTGTGGAAAAGAGGGAAGGGGGTTAAAATGTGAGCCAAACCAAACAATTGTCATGTTTAGCAACTGTTTGTTTATAATGCCCATCGTAAACTTGCAGCTTTCTGATACTGAAAGCTGCAATGTGCCAATGAGCCCTCCAACCAATCATTGAATGTTTAAAAGGGAGCTGTGAACATCACAGATGTTGTATAGGTGTTTGGCTGAACCAATGCATCAATTAATTTGTCTCAAAAACCATGCAGATCAATTTTCCACCAAATCACATCAAGGGTTCACTAACGTGTCTTTGATCTATTGAAAGGCGTAATTGCAATACGCAGCAAATTACAATTAGTGCTATGAAATTAACACGTTTAAGGTATCAACCAAAGTCATATTATAAAAGAACAATTAAATATGCAGACATAGTACGCAATATAGACTTAGTGCCAAACTTCTATCCTCTATCCTGAGTCAGGAAGCCTGATTGTTCCCAAAATACACTCTGCTGAAGAGAATGTTACACCAGACATCTGCTGAATACCAACAAAACAGATACAGAACACCCCCACTAAATCAGATATGGCTTAAATATTCAAGTCTTTTCTTAATTTGTACCATTAGACTATTTATGCAAGCATTGAATCCATATGATAGCACAGAATGAAATAACTAAGAATTAAATAAGAATTAAATTAAATAAGAATTAAATTAAATAAGAATTAAATTAAATACGAAACAACTCCACATTATGGAGTTCACCCACCTCATGACCTCAGGATCTATAGGTAATGTAGTGATGGACACTTGTGCAGTTGGTATATTGTAATCATGCAGGTACAACCAGAGTAAAATGTTATTTCAGAAAAATTATGATTTCTAGACCAGCAAACTGCGACAGAGTGGATTTTGTCCTCACAAATCCTTTCAAAGTTGCATCTACTGTGGCATTATCTCTCTCTACAAGCACCTTTTACTCAGAGTGGTGATTAGCTCCATTTGGGAAACAGTTTGTCTGGACACACATTGATCACGTTTTATTTTTCCACAAAAATTCAGTGCAAAAACCTAATATGTCAGGCCCAATTGGCTCTATCCATGCACAAAAGAATACTTTTCTCTACACTAAAATATTTAATTCAGCTCACTGGATCATTATGAAGACCTCTACAGGGGATAAAGTATGAAACTACTGAATAACCATGTGGAGGTTCTGATGTAGTCAAGCACTGCCCTCTATTGGTAAAAACCGTAAAAGGTATATATTGTCCACTTTCTGAATAATTAAATACAGCTTACATATCCTTACAAAAACCCCAAAAATACAGACATCAATTTAATTTTAGACTCAATATATTACCCTTAAAAAAAAAAAAGTAAAGGTAAACTCGAGATAGCTCACCGCGAAAACCTGTTATGAAAAATTGTCACGAAAAAAAAAGCAACAAAACATTTTTTTGTTGATATTTGCGAATTAGCAGGAACAATTATTCGTTGGGTTTTAAGAAAAAAATCCACAAACTGAGGCCACGAATTGTGAACTGCGACTTCACAATGTGATGTTCTTAAGATATTACAAAAAAAAAAAAAAAATTACACTCCCTCAAGTAACAGTGCTGCAATTTTACAAATTTACAAATATGTTGATAAACAACTCATTTGTAAGGCAATGTAATAGTCTTTTTACTAGTAAAAACTAACAAATCACTCAAACCCTCTAACATTAACAGGAGTATCTCAATCTACAAATTCAAGCCTGCAAAATCCATGAAAGGCCATCTGACACGGGACCGCTAGCTAGCATGGCTAATGTTAACACTGTAGGGAATAGTCTTTTGATAAAAGTTGCTCAGAGTTGCACACCTGTGTTCCCCCGCTGCGTGTGTGATGACGTCATCAAACGACTAGTCGACGCGACTTCGACTATTCTGATCGACTAGTCGACTTGAAAAAATCTTGAGTCGTTAATGTCCTAATATATATCACCATCACATTTCAGTTGGGTTCATTTAGTCATGTAATAACGACCTTCTATAAACCAAAATACATAACTATAAATGCAGCCTAATATCTATGAGATTGTTCTTTTCTCTCATAACTTTTGCTTGGTAGGGGTTCCACAACCCACCTGGTATGTCTCCACTGGCCGGTTTTCCATGTTGAGGTCCCAGATCTTCACGGACAAGTAGTCACGGGTCATCATGTAACGGCCACTGTGGCTGAACTTTACATCTGAGATGGAAGAGATGATTTCTGAGAAGAAAGAGCGATTGCTGGGGTCTTCTGGCTCCTCAAACACTGGTGATGGAGGAAGTGGAGAACACACAGACAGAAAGAGACAGACAGAGAGAGAATTACTGACACTAGCTGAAAAAATAAAAATAAAAAATAGTGTAGATTCACATTTCCAAAAGCACAGTAGTGTTAAGATAATCTGTAGGACTTCATAAGAAAATGGCTGAAAGCTAGAGTTATTCAGAGTGGTTTGGTATTAAAGGCTCCAATCTAGGGAAACATTCCCTAGAATGTTGTTCAGTGGGGGTGAATGGAACCAGACGTCTGAAGAGTTTAATGCCTCAAAGAATTTATATTACTTTTAAGAAACAATAAGAAATGCACTGCCTGATACCCATGTTTTATGATACTTGGTAAACGCAGTAAATGCATGGCAATATAAGGCAAGATAAAACTTTTTTTTAACCACAATTATCAACATTAGATATAAAATGGTCCCTTGGTGGTTTTACATAGATAGAAGTTTATCTACAATTAATCATTTCACACCAGATCCATGCTTAAATTTACACTTCAGGAGTGGGGGTACAAAAATGAACTGATTTTAAGATGAAAATCTTAAGCAGTCTTAAGATTCTATAACTGCTTATAATCAACTATAATTAAACTCAGTAAAGTATGAACTCATTTTTAGAAGTTGTGAAAATGGAAATATTGATGTATTTTACTAAAACCAGCAAAAAATAAATGTGACCAGAATGTGAAGTTTCATTTAAAATACACTGTTCAGTGTAATTAAAAAAAAAGTCTGAATCAGATTTAAATAACTGAATAAATTGTGTATTGTTGACATTTTATGATACACATTAAAATAACTGAATAAATTGATCTCGTGTATTGTGGAGATTTTATGATGACTCAAGTAACTTACTGACGGAATAATTTACTCAGAATTGCAATCAAATCAAATGATGAGATCAGAGATTCACACTTCTGCTGACTATTTTGACGACTAAAGTAAGTGTAAAGTATTGTGAAGAGACCATTTGTCACACATGAACACAGCACAAAATTCTACCTTCGCATTTAACCCATTCACCAAGCGAAGCAGTGGGAATACAGCAGTGTGTGGGGATGGTTCTTGGCTCAAGTGTACCTCAGTGGTGCCAATGACAGTCCTGGGATTCGAACCAACAGCCTTCTGATTGCAGGGGCAACTCCCTAACCACTAGGCCACCAGGTGCTTAGAGTGATACTCTGTCGACCCTCTATACCTGCTTACTTCAGTCTTGCATTTGGAAAACTGTTTAGAAAAAGAAGTTACTGTGCAGGTAGTCAGTGTGTGGTAATACTCACACTTGGAGTGCTTGTCACAAAGTGCGGAGGCGCGCATGTCACACATGCGGATGGTGCCTTTGCTGCTGCTGTAGACGAAAGTGTTACACTGGTGAGGGTGGAACTCTGCTGCTGTGATCACCTCTGTCAGCTCCTCCATGTTGGCTGGCTTTATGTCCACAATGTCTTGCGCTTGGTTAAAGAACACAGACTCCTAGAAACCACTTACATACACTTATCTACATATTTCCAAACACTACAAAAACGTCTGAGCAAAGCCAGCACAGGGGGCCATTAGCTTTCGAACAATAGTGTCTTATCAGTTCTAACAGTTATCAATGGATAATAATGTCTGTACTATGGGAAAACAGGGCTGGACACTGGGAAATTACTGTTAATAATTACTCACTGCACTGACAAAATAACCAGGTATAGCAATAAATACCCATTTTCTAATAAACAAAATGTTTTATTAAATAGCCACAGGATTGCAGGCTATACGAAGAAGTAACATAAAATAATACATTACAAAAATCTGAGCATTTTTTGTTTAAGGGCGGTTAAAATCTCACTTGTGCAATATAAGTCTCTGAAACTGTAATAAATTCCCTAGAAATGACCACCATCACTGTATGAATCATGTTCAAAAATTTGCATTTTAAATGTATGACTCAGCAGAGCTGTCCCATGACATCCTTTGGCTCAGAATTGCAGCTTAAACTAAGAGGCAACGAAGAACACGCAATTATTTTTCACAACTTAGTCTGTATCTGGTTTCGGGCAGAATTTTGTGAGGCTAAAGCAGGATTGTACACAGCACTGGCTAAGGTCAGGCTTTAGCAGTTCTCTGGATGGATGCACCGATGCTTTTTTGTTACCAATACTGATGTCTGAACAATACTAATACTGACACATAAAAAAACAAACAAGTACTTTACATTTTGAAAGGAATAAATATAAGGATTATGAAGATATGTATGTATGAATATGATTATTATATGTATATACACTGTAAATGCAGAATGGAATAAAGATGATGATTTATATCCTCATGCACTTACTTCGAATATATAACAAGGTCATACATTATCATAGTATATATAGGAGGGGAGTGTGTTCCACGTATCTCTTGATAACCTAGGACTGGATAACCTGGACTAACGTTAAATTGCTCTACATTTGGCGACACAGTGGGACATGTTGACTTCAGCTCAAGAGGCCAACATTAGCATGCGTTACACAATTTGCACATACTGGGTTATATTAAAAATACTGAGTCTCAAGCTCGTCAGCATTCTGCAGGATACTGAAGCTGCGGTCTGTGATCTCCAAGTGCCACAGGTTGATGCGCAGATCGTCAGCCGACAGGTACGTCTCATTGTCGCTGTTGACTGAGATGGAGTTGATGTGGTAAGTGTGAGCGTTGGCAAAAACCCGACGAGGGCTGGCTTCCACCATGAGGTCCATGGGTCTGAAAACCGGCACCTATGAGGCAGAGTAAACAATCAGGATGATAGAGGTCATGGAAACACATCCTCAAACAGTTTTCCAACAACACAAAGACGCTGTGCAACTACATTCTTTAAGAATTTAGTCCAAAAAAGACATTTCAAACACGGTCACATTTTAATTTAGAAAAAATAAGTGCAATCAAAATGAAGCAAATTTGCTGACTGTTTTAAACAACTTCATTAGAACGGTTCATCATGAAAACCCCTTCACCCCAGTCATCCGATCAACTTTTTACCAACTTTATACTTCAGCATGCTTGGTTCTGGTGTGAAGATCACACTTGTGATAAAGGGATTGTTACCTACCAGCAACTAACAAAATTAAAGTGTTTTGTAATAAAACAAATATAACATTCATTTCTAATGCATGAAAAGGTGTTCCAATACAATGTCTAAAAATTTGGTGACCCGTCTTATGGATATTTGACCTGACAAGACAGTCTTTCCAAACAGTCTTTTCTTTTTTCTCTCAAAAGAGCATTGTTTGATGGTTGCAATTCACGGAAACCTTCTCTCCGCCACAGTGAAAGGCAGAGATTAATATGAGGTTTCCTTCAGCTGCAACTGTGTTAGACCTGTAGGTATGCAGACCTTCTGAACTGGGCTGACTATACCAGCACAAAAACATGCAATAATTCATACCTCTCACTGACTGATGCTTATAAAGCTACACTACATCAGCTTGCAGTAAATTCAATCAGGTAAAGCATGTAGATATGTTTCATTTCAAACAGACAAGTCTGGCTGAGGAAAGAAACAGTTTAAGGTGGCTAGAGAGCATAACACCTGGAATTAGCTGCCACTCACTGCTGTCATGGACAGGCATGGTACATGTTTTTGACTGTTATGGCATCTTATTTAATAGCCCTTACTAAAAAGCCTCTAGAAAGTGGCTCACTCTGTGTGAGAGAGAGTGTGTGGGAGAAAGAGTGCATACCCGTAGAGTCGTGATGGTGCTAGAGTCCCTGCAGCGTCCATCTTCCTCTTTAAGATTGTAGCCTTCTGGTCTCTTATCACGCTCACTTATCTTCCATAATTTTATAGTTTTGTCTGTCAATCAAAGAAAAACCCAGGAATGAACAGCAGGCTGATAAATCTTTTATGAAAGAACCTATTATGAGAACCCATGAATGAATGAAGCCAAAACAAAACACAGCAGGGGGCTGAGCATTTGTTTCTATGCAAAAAGGTGCACAAAATAATAATGGCACAGATATAAAGAGAAAATATAAAAGAAGGCATCATGAACATTAGAAAAAGATTTGAGCAAAAATAAAAATAAATCGGAGCGTGTTACAAAACACCCAGCCCACAGAGTGGAAAAAAAAATAAAGAATTATGATTTTATTTTCGCTGGTTTGATCTCTCTCACACACACACACACTCACACTTTCTCCTCTTCAGTGAAACAGGCTCTTGTATATAAACGGCTGCCTCCTGGCTGGGTTAGCGCTGGATGAGCTGCAATACTGCGCTCCAAAATGCCTTCATAAACACGCAGCGGTTGTATAACACATCAGGGATCATATTTTTAGACAGAGAGCAGACAGCTCTGGTGAGTCACAGCTAAAATCACTCCGATTTGGAGGATCTGATGCAAGTGGGTTGTCTCAACAGGAGGCAATCTCAGGTGTATTTACTCCTCCAATGATTAGCCATACTCAGTTCCCTAAAGCAGCAACCACAGGCTGATTACGGAGCCCTCATAGACTTGGCTCTGACTGATCCATTAGACGTCTGGTTAAATTCTAGCCAATATTACGGTTCCACAGCTTGGCTGGTAAATTTAAATTGATAAAGCACCCACACTGCTTACAAGCTGTCTGTTTATTTATATATATACCTCTCATTTCTGCTCAACTGATCTTTTTAAGGCTGAATCACAGGTTGAACTGGAAAATTTGAGGGGGAAAAACTCATGTGTACTATCATAAGATAATCGGGCCGATACCAATTTTAAGAGGCTGAACATTTCATTAATTATCGACATCGGCTAATATAATTTTAGACTGTATTCCATTTTCCAGTAGCTCTAGTAAAACAATGCTTTACTGGGTGATATTTTGCATGTCAACTGTCTTAAACTCAAACAGCAGAAATGTACATAAAATACTGTCGCAACAGTGGTGGAGCTCCACATAATTATTCATAAATCGTCACTATCAGTGTATTAAGGACGTTGCCTTGCTGAAAGCGATCAAACTGTAGGTTATAAATATCGGCCATTACTACTGTGCCAAAACATATATATCCGACTGGCATTATTTGACCGCTCTGATTTAATAAAAGCCACTGAAGGTTTTAAAATTTTTGATCATGCAACATTATACCAGCCAACACTAGTGGTTACATTAATTTACAGTTTCTTTTAAATCGGTATCAGTGATTATATAAACTAACCTCAATTAAATTAGTGTATTTAAACCTAAATTAAATTAGTGTATTTAAACACTACAGTTTTTGTACCAACCATTTGTGGACAACAAAAACTGCGCTGCGTTCTTTTGAGGCAGCCAGCGGATTTTGTTAATCTTCTCCTCAATCTCCAAGCTCTTCAGGTAGTCGAATTCGGGCTCGTGGCTCTGAAACGTGCTGTAAACATTGTACTCGCTGCGGCACTGTGGCTGACTCTTGTTCTGCAGGGAGAAAAAGTAAACAAGAAGCACAGAGGGGTAAAAATTAATTGGGGCATTGCGATTCAACAGCATACATTTAAGAAACTGTTACTATCTATTATAACTAATATTGTAACTGTAAAACAAACCCAAACAACAAAAACCATAGACATTTCTTTACAGCAAAAAATCCACAAATAATTCAGTAATCTTCAGCATACATACACAAGGTACGTTGATTTTCTTTTAAAAACATAATTATGTACAACTACTGACAATCAGAAAATTCATATATTTACAGCTTCTCTCTTGGCACTCGCTGTGTATTTTTAAAAGCAAAGGCTGGCCAGGTTTCAGCTAGTTTCTCAAAAACACTTCTACTTTACTTAACGAAGGGCCAAGTTTCTGTTCCACTGCTGCTGATGTGCTCCAGATTTGTTACCATTATC
>JBBPCY010000035.1:1135029-1150606 GCA_037974405.1 Brachyalestes nurse | reverse complement strand
TGATGGTGTGTGTGAAGGTGTGTAGATGTATGATGGTGTGTGTGAAGGTGTGTAGATGTATGATGGTGTGTGTGAAGTTTGTAGATGTAAGATGGTGTATAGATGTATGATGGTGTGTATAAATGTGTGTAGATTTACAATAGTGTGTATGATGGTGTGTGGATGTGTGATGGTGTGTATGATGCTGCGTTTTGATTGGCTGATCTGTAGACGTTGGTTATAGCAGGATACATACTGTGAGATAGTCGTCCTAAATTTCTGACATTGTCATAAAAGAATCGCAGGCTGTCTGTGGTCACACTCTTTGGTCTTTTAACCTTTCTCACAGTATGATGTAGGACCTCCGTTTAGGAGCCACAACCAAAACAATTGACACAATTGTCATCTTTGGTCTGGGAACAGAACACAATTATACATGCCAGGCATAAGGAGAAGCAAGTCAATAATCTTCAAATAAGAAGATGATTTATTTCTGATGAGACAAAGGAAATACTGTTGTGAGCTGCAAAGTCGTTCTCTGGGTGCTGCCTATTCCCCTGTACTACAGTCGGGAGAACTCGGAGGCTCCATAAACCTCTTTACAGTTGGGTACTCTCTGCCTAGCCATCTGCCAAAACTAATTTTGCTCCGAAATATAATCCTACAATCGAATATCCTGCCTAATGAGTGCACCCCTTTGCGGCCTATTCATCTGTACTTTCTAACAGTTTAACGAACTGCGTCTGAGCGAATGTCATATCCAGCTTTTTTATTACACTTACATCTCCAGCAGACTATGAAGCGCAGTCACAAACACAAATGGCCCATGCGCTCACGTGCCAGAGCTTTCTGCTTCCCCACATCCCCTTCCTTTCTCTCTTTTGTGAATCCGTCTCGTCTGGTCTCATTCTCAGGCCGCCGGGCCGTTGACTCGTGTGGTGTGGGCAGCCGAAGCTGTTAAAGTGAACCCATTTCAGACGTGAGCTGCTGAATTAGAAAATGGTACATTTCTCCCAGTGACGGCAGGCATGCAGACAGGATTGTGGGGAGCAGCAGTGGAGGTGGTGATAAGAGCCGAGCCGAGAGGGTGACTCATTGTGTAGGCATGTGGAAGCTGAACAAGTGACCCAGCTTTCAGGTACTGCAGCAGCGACTGGCAGCCGCCTTCAACCTGGCTCACTCCGGCACAATGGATTTACTACACACTCTTGGAAGGGAAGGACTAGGAGAATGAAATGAGAACGTAAAGCACATACCTCCTCAACAATATGCATGACACAGGTGAAAAAACTAGGAAAAGACAGTACGCAAAAATGTTTCAGGTTTATATACAGATAGCATCATTGCCAATAATTAAATTCCTGCTGGTGATTCATGGTTAGTAAAATAATTCATATATCGTAGAAGAGGAATGATATCGGCATTTAAACACACATAAACTTTATAATCTTTTACAATTTCCTTTCAGGAAATGTTGCTGTCCCCTTTGCAACTCTAACAGCTTCCATTCTTCTGGGAAGGCTTTCCACAGGATTTTGGAGCGTTTATATGGCAAATTGTGCCCATTCTGTCAGGAAACAAGACTAACAGTTAGCCCAGTGTAGCATAATGGATGAACCCAATCACGGACAGACAGGAGAGAGTTGGTAGACCACGCGCATTGTTCTGAGAACGCTCCACTAAAGAGTTAAGATACCCACCGTGACCCTGCGTTCTCACACACACAGTGAGTATATAAGAGATAGATGAGAACCTGGAGGTTGAGTTGGGCTGGCATGAGACTCAGTGACTGAGCACTGGTTGCTAGCTGCTTCCTGTTTATATACCCTGTGACGCGCGCCACTTCCGGGACCCTTGCGCGTCATGTGACTGGTGTGCGTGACACATTCTTTCTGTAGAGTATTTATGATCTCAGGTTCACGAGAAGGCCTGGCTCACAATTTTTGTTCCAGTTCATCCCAAAGGTGTTGGATGGGTTTGAGGTCAGGGCTCTGTGTGGCCAGTCAAGTTCTTCCACACCAAACTCATCCAACCATGTTTTTATTAGTTTGTGCACTGGGGCACAGCCATGCTGGAATAGAAAAGGTTCTTCCCCAAAATTTCATTTTCCTCACAAAAAGTTATTCAGTGAAATGGTCACGAATACACTGCCTGATATCTGTTGTTTTACCAGGGTTTGGCAAAGGTAGTTTTAAAAATCCATTCACATGAAATAAATGCAGTCCTAAAAACTTTAATCCATGAACCAGACTCAAAATGAGTGGAAAAAAGACTTCCAGTGAACAGGTTTTCGTGGAGCAGTTTGACAGAGTAGGCTAATGGTCTGAAGCAGAGCACATTTCAGAGGGAAAATAATGTTGATGATGTATTCCGGTAAACACTTAACTAGGAATAAGGCAGCAGATGGTTGTCTTTCCTATCCAACAGACTGGTTGGCAGCACGAGTCTCAGGAGCTCCTAATGTGAACACTTTATCACAGAGTGGAGCATGAAGCACTGGGAATGTTCCACCTACACCTACAGATGGCGATCTTGCTCCGTGCCACTGTTGGCGGCCCGTAGGTCTAGAAATAGCCTCCCAATCCATTATCTCAGCAATATCCAATGTAAGTGAGGCGGTTTACTGGGCTGGGGACAGTTATGTGCTTCCTCATGTACCAGTTAAAGGGCCTATATCATGGAAAATTGTTTTCCTCACTCTCTCTTTGATATTGTGTAAGGGTCAATTCTGCACTTTTCATTCATGGAAATTTGCCTTTCGAATTAACTGTTTTTGTGATGTCACAAAAACCCAACAGTCAAAAGCAAGTTGGTCCCAGTTATGCTCGCAGAGCAGAAGTTATAAGGTGTGTTTCATCCTATAATTATATATACTTTCTGAAAGAGGAGTCATACAGGCCAGCCAATGAAAAGAGGTCATTTGCAAATGCAGGTTTAGGCTGGAAAATGGTCAAGCAGAAATGATGTCTGTTTTTGTTTCGCCCGTAGTGCCAATGAAATATAAAAATAAAAAAAACATTAAAAATGCAGGATATGGGCTCTTTAAGGTCTGGATGCTGAGCTGAGGCATGTTTGTGAGGCAGCATGAAAAAATAAGTGGACCTTTCACTCTTCCCTCAGATGATGGCAGCCTTGCAGCGCCGCACTCCAACGCCAAACAGAAACCTAAATGTCAAGTGCTGAAAGTGAGTGGAGAGAGAGAGAGAGAGAGAGAGAGAGAGAGATAGAGAGAGAAAACAGAGAGACTCTTGGATAAAAAAGTGGTAGAGGGATAAATGGAAGGGAAAAGAGGTCCTGGAAACAAACCAATTGGTGTCAGAATGTCAGTGGTGGAGGGTTCAATCTCTGGCATGCCTCTTCCCTCCTGGAACCCCTCCCTCCACTGATGAGCTTTGAGGGACGGCTGTTTAATTAGCCTATGAGCGTCATGCCAGCCTCTGCCAAAACTCCAGGCAACGCTGGCCGCGCCACCTGACCACTCCAGCTTGTTTCTCTCCCCCTCCCAGTGAACGGACCTTCCATCCTGGGGGAGAAATCTGGTGCGAAGCGTGAGGAGCAAGAGCAGAGCCAGCCCCCTGGACACAGGCCAGCAGCATATTAAAGAAGACGCAGCAACAGACGGCCTAGTGGCTAACACGTTCTGGCCCTCTCCGACTCTCACACTCATCACTGTGGGGCTTCCCAACGGAGGGGCAACTTCTTATTCAATTTGGACTCGATGTGATTAAAACTGTGGTTTCGGGCTGGAGCTGGAGCTGGATGAAGCATTTAAAAGAAGCCGTGCTTTCAGGGCAAGTAGGATCGCCTTAGTTTGAGCTCTCCAGAGCAGCAGCTGCACTACAAATCCCACCAACACACCGAATATAGAAACAGCAGCCTGGGCTGAATTAACTTAAAGGTCCCATATCATCCCAAACCTAATGTTTCATTTGCTTTTGGAAATGAAAAGGTTTGATGTATCAGGTAAACCCTGTTTAAACCATACCATGTATTCACTGGTCCATGTAGTTCAAATATATAAGAAGGGCTATTTCGAACCCATTGTTTTGTGATGTCACAAAATAGATTGTTTGTGTTCTATGCCCGAATGCCCTCTTGTTATTATATGGATGAAGGAATAATAATAATATAAACATACAATAAAATGAATTTTTAAAAAAACTAAAAAATTCAAAATGGAACTGAAGTGAATAAAGTACATTCATGATAATGCCTTAATAAATACAAGAGAAAATAAACACAATCAGAATACAGAAATGAGTCGGCTGGGAAATTCAGTACCGCATTTTGTCGTTTTATTTAAAAATAGCGTTTATTTATTGATTCATTTATTTATTCTTTGATTATTTTTTCATACTGTCAGATCTGATAGTCCTTTGCATCTAGCAGATATGCTCAAAGCAACATTTTTTTCTTCTTTTGCATTTTGGTGACAAGCAAACTAGAGAACAGAGGTAAGTGAGTCATATTTTTCATGTTTTTCTCTGTAAGATTCCCCCCGCAGTGGATTATTACTAAATCTAATGATGCCCTTGTCGGGTTAAACGGGAGTTTATTACAGAGAAACTAACACTCACACACTGCTAAACACACTGGAAGTAGCGACTATATTGCAGTATCAGCTTCTCTGCATATTAAAGTGCCTGTGTATGTGTGTGTGTGTGTGTGTGTGTGCGCATAGGTTCTATTGAAAAAAGGGTAATAAAGCAGTGTAATTATCCAAATACCTTATCTTTAATGGCTATTTGAGATGACTTTACAGCTATGAAAGGCAATGCCTACACATTCACAGGTGTGTGTGTGTGTGTCTGTGCATGCAGGGTGTGTTCGTAAAGGCTTTCATTAATTCTCATTAAGAGCTGTCATTAAGGGCCATTAAGCACACAATAGGATAATCACCTCTCTGGAGCACTGACCTGTTTATGACGCTGTTTGGGGTTAAACAGAAACAGAGCCCCTTGTCTGCAGATCCCGTATCCTGGAAGCTTCAGCAGCGATCGCTAAAACCCACTGAAATGTCATTAATCTTATTACATCTCCAAGCCGTGCTGAGAGAGAGCTTGCGTCGTCTTTTGACAGTTAAGCTGTCTTCCGTTAGCTCTAATGACACTGTATTTATAGAGCTTTTTAAAGAAAGACCCGCTGATCTAGGATCAGTCCTGCAGACCACGTTTTAGCATCTAAAGAGCAAAAACCCAAGTCATTACTCTAATACTTGAATGTCCAGTAAAAATAGGCCACCAATTCCAAGTCCTGGCCCTGGAGGCCAGCCGCACTGTGTAAACGCAATGGTCATTTTGCAGCTCTGTAAAACCTGACAAAAAATATCTGGAACCGATTGCCTGGAAGGAAGATAAGTAAAGGAACTCATTGTGCATAGTTCACAGTTTTAGCTTTTAATAACTATGTGCTTTTTCCAGTCATGCCCCAAATTATCTCTTGACAACTCCAAGCTTTCCCAAAAGTCTAAGACCACCAGTGAAAATCCTTTTGAATTCTTTCCTAATTGAAAGGCTTTTATTGTGAATAACATTATCAGACAGTTTGTCAGACAGTTTGGGAGCAAATGTAAATATTTAATTTGAAAAATATTTAATAATATATTCAAATGTTTATACTCAAGTTTCTTAGGATGTAATCACACTATGCGATCAGTACCATGCCTGAGCATGTTCGAACCTCAAAGGCCAGTTTGCTCCATACTTGAGGAGGTGGGCTTGGACACGGTTCATTTGGAGTTGAATTGGAGTATGATCATTGACCTTGACCATGCTTGAATTTGACAGTGCCATTTAACAAAGGCATGAACAAACATGGCAGCAAAGAAGGACCCTGGTCTCCCACAGAGATGCTTTATTTGATGGAAATTTGGGCAGATGAGAGAATACAGGAATGATGGGACACAGTATTTGGTGAAACTGGGGACTATCTTCATGCTCCTGGACCAAAGGTACACTGCATGATGTGCTGAGGAGCTAAAAACATGTTTGGGTCTGGAACATTAAGCAAGGGAGCACCGGAGGGGGCACAATTATGCTCAGGCACGGGACAAGGCAAGCAGGCATAGTGTGAGTGCAAACTTAGTCTCACTCATTTGCTTTAATCACAGCATGACCTCTTATCCATCCGAGAGACATCTGAACACACTCTTTATTGAAAGGGAGGAAACCCAAACACACAGTGACCATTTTTGGTTCAAAGGCCGTAATAAGGTCAGTGTCATGACCTGATGACTTGTGCCACACCCACAACCTTCATGGTCCCTGGAGTACTGATTCTGCCTCCCACCCCTACTGTTCCTTTCATTTTGGTTTCTCCCACTTTTTAGCTTGGCTTCACCTGCTTCTCATCAGTCTGTGTTATTTAAGCCAAGCCGGAATGCAGTGTCCATTCACCCTCACACCTTCTCACCGCTGGAACCACTTAACACATTCCAGTGGAAGTTTTGAGCTGTTATCTACACGCCGTATCAAGGAATATTCTGCAAGTGCATGACCTCTGTGACACCAGCCAGCATGACAGTCAGGATGCTTATGTTCAGAACGTTTCTTTGTTTAAAATGTTTCAGTATTTTAAAATGATATTTTGTGGTTCACTTCAAGGCTTAAATGGGAAAAAATCCCAGATCTTCAGTGTGGTCACTGCTAATAAATCAGCTTTACCCTCATGAAGGTTTTAGAATGAGCCAACAATTTCAAACAAGTGTGTTTGAGCAGGACAAGAGTAAACTATGCTGGACAGAAGAACCTGAGAAACACTGTAAGGCTGACTTATTAGTCAGTGCCATAGAAGGCAGTGCTGTGATGAAGGGTATGACTAGGTGCTGTCCTGCCTCAGAATACTGCTTGAGTACTGAGTGCTGAGTGGGTGGCACTACATTTCAGATACTTCGAACCGCTGTGGGACAAACTGAAAAGCTTGTATTTCCTGTTTTCCTGCTTGCCCATTCATTATATAATGAGCGAATGATCACGCGAGCAATTGGGACGGCTCTTCTCTAATCTTGTCCTATTGTGTGATTGAAACCCAGCAGGTGTCTAATTAGGAAGGAATAACATGACAGCCATTGCTACTATCTTATTACGCATAATACGAACGCATTGGCATCGTAATTGCTTCACAATGTTGGTTCATTTTTCAAGTAGACTAACAATTGGATTTAAACTGTGCACCATCAGCAACTATGCATTTGATGCCGTGCAAATTAATGAGAAGCAAACACAGTGGTTATGCATTTTCACACCATCGTACCATAGCACTCATGAGGTACAGACTGCATGATTAATCTCTCCTTTTTTTGCATTGGTTAATAAGCACTTCACAGAAATATCTAAGCACATATTGCTAATGAAAGAGCTAAAAATGCACATTTAACCCCCATAAGCCATAGTCACTGAATATACAAAAAAAACAACAAAAATTAACACTGAATGTACAATAGGTCATTCTATTTATATACGTCTTATTTGGCTTTTTGTTATTTTGGCTTTTTTACAGGATTTTTGTTCTCTAGACACTGAACCAACTTGTCTGGTTGGGAATAGCTAACTTGTACACAGCCTTTTTACTAGATTTTTGCTTTTTGTTTGGCAACCGTTTTTTCCCACATGAAGGAATGACATGACATGAGCACATAATCATGACATGAGCACATAATCAACACCTTAGAAACCACTTGGGATTCCACAGCAACACAATACTGATTAGCCAGGATGCCATACTGACCATCTAGCAACAACATAACAATCACCTGGAACACCACAGAACCTGCTAGAGTTACTACAGCAATTGATCAACACCCTAGCCAACCAACCACCTAGCAACTTGCTATCAACCAGAGCACATGCCAGAGACACCGCTGATACTACCTTGCAACAATCTAGCAACGTGCGATCAACCGCATGAAATATATGGACAAAAGAATTGGGACACACTTCTTAATTTTTTATTTCAGTGAAGTGCAATCTTAATGCATCAGGATACCAAGACATTTTGGACAATGTCATGCGTACAACTTTCTGGCCACAGTTTGGGGAAGGCCCTTTTCTATTCAAGCATGACTGTGCCCCAGTGCATAAAGCAAGCTTCATAAAAACATGGTTGGATGAGTTTGGTGTGGAAGAACTTGACTGGCCAGCATACGACCTTGACCTCAACCTCATTTCTTTATATGCTGCTTTAAAAAACCTTGTTGTTGTAAATACACTGTTTTCTGCCTGTCAGACTGTCTTGGGTATATTGAGTAGATTAAATTAAGAAATGTGAACAAATGTTTTACCGTGACAGGCTGCAAGTACCTAGATAAAGGTGTTCCAACCACTCAGCATTCATCACCACCAGTATACTGATCACCACCTGATCATCTGGAATCATCTGCACCTGTTTCTTCACTGGTTCAGGCCTTAAGTTAGATGTGCTTTGTTCATCTTGAATGAATCATATGTAAGTCACTGTGTGACTTAAAAAACCCTCTGAAACTGGTCAGGTTCAGGGACTTGACAAAAAATGAGAGTCTTTGAAAGTCCTTCAGGATGCCTGGAGAACTGTTCCTCAAGTTCCAGTACATTAAAAATACAAGAAAGTCTGGCTCTTTGGAAGCAAAATATGAAGCGATGAAGAGCGACTTGAGACTTTTGCACAGTACTGTTATTCATTGTATAACAAAGAGGCTTATTAGATATATAAAAACTTAATTACCTTTCAATGGTATACTAAAATGACAATCTTTTGCAACATAGTTTAACCATCTGGTTCCTCACAGCTGTGTATTAACTGTGTTACCATATTAGGGTTCCCAGAGCATCCACAAAATGGAATCAAACATTCAGTCTAATACTGAGAATGCTTTGAAGCAGTAACAGCTACAGTAGCTGCACGTTCACTCAGACATGTTGCATATGAGACCCCTTTACCCCCCAGCCAAAATAAGCCGCACAAGTCATTCACACAATTTCTTTTCATTAGCTTCCTGGGTGAGGGCCGGGGCCCCAGGGCCCTGAGTCTGCAGAGGAGCCGCTGCCCTTCATCTCTTTACCTTCACACAATTTTTCCTGCTTTAACACCATTTTGCTGCAGCTCATTACAAAGCCGGCGTTGCACCATCTCTGGAGGGCCAAGTGGATTGTCCTCAAGCTCTAATAGAGAGAGAGAGAGAGAGAGAGAGAGGGAGAAAAGCCTTTTACACCTTCCCTCCTTCCTTTTAACTGCCTGCAAGGAAGTTCCCCTAACGGAAGGAAGTCTATGCAAAACATCTTTATCAAATTCATTTTTACATTGAATGAAAATGGTGAAAATTATGCCAGTGTGTTAGGAGATCAGCTGCACCTGCTGTAATTTCATGAAGGACTGATTAGCTGAACCTGGTATTGCATGATATCTACAATAATACTTTGTTTCAAGCCGTTTTTGTGCAGCGCTTTTCGCCAGACACATTGTCACAAAGCAGCTTTACAGAAATCCAGGTCTAAGCCCCCGTTGAGCAAGCTACAGGAGACAGTGTCAGGAGAAGCTCCCTGTTAGCAAAAGGGAGAAACCTTCAGAAGAACCAAGGTCCAAGCTGGCACAGCAGTACAATAATAGCACAAGAGGAAAGGTCTGGAGATAACACACATAACATCACAAATGATCTATCTATCTGTCTGTTTTTCTATCCATCTATGCATCTATCTACCCATCTATCAATATAGATAGTTAGATATACATATACATAGATATATATGGATATAGATATTTAACGAGCTATTTAGCGACAGCCAATGGGATTAAACAGTTAATGAGTGCATTTAAAGTTAAATGACAGTGTGTGTGTGCGTGCGTGTGTGTGTGTGTATAGTGAAATGAACACTGATTTCATGATAGTGGCACCTGTGAATGAATGGTATATATTTGGCAACAAGTGGTTAGCCAGTTGATGTATTGGAAGCAGGAAAAATGGTTGAGTGTAAAGATCTGAGAGATTTCGACTAGGACTGTGAAACTAGATGACTAGATCAGAACATCTCCAGAACAACAGATCTTGTGAGGTGTGCCTGGTATACAGTGGAAAGTACCGTCCAAACGTGGTCCAAAAAAAGGACAACCCGGTGAACCGGAGACAGGAACATGGGCACCCAATGGTCAGTGATGTGTGTAGACAGTGAAGGCAGGCCTCTTTGGTCTGATCCCACAGAAGAGCTGCTGCAGCTGATGAGAAAGTTCATGCTGGATCTGAGAGAAAGGGGTCAGAACACAGTGCATCACAGCTCACTGTGTATGAGACTGTATAGCTGCAGACCAGCCAGGGTGCCCATGTTGACCAATGTCCATGACCAACAACTTCAACAATGGACATGCATAAGTACTGGACTGTGGAGCAATGGCGGAGGGTGGCCTGGTCTGATGAATCACATTTTCTTATACACCATGTGGACAAATCTGTGTGTGTGTGTGTGTGTTGCTTACTTGGGGCAGACATGGCACCAGGATGCACTGTGGGAAGAAGGAGAGGCAGAAGAGTCAGTGTGATGCTCTGGGAAACCTTGGGTCCTGCATTTGTGTGAATGTTATTTTGGTAACCTTTGGCATCTCTTCATGGCAACAATGTTTCAAGTTAGCAAGATAATGTGTCCTACCACACTGCAAGCACTGTTCAGGAATGTTTGAGGAAAATGACAAAAAAGTTCACAGTGTTGACTTGGCACCAAAGCTTCCAGAACCATTTTAGGATCTATGGGACGTGCTGGACAAACGATCCATGGAGCCACCTCACAGCTTAAAGGATTTGGAACTAATATCTTGGTGCAAATACCGCCTTTAGAGGCCATGCTTCGATGGGTCAGAGCTGTGTGTTATCACTAACCTGATGAGGGAAACACAATGGATAAAAAGAAAGACATAAAAAGTCCCAATGAAAGAGAAAGTACAGGACAAATAGAACTCAGTCCACCGTACCATGCATGGATCAACAGTTTCTGAATGAGGATGAAAATATTCAGCATGCTTTTTGAACGCTTCTCCCTTAGGCCTTCACGCTTCGCTGGGGTATTACGTTGGAGAGTCTCGGGGGAGTTTGCCACAGTTCTGCCGCACGCAGACAACATCTGTGTGGAACCATCAAAGCACTCGTGTGCTGGACAGCGCCCAACGTGCGGCTGACCTGCCGTCCGACGCCTGCTGATGCATGAATACATCAAGCCACCAGGCTGAGCTCTGGGAATGTGATGTGCTTATTAAAGCCCAGGTGGCATTTTCCTTAGGTACAATACAACAGTGTAACCTGTCATTACCCCACAGCGACTCGACCACAGGTTCCCCCATCCTGTTGGATTCATGGGATTTGTGCTGCTGTTAATTAGTCCTTGCATGTCGGAATTATCATAGGTGATGAGGAAAGCCTGTTGTAATTTTACATTCAGTGTTTCTGCGGAAAGAGCAGATTACCAGCTTTCAACCCATACATTGAAAGTGTTTGAAAGTAGAAGAGGAGATCTTATCTTGTCATGATCACCACAATTTTCTCATTGCTTGACAATGAAATTGATGGAAATGTAACTTATTGGTTGTGAATAAAACTAATTGGCCTATGTAAGTAATTTTGTGAACAGGCAGTTACAGCAGTGGTAGGAAATAATATAAAGTGGAATAAAAAAAAGGATAAAACTAGTGTAATGTAGCAACAATGTTTATAGACGAATAAATCTAGACTGTTGACACATGATGCAGAGTGAATGGGATTCTAACACACAGTGTTATTACTTGTTATTGCATTGCTATATTATTATAAAACAGAAAAGACTTCCAAAAAGAATACACTTCCAAAAGTGAATATATTACTATGTATGTGTGCACAGCTGCTGATGACAATAAAGTAACCTTCAACCTTGAATTATCAAAGGTGAGCCACAACTGGAACAGTATTCCATTTGTAGGGGCCCACAATAGGGGGTCCTTCAAATACAGTTTTAAATATAATATAAAAACGCTGCCTTTTGAGCTGGAGTAATTGTCATTCATGTTGGATTTGTGTCATTATTTGTAAACTGGAGGCTTTAGCACTGTGATTTAGGAGAGCAAAAGATTGCCAGAATGTTTTAGCCTAATTATGAAAATGTGCACACCTGTTGATTGATTATATGGCTGCTTAAAAAATGAGGCGAAAAGTCAACAGACTGAAACACGCCGGCGCTTTAATTACAACAACTATTTTTCTGTTGCTGTTGCTGCTGTTTCCATTGTCTTTACTCGCTGTGAGAAGATGTGTGTGTGACTCTTTTTGTTTTAGACTCAACTAGGGAGCCAAACAACCAATCACAACCTCCCTGACTGATCAGAGAGCAATAAATCATATTAATTTTACATAATAAATCAACAACAGCTGCTTTGTGCTTTTCATTAAATAGATTTATTTCAGTTCTTCTTTGTGAATACAACTGCACTGAGCTGGTTTACAGTCACATGACACCAGAGCTGTAGTCAAGACCACCAAGTCAAGGCCAAGTCCAAAAAGATTTGAGTCCAAATCCGAACTAAATCCAAAGAGGTTTGAGTCCAAAGATGAATTCAAAGAGAGGTGAGTCCAAGTCAAGGCCGAGTCCAAAGAGATTTTAGTCCAGGACCAAATCCAAAGAGGCCCAAGTCTAAATCAAGACCAAGTCAAAAGAGGTTTAAGTCCAAGTCAAGACAGAAACCAAAGTCAAGACTGAGCCCTGTGAGATTTGAGTCCAAACAAGAAAGACATCATCAATAATGTACTAGTACTGCTAATGGCTAATCCCAGCTATCAAAAGAGGCCAAAAAAGGGTAAATGGGTCTGGGCATCATAGGTGTGCTCGTTCCTGTGCTCGAGTAAAAGTAAAAGAGTCATTTTAAAGGTCTCAGTAAAAGTACATGCATGATCAAACCGGCTGCTACCCACCTCTGCTGTGTGTTTTCCACAAGGCCGCATTCAGTGCTGATCTAAATAATAAGCGAATGTGGTTTCAGGTCAAATGGGAGACTTTAACTTTCTCCTTCAGTGCTTTTTGTCTTGTAGTTTTACCACGTTTGCCACTTTATCACAATAACCAATGTAAGGATAATACACTACTACTGGGAGCTTTAATTATTATTATTACACCATTTACAAGACACTTTTTTGCCTAAAGTGAAAGATTGCAATTACAGTGACGGACCCCCGGGAGTAATTTGGGATTGAGTGCCGCGCTCACAAGGGCATGGACACAGTAAAGGGACGTGGCACCGTTTTGCTTTGGTTTTATGGCCAAAGCCTCTGGGTGGCTCTTCTCGTGAGGTAGCAGTGCTGCAGTGTGATAAATACTGCAGTCTCCACGGTGTGCCCACTGTTCATTTGCTCTAATACTGTGATAGAGAATTTGCTGTTTTTAGGCTCAACTTTAGGCTGAATATGTAACAGGTGTAAAGAATATATTGTGATACTATAACTGTAAAACATTTCAATACAGTTTGAATGCCTACACAAAGCCTGTCAAATGTTTGAGACACCTTTACTTTCTAATGAAATTAGAAATTTTACTGCTCAGTTAAGTAAAAAAAATGACAGGATATGAAGGACATGGTATGATGAGCAGGTTTTAAAAGATGATCGGAGAGTTTTCTTTTCCAAGCTGAAGTGCTAATATCACAACAAGGGTGTGGCCCATAGTACCCCTTTATTATGTCAGTAATACTGTGGCTAATATTTACACATGTTGTTTTCCAAAGACATATATGTCAGTCCAGTTTCTGTGCATCTCTTGACAGTCAAAACAATACATTTTGAATAGAGTTGATGTAGTACATTAAGCTCTTATTTAAAATAAATTAAAAAAACCCAGGAACATTCAATTTTCTTTGTGAGAAAGGTTTATTGTAGATCAATAGCATAGTATAATGAATACTTAAAGAACGTACTATAAAGACATCCGTCTTCAATGCTTGAATACTTTTCTCAGATCTCACTTAAATGTACTTACTGAAATCTTTTTAATCTATTTTATACTAAATGCATTACTCACACTAGGCCTGGTTGCCTTGTATTATGCCCGAGCACAACTGTGCCCCCTGCCTACTCCCCATTATGCCATTATGTCCTGGACCCGAGTGTTCTTACGTCATCACATACCCCATTCCTTTCTCATTTTTGTCTGGTGAGCTGCCAGATTTACAGCAAATATTGAAGTGTTTCCAGCAGTCAGTGGTTCTTTGGTCCATGAGCGTGACGATAGTCCCCAATTTAGCAAATATCTTCTTTGCCAGAAAATTTATTGTGTGTTTTGTCCAGTTGGTGCTGTATATTTAAATTTGCCAAAATTTCCAGCAAACACTGTAGAACAGAGTCATTCCTTTTGTATTGAATTTTCCATTGAATATGATAGTCTGGTTCTGTGCTCCAGCTGAACTTAGTCTGATTAATGTGTTGGGATCAGATCAGTCAAACAATTAGACAAACTGGACTTAGGGGGTCAAATGTGTTTGAGCACAGTACAAAATGCCTAGTGTGAGTACACCATAAGATAAATTCCATTGTAAAGTATGTAAAGTATCTTTTCCTATTGAACTTGCTTTTCAAAGGTATGTTTTTTCCCTCAAGGAGCTCCAAAACATGGATTCCCTTTAAGTTACTAACAACCAATGAAGGAAACAGGATCATCTGCAAGAAGAGCAATTTGGAAACGCAGATCTTCCCAAATCCTTTTGACAGACAGTGTAGGTAAACGATTAGCATTAGCAGTCATGTGCTTACTGTCATTTATGCAGATTTAGAAACCTGAAGGGACCTGATTGCAGCATATTTAGTATGAGTTTGTCGTATAATCCTGAACTAATTGGTTGATGCAGTACAGTGAAGTATACAAATAATATAATGTAACATACCTCAGCCTAACTATAATAGCATGAAGCCATTAACAGAGAGGAAGGGAACAAAACGCTGAAGACATCAGTGTTACTTTTATCATTACCTTTTATCAAAACAAGTGACTTACAATCTCCCCCATACACATACACCCACACTCATCCACACTGTTGTTTGCACATTATCTGGCTTTCCTCTTTGTTAATCATGGTTAACTAAGTTTCATTTAATGTCTGCTCCTACCAGGCATCTGAAGACACTCCCCTGTGTACGTACATATACGTATGGTGGCCCCTAGAGACAAAACACGAACAAAAGAAAAAGCATGAACAAAATGAAAATGTGCTGCAAGTCAAAAAATGCAAACAAAAGAAAAAGCAAAGCAAAATGAAAATTCGCTGCAAATTAAAAAAGACAAACAAGTGAAAAAGCAAAACAAAATGAAAATGCACTGCAAGTAAAAAAAGACAAACCAAAGAAAAATGCGCTGCAAGTCAAAAAAGACAAACCAAAGAAAAACGTGCTGCAAGTAAAAAAAGACGAACAAAACAAATGGCGCTGCAAGTAAAAAAAGACAAACCAAAGAAAAACGTGCTGCAAGTAAAAAAAGACAAACAAAAGAAAAACGCCTGCAAGTAGAGGATCCCAAACCGGAAGTGCTCCATGACACTAGGGGGCACGGTGAGCTCAAGTGGCCCAGTCGCTACACAGATGAGGAAGTTCCAAAATCAAACCTTACAAAATCAAACAAAACAATATTTTCGTTAA
>JBBPCY010000035.1:1120824-1133789 GCA_037974405.1 Brachyalestes nurse | reverse complement strand
ACAAACACACACGCACACACGTATACACACACACACACACACGCACACACACACGCACACACACACACACACACACGCATACACACACACAAACACACACGCACACACGTACACACACACACACACGCGCACACTGACGCACACACGTACCTCCGAGGTCAGACAGATATTACTATTATTATTACACAACAGTAATTTTGTTGTTACACAATGGCAACAAAATGTTTGAACCTGAACTGGTAGCTAATATTTTATAGGTGATAAATATTTTTTATTTACAGTATGGCTGTTTTGATTCATTCTCATAATTATTTAAAGACAGTCACGTACTTATCCTCTTTTATTTCTCTCTTTTTAACATCAAACAATTGTGTGTCCCATATTAATATTAGAGGTGTCCCATTTTGCCAGTAGCAGCACAGTAGTGGTCTCGGGACATGCTGTGTTTGAAGAGGAGGGATCTGTTCTGTGTTTAATAATTATTTTCTCTTCTGTGCAGTGTTTAAGGGACATGAATGTATTTAGAGTCAAATTGTCCCAAGAAGGCAAATGTTTAAAAAGTGCTCCATTTTTTAAATCCACCTTACTTATGCTTAAAAGACATGATGTGATGTAATTGTAATGACTATGCAGTCCAATTAACATAATTAAATGGTTACACAGTGGATAAAGCATGATAAATATATACTTGCCATATTATAAGTATATTATAATAAGGCATGATGAATGTAATTATAATGACACAGAACTACACAGAATTACACAGAACTGCAATTTTTCATCTTATTATAACACATTTATAATATCTGCACCATTTAATGTGATTATAACAAGTACACAGAGGGTGAAATGTGATGAGTTTATTAATAATGGCTTTATAATTCACCGTTAACTAAGCAGTGGATAAGGTACAATAAATGCATACTGTGCATATAATATGCATATTTTATTCTTCACTATTCTCCTCTGCCTTCTTTTAAATATCTGCACTGTCATCACAGTTTTAATCTTCTTTTATTGGTTTTCTAGGTATTCTTTTGTGTCTTTTATTTCTTTTATTCTTATTTTTTTCACTATTCTTTTTTTATACTATTTCTATGCTTAATATTTTTGTTTTATTCCTGCAAAGCACACTTAATGACCTTCGTGTTTATAAATAAAGTTGACTTGACTTGATTATGTAGTGGATAAGGTATGACAAATGCAATTATAATGACTATGCATTGGATGAACTCATGTTGTCACACTGCATAACACGTGCGTTTTTTTTTTTTTACAAACTGTTCTCGACTGTGGATTGCAATGCAACCATGATGATTATTTACTGGATGATTACTTTCAATTAATTGGTAACATTTTTTAAAATGTATTTATAATGCCTATGCGGGGTGATTTTCTCTTTGACGCTGCAATACACATATTAATTATACCACATATAATACATTGCTTTGTGTTGTATGCCAGCATGTTTTTTTTTTAATCATTTTTGTTGTTTGTCAAGATCTTATTCTTTTCCTTTATTTTCTTGTAAGGGCTCTATAAAACATAGCCATAATCATATCCATAACCATAAGCGTAGCCATAACCATAACCATTACCGTGACCATAACTATAGCCGTGATGTCTTCTCAGTGCTGAGTGTTGATCGAGCTTGTAGTTGATTTAAAGGCAGATGGAGGTACCTGGGGAGGCAATGACACACAGATTTACATCATTACCTTCCCTTCTGCTGTCAGGACAGCTCGCTGCAGTTTGCACAGTCTGGTTCAAATTACATGGCCGTGTGACTGATGCATTGAACTTACGTGACTGAAATATCCAGAGTTTCCACATGAATAAAACATATATTAGAATATATATTAATCACCCACTTTATACATGCATGTAACCTGCGGCAAAAAGCAAAAAGCCACACACTAAGCCAGGCCTGTGCCCATTGACGGAGCTACTGGAGGGTAACAGGCAGTGTAAAACTCATTTATCGCAGACTGAGTTGAAAAGAAATCATATTTTGATTACTTCATGCAACCCATAGCAACACACCAGTGTTTTAATGATCGTAACTTTAATTCATGTAGGATGGTATGATATCCTACATTCATTCAGAGGGGACCCCTCACAGCCTTTTAGAGCTTTTAGAAAAAGGTTTAATGGTCTCTGGGAGGTCTAAAATGTGTGCTTTTTAGTTTTTTTTGCAATAAAAGTCAATACTTTCGTCAATCAAACTCAGCAAGCCATGCTCTTGCATCATTATTAGATGTCTCAGTTCCTCATTAATGGTTTAGTTACACTTCCATGGCTAAATTAAAGATAAATAACATGCCATAGCTTTTACTGAACTGCTCGTTTATAATGTTCTAACTTAACCCTGAGAGCAAGAGGGCCACAGATCTGTACCAGCAGCGCAACGAATGGTAAATCATCATTATACAGCCAAACAACTTCTTATAATGAGGTTCCCCCAGTTTGCGTTGATGATCGAGGTGTCAGACGTCCTGCTGAGCTTTGTTTGGTGTTCTTGTGTCACGTAGCACCAAAGTTATTGTCATTTAAAAATCCTGTAATAATAATTGGGGTTTTAAAAACAGCGTCACATGCAAATAAACATAAAGAACAAAAATGAACAAATGTATTTTATTTTAGGTCTTAGAAACAAACAGAAAAAACACAAAATCTTTGAACTAGGGAGAACTTTCAGGATAAAAGGTCCTCTGCCCATAAGTGAGTGGGGGAAACCCACAGAGGGAGGGGGTCCGGAGAGCAGCAGAGTGGCAGAGTGAAAGAGGAGCTAATGGCGGGTGTGTAGGAGATCAAACACAGGTTTTAGTTTATTTTACACCGTTTATATATGTTGAAATCAGATTTTACTAATAAGCTCTGAGTTCGGTGGGTTAAATACTATCACTGTGGGCTCCCATGTCTGAGTTAGGAGCCATCTAAATATGAGCCACTGAAAAAAAAAGTTGCTATTATTATTTGTACGAAAGTAATGGTGGCAGTAGCATCTCTGTAGGTACATCTGCTAACGCTTTTGGACGCCCCATCAGCACATGTTCCTGGAGGCATCAGCACATGTTCCTGGAGGCATCAGCACATGTTCCTGGAGGCATCAGCACATGTGCTTGTACAAAAACAACATGTCTCTGATCTAAACGTGCCTCATTTAGCTCTGCTGTGGCAGCAAAATGTATGCCCTGACTGAGCTTCTACGGAGCCGTAATTTGAAAACCACTGCTTTATGGAACTAAAAGCGGTTCCATGGCACCAAAGAACTGATTATTTATTTCCTGCTGAGATGAAACACTTGCAGGATTGAGAAAGTCCTTCAGCCTACTGGAAATAATGGTAAAGACTGGACAGTGTCTTCTTTTTCAGCGATCGCTACGGCATCTCCACACAGATGCTTTACCCACACATGCCGTTTATCATTAGTAGAGTAAGGGTTTTTGGGTGAAGTGAGCCTTAACAGGGTTTTCGTTTGTTTATGCCGCAAATGTTCGGCCCTTCTGTGTGATGGCTCCGCTTTAGCCAATATGTAAATATTCAGCATTGATTAAATGTTTACCTTTCCACTCGCTGCAGTGGATCGCGAAATTCATACATATTCATCACCGCTGTATCGCACCTCGCCGTGTTCTGCGTGAATCACTTTGTTTGTGCTATTGTGGGACATCAGTAATAAATGAAACAGACCGGCAGCTTGATTTATGGCAATGCGCTGGAACATACAAACGCACCTGCAACAAGTAGCAGGACAGAAAAAAAACACCCATTACTGCCAGTATTTTAATCCTTTACTCACAAGCTGTCCATTCAGAGTGTTTATTTTTGTCCCCCGTAGCATGAGTGCACACCACATTGGTCCACAAATAGATCTGCAAGGGGAAAGGCTTTTCGTGTGGGAGCGTAGTCAGAAATATTAATTTAGGTCGGCATGCGAGATATAATGTGTGCAAGGACAGAAGCAATATTGAACATTTTTTTCCTAATTGGAAGTTGGAATGCTTGGCATGATGTGTAAGAAGTAATATGAAATAATAGTAAGATTTGCACACATATTTTTATCATTTTGTGTGGCAGTATGACATACTGTATTTTAGCAGCCAGTCATTAAAAGTGCAAAAAATGCAAACTTTGAGAGCCATTAAATAGGACAGCAATAAATAATTGTGCAAAAATAGCATCAACAGAAATAAATACAGGTATTTACAGTGGCAGTAAGTTTTATTTGCTATGTAGTTTATTTAGAAGAAGGAAGCAGTTGAATGTGTGTGTGTGTGTGTGTGTGTTTGTGTTTGTGTGTGTGTGAATGACACACAGTTTGTTATTCAGTTCTGATTTGGAAGTCTGATGGCCTGGGGAAAGAAACTGTTCCCCATCCTGGCAGTGAAGGCTGGGATGCTGCAAAACCTTCTGCCAGATGGAAGGAGGGAAAAGAGAGTGTGTGGGGTGTGTGGGGTCATACACAATGCTGGTGGCTTTGCAGCTGCAGTGTGTGTCGTGTAAATGTCGGTAACAGAGGGAGGAGTCTGTAACTACAATCATTTCAGCTGTCCTCACTGTCCTCTCTGGTAGATTCCTATTCATGTGTTTTCTCGCTCAATATAGTAGTTTGATCCACAGATTTTTAGATTTGCTAGATCTTGCTTTTTGCATTAAATTTACAACAGCACAAATATGCCCCAGAGGGAGTGTGAGCTCCTACTCTTTTGCCCTCAGACTGTATAACTCCTGGTCGTGTGTAATCACGAGGTTCCACAAGCTACATCACTCTTGGGTGCCCCCTTCTGGTGCAATCCTGTCTACCTGTGGAGATATTCCCTTGGCAACCCATGACAAAAGCACTTAAAGCTGTTATCATTTTAGCATTCCAAACATAATGTCTGCAGTAAGGGGCACTAATAACTCATGAAATCAAGTTTTTATTATTGTGAAATACACAAATTTATATGCAGCTGTGTGAAGCTGAGGTGAAATTCACTGAAATTGATCAATATTTCTGCATAACTAAATCATTAAGATGGAAACAAAGTCATTTGGTGTGTTTTTTTTTTATGAAATGCTCTGTTACAGAGAAACTTTCAGAGTCAGAATTGTTTACAGTGGCGGTGAATGGAACCAGACATATGAAAAGTCTCTAAAAATCTCTTAACACTCCCTGACAGAAAGCTCTTAAATGAAATGGTGGTGAATAAATGTCTGAGACATTCTTTAAAACCTGGTTTCTCAACCACCAGTGGGCCGCGAAGGCTTTTGATTTGGCCGCGAATCTAAAATCTAGACAGGCCATTGGTTCACAATTGGTTATTTAATATCATCTAATGTGACCAAATGGGCCTTGCTGTGATAGATAGGTGGCAACATGCTGTGATAGATAGGTGGGCCTTGATGTTGAAAAGGTTGAGAACCATTGCTTTAAAACATAGTATTACATTCCTAAATTCCTTTTAAAAAAGCAACTTCTATTACAGTCAAATAGAGCAGTAAATGACATCTCTTGAAAAAATGTGTGTGTAATTGTGTGCCAGTAGCTCCGGTAACAATACATTTGCTCTGAATTAAAGTGTCATTTACTCTAAATTAAAGTGTCCTTTACTCTAAATCAAATTAATTAATTCACAAGCAGCTTTCCTTATGTTCCCTTTTGAGCCTCTTTGGCTCGTATTGTCACTACAAGAACAAAATCTTGTGTCTCCATTAAAAGTAACTTTATGTAATAAGGAGAAATGTTCTTAATTTTCAATGTAAGTTAATGTCAAACGGATTTTAAGTAATTTTTTGCACATTTCTATTGGTCTGTTTGTTATGAAATTTTGACACAGTTTAATGGGCATCTGGCCTTTCTTAAATTTTAAGAAAATAAAAAAAAATTAGGAAAAAAAAGATATACAAGATTTTGTTTCAAAAGTGATGATATGTTCTTTGGGCCTAAGAACAAATGTACAGGATTTATAAAATGATTAAACCATACGGCTAACAGGTCAATCAATCCAAATATTGCAAATTAAAGTAGAAAAAATAATTTAAAAAACATTAACAAGGCAGGTGTTAGATGTTCATCCACGCTCTAATTACAAGAAATGTCATCACTTTGAACCAATCAGGATGAGTCCTGAGGCAATTTTCCTCCCCACACTAAATGAAGCTGTATGATGTGGTTGACTCAGTAAAGGGAAGTGAGGTAAAAAGCATTAATGGCTGCATTTTGGCATTAAAAGGTTAATCCTGACTTATCAGTGACGGGGCAAAACAGCGTGGCAGTGCTGAGAGGAGTAGCGTTGCACTGACACTGCTTGTAAGTCGGCGTGTAAAAGAGAATATAACAATAACCCGCGCACCTCATGCATTAAATTAACATTCGCCTCCATATATCAAATGAACTCGAAGCTCGGCGAAGTAAATGGGTCGAGAGGATGGCACCCATTTCTCTCTGTCACACACAAAGACATTGTTAGGAATATCGATGAGAGCGCAGAGAAAGAGTGGGCCGAGCGTAATCTCCAAGCTAATAGAAAAACCTCAAAGGCTCCGATATGAAAAGGTCAGGTCCCTTAGGAAAGGCGGGTGTGTGTGTGTGTGTGGGGGGGTGGTGATGTGTTCCTGGCCGCCCTTTGGAGTGTGGACAGAGATAGCGGGGCAATCACACAGACTCCTCGCACGCCCTTCGGTCCGGGGGCTGGCAGGGGAGCTCAGGTCGGATCGCAGATTGGAGAATCGATGCTGGGATGAAATGGCGTGTGTGTGTGTGTGTGTGTGTGTGTGTGTGTGATACATGTTTTAGAAGAGAGTACATTTACGTCCTGCTGTGGGCTCACTGTGCAAAATGACATTGAATACATATTAGTCACAGAAGAGGTTCCACTGAGAGAGAAAACAAGGGCACAGTGACATTAATGTGAATCACTGCTCTTCCATTACCCACCCCCTGCCCCCCCACCGCCAGTGCTTCCTGTTTCATCCATGATCATCTGCACACGCTGGCTGAAGTATCAATACTCAGGTTTAGACAACTGGTCTGTTGTTACACAGCAGCCCTGAAGGTTACTTGTGCTTTTATAATTTATGCGGAATGTTTATTGATACAGGAGGTTTATTCCATACTTTTTATGGAACGTTTATTTTGATTCTGGGATTATTTTTGATTAGATCAGATTAGATTGATTCGATTCAAGTTTATTGTCACTGTGCAATACACATACAAACCCAATGAAATGCAGAAGTGCAGGAGAATGGTATAATATAGTAAAGTGCAGATAAAGACGAGTAAATACAGCAGCATAGAGATACTATAACTAATATATATGTATATATTTGAAAAATTCTTCATTGAACACTAGCACAGAATGCTATATCTGGCTTTATCCCACAAAGTAAGTTTACATGTATGTGTATGTGCAGTATTTTACAGTGGTTTACGGCAGCTAATCAGTCATACCCCTACAAGTATTGACCGCTCTCTGTGGGGAGGCAGAGCTGGGCATCACAGGCTTAAAAAAATGAGTCCAAAGGGAGAATGAATGTAACAACATGTAATCCCTCACAGCAATTTTGACACTGAATCACAGGTAGACTGAAAGTGCAGCCTGGGATAGATATAATTCAGCCCTTTTAGAGGCATATGTATTTTTCTTAAGACCTGTTGCGGTGGCGGTGCTATTGTTTGTAGGTTTGCAGGAGTGCAACATTTACAGTTCCTGTCATTTACAGTTTTTCTTAGTTGCTTTGATGCAATTCTCACACCAGAAACATCACTCCTCTCACTCTTCTCAAATCAAAACGTCATTCCCTGCAGATCTCTAATCAGTTATGCAGCTCCCCACATGCATTAGCATTTCTCATTGCATTTGTACAAATGTGCACTTTTTCATTTATTTCACTATTTTCATTGTGTTGATGCATTTCTCACCTGACTCTAAAACTCTGAATTCATCAAAACGTTTGTTCTTTTGAACTACAGATCGACCAGTCACTGCTTTCAGTCAAGCCACTTTATTTCATATATATATATATATATATATATATATATATATATATACTGTTAAGCCCAAAGTTATTCATACCCCTGGCAAAATTAAACTCAACTTCTTGGTTGAATAACAATAACTTTTTCTTTCTGACTGGAACTGATACAGGTATCTCCCAAAAGAAAATGAGACAATGTATAAGGAGTATCATTGCAGAAAAAAAGAATTTCTCTGTTTTATTTACATTTGAACAAACAATGGCATGTCCAAAATTATTTATAGCCTTCTCAATAATCAATGGAAAAGCCTTTATTGGCTATTACACCATTCAAACGCTTCTTATAATTGCTGACAAGCTTTTCGCAGTCTCCACTCATATTTTTGACCATTCATCTTTTGCCATGAGCTCCAAATCTTGGAGGTTGGAAGGCCTCCTTGCCATCACCCTGATCTTTAGCTCCCTCCACAGATTCTCTATTGAAGTCATTTCAGGACTCTGGCTGGGCCACTCCAAATTGTTAAAATTTTTGTCAGCTAACCATTTCTTCACCACTTTTGCTGTGTGGTTTGGGTTATGGTCATGATTAAATGTCCAGTGGTGCCCAAGGCCAAGTTTCTCTGCAGACTGCCTAATGATGTTGTTGAGAATCTTGATGTATTGCTCTTTTTTCATGGTGATTATGTTGCCTGGCCTATTGGCTGAAAACCACTCCCAAAGCATTATGTTCCCACCACCATGCTTGACTGTTTGGATGGTGTTCTTGGGGTTTAATGCTTCTCCTTTTTTACACCAAATGAAAGCTGCATCATTGTGGCAAAACAATAAAATTTTTGTTTCTGACCACAAAATAGAAGACCAGAAGTCTTCTTCTTTGTCAAGATGAGATTTTGCAAAGGGGCAAGTGTGCTTTTGACCCAAAAGGGCAAGGTGCTTTTGGCACTCAGACCCAAACTGAGCATGTCTACCTGTGACCCACTAACTAACTCCCCAGCAAAATGGTCTCTGTTTATTTTGAGCTGCCTTGTATGCATGGGCCCCGGAACCATTGTATTAGGGGGTGATGTGCCCCCACCTCCCAAATAAAAATGCTTCTGACATCCATGCTTGTATGTACATTGTCTTAAACTGCACCTTATAGATGGACTTAGTTCTATATTGTTCTTGCTGAAGCATTTTTTATTTTTTTCCCTCAGCATATTAGGTCATACTTTTTGCATACTTTACTGCATATGAACAGTGAAAAAAAGAGACGCTGAAAGTCTATAATGTTGATTATTCATTCACTCCTATGCCAAAATTCATTTAAATTTTAAAATACGTTTACAGCTAAATTGTTTGGGATTAATTTAGATTAAATAATCAGAGAGCTTGTAATTAATTCAATTTTTTAAATCACTTAACACTCCCAAACATATATATATGAGCGGTGCCAATGCAACAAGCAAGTGCGCCTCGCTCGGCACTGTCCATGGTGCTGAATGGCCCACTCCTGGTAGCAGTCACAGGTTGAATGACTGCCACATGCCCCTTCAGAACACATGGTGGGGGATGGACCATGCGAAGCCAGCACACCTGAGCCAGAGTACCGACTACCATCAATGAGGAGTCAGGGTCCGATATAAGGGCTCCACAGCAGAGGTGAGGTAAGGAAGTAGAAGGAGAGACTGCTAAAAACTGGACTATCCTCAACAGACTCCAGCCCTGAGGACCATTACCGTTCCCTAAAAAGCCGCCAGACACCTCTGGGCATCCCGAATCCCTTCACTTCTGCACCCTTCTGAACATAAACCACTGAATCCCAACCATGACCCTCATTGTTCTTCCACCAGTTTGACCATTTGTAAATAAAAAGCACTTCCATTTTTCTCACCTTAAACCCCATGTCTCAGTGTTTGTGTTGGTCTATAAATATAGAGCGCGAGAGAGAGAGAGAGAGAGAGAGAGAGAGAGAGAGAGAGAGTCAGTTTACTATGATGTCATTTGTACTATTTTATAGTTTGATTGCTTATTTTTTCTTACTATGTTTTCTGATACATCTCAGCAAGTACATCAGCAATTATACTGGGTAAAGTTTCAAACACTGTTTTATTCTATTGCTGTGTTTGCTGTACTGTTTTCATAGTCAGTAAGGATTTAAATAAAACATGAAAACATTGTTTTAAAGTGTAGGTGAAAGGGTTTTCTTCACTGGTCGAAGTGTAAGTAACTGACTGAATCTGCATGTTTTGACACATGTAAATAAGGTTTTAATTGATTTAGTGGTTGTGCGCAGGTGAGTCTGAGTCATGAGAAAAGCTTTAACTGTTTTGAAAAATGCATGAAGAGGGGTGAGAATGATGCTCCTGAAGTGAGAATTGCATCAAAGCGACTGAGAAAAACTGTATTAGCAGCAGGTGGATGCTGAAGATTAAACCTTATCTCAGTGCCTATTTTCTTTGAGGGAGCAGGAGAGCCCATTTATCTTGCTCGGTTGCCTACTAATAACAGTCAAGCTAGCTAACAGACGGAAGTAACTATAACCATAAGTTTCAAGGGATTGTGGTTTACTCAATCAGCAAGCACAGGCTACAATAAAACGATTACACAGCTGTTCCTTGTGGGCTGACAATATTTTACCTGTAAGAACAAAACTTTGTATCATCATTTTTGTCATTCATTTAATTTGAAAAAAATCTGAGGTCGTTTACAAAGTTTTACATTGAATAGATAAATATAAATGGTCGAAAATGCAAAAAATTTCCCCTGTAAAGTGAAGATGTATTTGTATAGTTACATCTTCACTTCACTCACAGGGCTGGGGCGTGACAGTGGGTGACCACTAGAGGGCACCCATATTTAAGTTGGTTTATGGGTTTGGTTTTGTGCTTTTATTTTGACATTCTTGCGTGGGATTATGTTCAGCTGGGTTTTAGTTAGTTTTCACCTGTGTTTAGTTGACCGACATTAGGGGTCGGTCAACCGTCGTCGTTGGTGTTTTCAACTGTACTCTGAGAAGAATTCAGTTTGGGTCCTCATACCCTTTTTGTTTATGTTTTTGAAGAATAAAAACAAGGACAACATATCATGCCTTTGTGTGTTCTGGCCCTCACTCGGGAGAGTGGGGGCACCGTGACACTGGGTTTGTGATGAAAGTTTAATACTCCCTGAAGAGTTGAAGAGTGTAATTCCCTCATACTTTCTTCTTTCTGTTAGAGTGCGTTTCCTCATTTTCATTCACGAGTGAGTGTTTAAGTGAATGAGGGAATGAGAGAATAAATGAATGAGTGAGTGAATGATTAAATAAATGAGGGAGAGAGAATGAAATGTAAAGTATATAGTGTCCATATGTCATACATGAACCCACCGCAGCACACAGTGTGAATAAATTTTTGAATAAGAGCAATGAATGAATGTTTGAGTGAATAAGGGAATGATTAAATAAATTAATGACTGAACTGAATGACTAAAGTGAGTGAGTGAGTAAATGAATGTCTGAGTGAGTGAGTGACTGAATGAATGAATGAATGAATGAATGGGTGAGTGAACAAACTAGAGAGTCAGTGAGTGAACGAGTGAGTGAGTGACTGCATGGGTGAGTGAACGAGTGGGAGAATGTTTGAGTGAGTGACTGAATAAGTAAATGAGTAAATACATGAATGAATGAATGAATGGGAGAGTGCACAAATGAGTGAATGAGCAGGTCAGTGGGTGAATGAATGAGTGAATAAGTGAGTGAGTGACTGGGTGAATGAGCGTGATTGATTAGTTGAGGGAATGAATGAATGGGTGAATGAGTGAAGGAGATAATGAATGAGTTAGTGAATGAACAAGTGAAAGATTAAGCAAATGAGTGAATACATGAGTGAATGAATGAATGAGTAAATGAGTGAGTTGGTGAAAAATTAGTACGTGAATGAGCGAGTAACTGAGTGAGTAACTGGATGAATGAATGAGTGAACGGGTGAATTAGTAAAAACAATGAATCAGTGAATGACGGAGTGACTAAATGAATGAGTGAGGTATAAACCAGGTCCATAACTTTGCCTTAATGCCCTTAGGTACTCAGTAGAAATGTTCCAGGCTGTAAGTGGGACACGCTACACTTTACTTGACTAAAGACACTGCGGAGTGAATGTGCTGATCTGAGACCAGGCTGGCCTTGTCTGCATAAATGTGTTCATTAGGATGTAAAAAGACAAAAAACACTTCCTTCTGAGAGCGTTTGTGCTCAGAGGAAGCTTCATAAGCTCTGCCTCAGGCCTTTTCTTTACAATCCTGATCTAAAGCCCCCCTCTGCTCTCGCTTTCAGATGCCTAAATATTCATGGGAGAGTGCAGAATGAGCAAACCCTCCAATCAGATGGAAAGGCAGCCATCACCCAGGCTATGTGACGATATTTACCACTGAATCACACACAGACACACTTGTGGACACATTTGAAATCTGGCAGACCTTAGCCATCAGCTCATTAAAGTGTCAGGAGCAGCAGGGGTAAGACCCGCCGAGCATCACAGAAAAACCCCAGCAAGGTAATCTGCAATCTCTAACAAGAGACACAACAAATGCAGTCACGTTAAAGAACAATCCGCTTCAGTGACTGAGCTTATCAAAAACTTAAACAACATCATTTACATACATGTTTAATGAGCGGTGTGGGAGAATGAGAGAGAGAGAGAGAAAGAGAGAGAGAGAGGGAAAGAGACAGGACAAAGAGAGCGAGAGGGGAATAGGGATGTGAAAGAGAGAAAAAGAGAGTGAGAAAGAAAGAAAAGAGATGGATAGAGAACAAAGAAAGAGAGAAACTGAGGGGGTAAGAAAAACTGAGAGATTAAGAGATAGAGGGATAGAGAAAAGCAGAGAGAGAAACAGATGAATGCAGAACAAAAAACAGTGAACAGAGAGGGTGAGAGAAAAAGGAAGAAAGAAAGAGATGGACAGAGAACACTGGGAAAAAGTAATAGTGAGTGAGAGAGAGAGAGAGAGAGAGAGAGAGAGAGTGTGTGTGTGAGAGAGAGAGAGAG
>JBBPCY010000035.1:1079715-1095075 GCA_037974405.1 Brachyalestes nurse | reverse complement strand
TCCATCCATCCATCCATCCATCCATCCATCCATCCATCCATCCATCCATCCATCCATCCATCCATCCATCCATCCATTTATTATGTAAATGGGGGTGCCTATTGTGTTCAGTTTACCAGAGAGCTTTATTGGGATGCAGTTCATTTCAATAGTTTTCATTATTGTAGTCAATATAAGTAATAACTTTAATAATTACTTATATACCAGCCCCCAAAAGCTTTTTTTCTAGATGTTTTATTCACCATTGTGGGCATTTTGGGAACAGCATTATTATTACATTATAAATAATACACTGTAATGATCTATTTATGGTTATTTTTTATCAAGGCATCTGTTTGAGGATTTGATCAATGTTTTGCAAATGAAGCATGCCGGGTATTTATTTTATTTTAACTCATTTCTGTACAGCATCCTCAGTATCTTAACCTTAAAATGTATGATTTTTAATAACTTCACACTATTCACACATAAGCTACACTTTTAAAATAAAGGTAACCAAATGGGTTCTCTGGAGTGGTGTCATAAACAAACCACTTTTGGTTCCCGAAAGAACCTTTCAGTGGGTTATTCTTTCTTTAAAGAGAAATATTTCATTATGATTAAGTAGTTAAGATGTAGATAAAGTAATTTAGACTGGTTTTGGTGTGAAATACTCCATTCTGGAGTCAGAATTGTTCAGAGTGGTAGTGAATGGAACCATTATAATGCCTATAAAAGCTCCCTCACAGAAAGTTATTACATGAAATGTGTATGAACTGCTGAGACATTGTTAAATGATAATATTGAAAAGGTTTTGACCCAAAAACATGTAAAAGTGGTTAATGGTAGAGGGTACTTGCAGGGTGCTGTGTGGCAAAACAGTTCCAAAAAGACAACTATTTTTTCAGATGTCACAATTCAGAATTTACCATGAGAAACATATAGACACTCAGTAAATTTGTAGGTTTACTGATGGGTTTGTATAGTAAATAAAATGCCTGTGTTTGTGTTGTAGACATTGTGACACCTGGTTTCATTTGGCACCACTGTAAATAAATCTGTAAGTTTCTCTATAGTGAACCATTTTACATGAAAACCCTCTCAATGACTTTGATAATAGTTTTGGATTCACCTTTAAAGAATCTCAGTTTTTGGTAAAAGAGTAATGAGATGAGAATGTGAAGACCCTGTTCAGAGTTAAAGGAACCACAAAACCTCTGTAGCAATTTGATTTTTTGCTTACAACTGTACATCCCAGCAAGGAACTATTTCAAAAGTATTGAATTCACCTTTAAATAATCTTTTTCTGAACTGTGAAGAACCTCTTTACAGTCAAAAGAACCTAAATAACAATTCCAAATAACAATTCCTAGAACTATACATCCCAGCATGAAACCATTTCAATAGCTTTGCACTCACCTTTTTGTAAAAGAGTAATGAGATGAAGCTGTGAAGAAGTTCTGTAGCAATGAGATTTTTTGCCTAGAAACATACATCCCAGCAAGGAACTATTTCTTACCCTTTATTTGTAATAGTATATGAGGCATGAATGGTCCAAAGCCCTATGTGTGTGTCTCTCCTCTCGCTTCACTGTGTGTGTGTGCTCCTGTAGTGCTTTCTGACAGAGCGCAGATTTGCCCTAACTAGCGAGCGGCTGCCGGGGCGTTGATATTGAATGGCAGTTTGTCTCCTGTGTTTGTCTCCTTCTCCCAGTTTACCTCCGCCAGCCAGAGTCATTGATTTCCCCCCGTGGGCCCGAGAGGAAGCAGCTGTCGCGCTGAGACCGGCTGGGTATGGAGCTTCGTGTTTGCACTCCATCACCAACCCCAATGGACCTTTTTAGCTGCACACAGTCAGGTGAACCTCCAGAGGAACCCGTCCCTGCGTTTACAGCAGATGCGATGAAATGTCGGAGAGGAGGTTACAGGAACTGTCTGGCTGAAATCAGGACATGAAGTGGATGCACGGCTGGATAATTAAGCCTGCAGTCTCTGGCCTGCTTGCATAAGGCCCAAATTGGGCTGGCGTAACAGGTAGAAAGACTCAGATTAAGGCCACTTGGAAGAGCTGAGGTAGTTTATGTTGATGTAGATATTCAGAATGAGCTTTTCTCTTTGTTGTATTTGGATACTTTTACGCCCTGATGTTTTTTTTTTGTAAGAAAATAAATTAAAATAGATATATAATTAAACACAATGCATTATAAGTTGAATTTTAACTTTGGTAATTTCTGATAAACTTAATATAATTTAAGAGCCAATAAACAAACGAACGAACGAATTAATGAATGAATGAATAAATTAATAATTTATCATTTAAAGTTAATCTGAATTTCACAACTTATCTTCCAAACTGGGGGAGCTATCACTGAGCTTGCTAATCTTAGCCAGTTAGCTAATGTGTTCTTTTGGCTGGCTAACTGTTAACTTGCTAACTTAGCTAAAGTACACCATCATTCAGTGTAAGCTAATGGACAGCTTAATAAAATCTTGAGCCTCTTTCTGTGTGGTGAACTACCTAAAAACAAACTAAAGGTGGACTGAGAGGCCAAGGCCTTCGCCTTAACCACTATAAAGAATTGCTGTATTTTTGTGCACTGGGATAGTAAAGAATGACCACAAATTCTTGCACCCTTCTGCCTTTTCTTTGCCACCATTACCATGAGTTTAAAAAGATACCCTCCCACCATGTCTGTCCCTGCACTACTTCACTGTAGTGCAGTCATACAAGGGCCTGGGCTTCCCATCTGGGACCATCAACCTCTAAACTAAAAGGAAATTCATGCCATGAAACATATTTGCTTACTAAATGATTATTTGAGTAGCTTTCCTATAAACTTTTTTAGACTACTTGATTTTATTTCTTACTGCTTTTTTAAGTAAATCAGAATCAGAATACGAGAACTTTATTGATCCTGGAGGAAATTACTTAAGAAGTTAAGTAAATCCTTACTACTGTTGTGTTCCTCCTCCACACTGGCTGAATGTTATCCAGCATTTATACCAGGGTAGTGATAGCGATGTCACGTTTGATGTGTGTGTAGAAGAAATAAGGCTAAATGTTTTTTTTTTCTTTTTTTTCATGATAAAAAGAACAAGAAACAACACACACCTCACCTCTGGGGCACCTCCTGTTCCATACAGCCACACATCAGATAAGCATCCGGTTTGGATCACAGCGCTCCTGTGTTTTATGCCAGGCAGCTCCCGTCCCTGCTGGCAAAGTCGCTGCACTTTAAAATGCGTACGTGCCCTCGTTTCCACGACGAGTGGAAACAAATGACAGTGACTTATGAAAGGCAGTAGATTAAATTGTAATTATTAACAATGGTGGCCATTGTGTGTCAGCATGTTAATACGGCGGCGCTTTTAATGAGCTGTGACAGAAACTTCAAAATAGCGTTAAAAAACAAGAAGAGAAAAGATGAGGGTAATCAGGAAGTGATTACAGTTTGTCACTTAATCAAACGTCTCCCAGGGATGTCACAGTGTCATAATTAAAGTGCCATGCATGCAGAGAGAGAGAGAGAGGGAAAGAAAGAGAGAGAGTGGGGGGCAAGAGAGGGCAACTGTGTGACTACAGTATGGCAAGAGATTAAAAAGGTGCTGGCCAAAGCCTACAGACTGACTGGTCATTTTATTAGAAAACCCTACGATTTCTAATAAAGAGGCCATAGCCCATCTGTTGGTGCACAGTTTGTGTTAGCCAGTCTCAAGGCCAACAATTCCCAACCTTGGTCAGTAAGGGGTTGTTAATGAGCTGATTAGGTGCACTGGGAGCAGTGAAAACACAAAAATATGCAAGACAATGTGCCTTCAGGACAAGATTTGGAAAACACTGCTCTAGTAATAGTTTGTGAACACAGAGCCATTCCTGACTGGATATGTTTTGGTGGACCACTCTTAACCAAGCCAATGTGTGCAAAAACACCAGCAACATGTGCCTGATACATTTGGACCTGCACCATACACACCATGCTGTGCTGGGAATAGGATTATTATTGGACAAGAGTGGTACCACAGTCAGAAACTCATAATAAATAATAAATAATAAATGTGGTGGAGTGGGCCTTTTAAACTGTGCAGTAGTAGATGGACTGCAGCCTGTTATAATGTGGATCACCAGATAAGTGTTAGATATTTAATGAAATATTAAGTGATGAAACAGTTAACGAGTGCATTTAGAGGAGAGTCCAGAATTTGACTCTGCATCACCACACAACCAGTGAATAGACATCCTGTCACACGCACCAGTCACGTGAAGCGCACGGAGTCCTAGAAGTGACGCGTGTCACTCGGTATTAACAGCCCAACTCAACTCCAGTCGTCTGGTACCGTGAGTACTCCATTTTCTCCCTATTTATATACTCTGTGTGTGAGGACGCAGGTTCCCGGGGGGAATCTTAACTCTCTTGTGGAGCGTTCTCAGATCAAGGTGCGTGGTTTACCAACTCTCTTGTGTTCATACGCCACGCTACACTGGGCTAACTATTATTCAAGTACGTTCTTGTCTTTACTCGTGACCAGGGCTGGACTGGGACAAAAAGTCTTACTGGGCATTTTGAGACCGGCCCACATGGGGATTCCGCACCGGCCCAAATTTACCATCAGCCCACCCGGTATGCCCGATGGCCAGTCCAGCACTGCTCGTGACACATGCATTTATAGTTATTCTTTCATCTGGTAAAGGAAACTTTTTTATTCACTCAACACATTTGCAATACCAAACAAGAATAAAAACCTGCAGATAAATGGGTAAGTGGTAAAAACATGTAGTGTGCAGAAAGTTTTGACTGGTAGTGTATATAATGGAACTATAAGGTGGGTTGAGCTGCATACTGCCTCACTCACATGCGTTCTCACTCACTCATTCACATTATCATCCACTCAACCACTTGCTCACTCACTCATTCACATTAAGCAGGCAAAACAGATTTTCCACAAGATGGTGCCATTAGCAGTGAAGCTTCGTAAGAATAGTCCTTTGCATCACTGACACTGTGTGTCCCTTTTGGGACATGTGGGAATAGAGATTTTAATTAGTTCTGCTATCTCTTGGATTTTTTTTATCTCTCAGATACCTGTAGTAGAAGAGAAGATGTTATAGCAGATATATTGTATACTAATTGATATGATTTAAATTGAATGAAAAGTTATTACTGTGAGGACAGGATTGTCTTGTGGGAAGAAAATACATATAAAAATGACATTTTTGTCCTTGCTGACATCATATAGAAGCAATACAAAGTCAGAAATACCATAACTGTAAATTTGATGACAATTCATTTAATTATTAATTACATAATGAATGGCATTCTTTAATGTTAGTGTTGGACATCAAACATCACTGCAGGGGGGTTTGTAGGCATAGGCATTCTAGACAGTTGCCTAGGGTGGCACCAGGAGGGGAGGTGCTGATTGGGTGCCAATATGGTGCCCCTTCATCCATAATTCACTCTATCACCCCTCCCCCATGTCCCTGATTCACAAAACTCACCTAGAGCGCCAAAATGGCCGGGAAGACTGCCGCATCGCTGCTGCCATTCTTCTTTTCTGTGATATCAAGGGGACACTGCACTGCTCTGTGTTTTTCCGTCGGACTCTTTGATCATAACACCCCGACCCCTCACTGAAAAAAAAAGTGCGACTCCACACTTTTCTGTGGCCGAACAAATCATATTTACTGCCTCTAAATCCAGCCGACACTTTTAGGGGAGGGAGGCATCTGACATATTAAAAAGTGCTCGTGAGCTTCCTCGCTGCTTTTTCAGGATGATTAATTCTTCTCCCCTCGCACGACCCCGAATGTACCTGGGGTGCCTGCACCACTCAAAATCTTCTAGAGGGCCTTGTGAAGAGAGATAGAGAGAAAGAGAGAGAAAAAGAGAGAGAGAGAGAGAGAGAGAGAGAGAGAGAGAGAGAGAAGGAGAGAGAGAGAAGGAGAGAGACAGTGTAGAAATGTGAGATATAAGAGAGAAAGAGAGAGAGAGGAGAGAGAGAGAGAGAGGAGATGTCAGAGAAGAGAAAGAGAAAGAGAGAGAGAAAGAGAGCATCAGCTTTATTAAGCAGGTCAGACTTTATGGAACCTGGCTGTGGGTTTGTGTATATGTGTGTATATACGTGTGTGTGTGTGTGTGTGTGTGAGCACGGTTGGGAGGAGGTTGAGGCAGACTGGATGTGAAGTGTAGGCACTTGCTATAGGCTAAATCATCTCGTGGTGACGGACGGAGGGAGAAAAGCTCTGCCCCGTCGTGTGTCGCTAATCTAAGGTGGCAGGTCCCATCCAGCTGCAGAAACAATAGAGGAAACATCTGGTTAAGGACAGTGTTTAATACGCAATGATGTGGAAGACTTTGGTGCACCATCTGTTCCCTCAATAAAAATTACACAGGTGCTGTCTCTCTCTCATTCTCTCACTGTGTCTACATATACATACATATATATATATATATATTTAAAATCAGCATCACTATGAATATGACAACCATGACAACACAAGCACCTCATTCTGCTTTATGAATGTGACCGTTCTGTCATACGTGAACACACCACAGCACACAGTGTTAACAGCATGAAGTTCTTCCTCTGCATTTAACCCATTCTCCAAGTGAAGCAGCAGGCAGTCAGGAACACAGCAGTGTGAGGTACCTGCTTGGCAGTCTTGGGTATAAAACCCACAACTTGCTGATTGCAGGGCGAATGCCCTAACCACTAGGCTACCAGATACTGATTAGCGATCACCTGAATCAAATCTAATTTAATGAGAAGTATAGAAACACTGCTATAATCAACACTTTCCTCTTGCAATGAGACCAGTTGGAAGGCAAAACACTGCTAGAAGGTAATTATTCCCACTTTGTTTAAGAGTGAACAAGAGCTTTGTTTTCTTTAAATTATTCAGGTTCTGCATCATTTCTCTTATTTTGATGTTTTGTCGTTTCTTTTAAAATGATGCTTTAAAGAACTATATTTTTATTTGAAAATTAGGAGAAGTATTGTTAGCAGTTCTTAAAAACTAAAGCAAATCTGTTCAGTTCAATACTTGCACCTATAAAAGATTAAAACCTGAGAAACTGGACATTTTTGTAACTCATTTTGCATCTTATTTTCTTCCAGAGCTGTAAATATACACACACATCTATTTATCTTATGTTTCTCTCCTTCTCTGTCCCTCTCTTTCTCTCTCTCTCTCTTTCACTGCTTGTCTGTCTCTTTTTGTCTCTCTGTCTCTTTTTGTCCCTATCCATCCCTCTCTGTCTTCTTCTCTCTCCTCTCTCTTTCTCTTTCCCTCCCTTTACTCTCTCTCCCTCTCTCCTCTCATATCTTTTCCTTTTTCTCACTCTCACCATATTAAAATGCGCGAATACAATTGCTGTAGACTGACTGAAAATAAAATCTTGTATCTTGTTACATTGACACATTTAAAACAGAATTCAGTGAGTTTTTTCATTAGTAAAAGCATGTCTTTGCATCAGAAATGATGTTCAATAGTATAATATATAGTATAATGTTTACAGATCACGTTGCTCTGGAAAATACCTTACTAAATTCACAACAGTTATTACTTAATAAAGCTGTAAAATGGAGACAGTTATTTAGCAGGTTCTGTCTTCATTACAAGGGCATTATAGTGGTACCATTCTCATAGAAATATTTGTAAGAATGGTAGATGTCAAATGATATCACAATAGATTACTGTCATGACAACTTATGACAGCTTGTAACCGTTTATGACAGCTTATGACAGCTGTCATAAGCTGTCCAACACAGCAGTGTTACTTTCCCATTGCTTGCAAGGGTCATGACAAATATGTCATTATAGTTTATGTCAAATGCTTATGTAAAGTCATGACATCAAAATTATGAAAATGACTAGTAATGATAATATGATTCTGTTTAATTGGATCTATCGTGACACCATTTGACATCTACTTTGACTTGTGTGTAACAGAATTGGTCTAGTATTACATGTTTATGGCATGGTGTTATATATCAGGCTTTACAAAAAGTATGATCAAAATATCTGGGTGTGTACTGACTGACTGTGAAGAATCTGCCCTTTCTGTGGAATTTCTCCACTCGTTTCAATGAGCTACGAGTTGGAAATGTTTCATCTAAAATTACAGCATGTTTTCGTTATCACCAGCGACATCTGCGGCTCTTAGGAGTTGATGACGACTCTTGGAAAGGGCCAATAAATTCTGCGTCAGCGCATACATCTTATTCCCATAAGTCTCGGCAATACAGTGCACTCTGCAGTGCAGATGTCCCTCAGGGCTGGAGCTTGAACCACACAGTTGATCAGGTTTCATTGTTATGGAGCTTTGCGTACAGTATTGCACTCAAAATCGGGGTTCCTTTTATTCCACAAGGTTTCATATCGAAACATAAAAGCCCTAATCTCATTCCTTCTTATCTAATATGTTTATAGCATGGTGACTTTACCCTGTTGGAATGATTGATTGCATTCATGAGTCGTCTAGTGCAGCCCCTCCACACACTCCTCTTTCATGTGGCGAGGCGGACAAGACTACAGGGAGGGAGATTGGATTGAAAAAATAAATGACATTTCAATCAAAAGAGGGAGAACGTTAATGAGATTGTCCTTTTAGAGTGCCTGTGTGCGCACTATGACCATAATGAATGAAGATGTATGCGAATGTATGCTCCATGTTCAGCAGAGACACTTAATGGAAAAAGACAGTGATAATCTGATAGCTCCTACTGGGCCTCCATCCTGTGAATGAGACAAAGCATTAATAGAACAATAAGGCTAAAGAACACAGCGCTGCAATATCTAAGGCCATGAATTTCCACAAATGCAGCCGGGGAGCTGGAGCAAATGCAGTGAAAGCTAATGAATGCTTTTTTTTTTTTTGGTGACTCACAAACCTCAAAAAACAACACTTTAACATGTCTACTGACAAGCCATCTCAGATCCAAGCCTTGGACTTTTTTCTTTTGATGCTGCTATGAAAGGGGACATGGACTATCTTTCATCTTTTTACTCAGCCTCCCTCCCTCCCCCTCCCACACCAACACTCCTTACTTTCAATCTAAATTCTAACTAGCCGTTCGCCGCTACGAGGCCGCCTGTGACATTTTACCCATGACAAAGGGAGACAGAAGCTCGGCGGGTTTTCAAACAGAGAGGAAAGCCGTGAGACGCCCATCAACTTCGATCAAGACGGGCCGTTACGCACCAGTGCTAATAGCGTTTGAATGGATGCCGTGTTCCGCTTGCGTGATTTTACACCACAAACATTTTCTTGATGTACAGCCATCGCCATGAACTGCGACGCCAAATTGCAGAGTGTTCGCATAATTTGAAATGACTTTTTGGACTTTTGTTTCTATGTTTTGCCATTTTTCCCAAACTCATACTTTTTATTAAAAGAAACTTAGGCAAATCCATCTTCCTGGGGAAACTTGGAAAGAAGTGATTTGCTCAGTGATACAAAGGCAGAAGACATCTGCCTTGAGAGTGATGCTCAGAAACCTTCGTCCAGGGTCTGGCTCACTGACACTAAAGCTGCTGCCTTTAACAATGTAAATAACTATGGACTAATGAGATACCACCATTAACAACACAATACTGACCACTGAACTTTTCACAACACATCTTCTGAGAGATACGATTGGGATACAATATTTAACACAACTACTGATTACTGAGACACCACCTTTAACAGCACACATACTAACCATTGAGATACCACCTTTAACAGCACACTTAATAACCAGTGAAATACCGCCTTCAATAACATTCAATAACTACTGACTACTGAGATACCAAACTAAATAAAATAACTACTGACCACTGGATTGCCCTTTTCGATAACTACTGACCATTGAAATACCACCTTTAATAGCACAACTGACTGTTGTGATACCTTCTTTACCACACAGACACCCTCACTTGGTCAACCAAGGTTGATCGGTTCCTGGCTTGTGTCCAAGCAGAGTGCTACACCAAGGATCCCCCCTCTTGATCCACAGCCACCTTGAAGCATTCTTTTTGCCACTTTACTGATGTTTCTGGTGGCTTTCTCTTGCAACCCTCTAATACCAAGGAGTCTAAGTGAAAAACACTTTTTGAAATCTGTTATGGTAATTTCTAGCTGTGTTGGTTTTCTTGTATTTTTGTTTAACTTGTTCATTTTCCCCTTTGTTTCTGTGGTGCTCCCGTTCTTGTTATTTTTTGGACCATCTTGTGTTTTTGTAGTTTCTTGTTTTTTTCATTTAACACGAGACCCCTCATTTTTGTTTGCGTGTTTGTTACTTGTTCTTTAGCAGTAAACCTTTTGGATCCTGCGATTATAACCTATTTGGCTCGACCCTCACAATATTACAGTTGCGATGGACTGGCAACCTGTCCGGGTTGTTTCACCCTGTCAGTCCTGGGATAGGCTCCAGCACCCCCTGAGACCCTAGTTAGAATAAATGGCTCAGATGATGATTGGATGGTGTTGACTAAATTCATTCTGTGTTCAAGCTGGAGAGTGTTGCGCTCACTTGAAGAGAAACCCTGCATCTCTAAAAAGGCTATAAATAGGAAAAGCCTAAACACAACATTTACAGTTTGTAATGTTTCATGCTGTCTGTTGGGCTGCAGGGTTTTCTGTACTGAAAGGCTCATTATTTGACGCAGTGCTGAGCCCGACGCTGCTGCGAGCTGTGAGAGAACGGCACTGCTGTAATGACTGAGTTTGACAGTAGCAAAGTTGACAGGCAAAGCCACACACCTGAGGTTGGAAACTAACAGCTTTATTCATTTACTGCATTAACGCTGGCGGCTCTAATTTAACAGCTTCTGTTTATGTTTATTTTTGCTTTGTCTGAAACTCCACAAGTCAAGCTGAATTGAAAAGAAGAGCACATTTTCGTCCCTAATGTGACTTATTTTCATCTGAAGTGGGACATTCAGTTGGTAGTGTATATGTCATTGAGGTCTGTTTTACCCCTCCCCCCTCGTTTTTTTTTTAGCTGAAAAAAGGACATTATTTTATATTTTTGGAGCTTTTTATGATTAAAAAAATCCAAAAGCATGTTTATTTCTATTTATTTATTTGTTGTAATTCATTTTACTTTTTTTTTTAAACAAGCAAGATAAAATGCAGGTCAGCAGGCTACCATCAGTCCTTCAATTGCTTAGTATCCTCACACTTTTATAACAAAGACAGAAGAAAGATCCTCATGTCCAGGTGGGGGTTGTTCCTTGGAGTGGTCACGTGAAGGAGGGGGGAAGCTGGGCATTTTCTATCACATTCTACCACAGAGTTATTCTTTGACTGTTTTTAACTAGAGCGTTTGCCCAGCATCCAAAAGTCTAATCAGCATCAGTCATGTTCTGTGGAGTGCAGCCCCTTTTGGGAGATGAAAACCGTCCAGCTCTTTCTGATAGAATCTCTTGTTAAGGCCATTGTTTTTTTTTAACTGCAGGCACTGCAGTGCAATTTGTATGGGTTCCGGTTGGGCTCACACTAACATGCACTAACATCGTGGCCTTGTGTAGGGTCGTCTGGGCGCTAACTAGTGGTCATTGCTGGTATTGCTATGTGAGGCGAGCAGAAAAAACTAATTGCTCAGTGCAGTGTGACAATGTCAGATTCACCAGCTGTTAATTCACCCAACAATTGGATTGCCTTAGCCATCATCTCAACACCTGTTCCCCAGGAGATCAGGCAGGAGCTGCCACTGCTCATGTTGTTCAAATAGAGCTGTGTGCTAGTGTGTAACTAGGAAGAGTTGCTGGTGTGTGTTCATGTGCCTGCACACTTCCCATCATCCGCCAGTGACACATCGCATGGTTGCTGCAGACTGCTGCACAACTAGCATAGCTGAGGTACACGTACATGCAGCCAGGAATGAAGATGAAGGCTTTTTGCTTAGTGATTGGTGGGGATGGTGGGACATGAAGGGAAAAAATGCTATTACATTATTGGACATCGCTAGTATATGATACACTTGGTTATTAGTGATGTAGTTAACCCTTAGAACCCAGAGTGTATTTGTAAAATCTGTTTTCATTAAATAAAGACGGTGTTAAACAGTCTAAAACTGGTATTTGTTTTCCTACATTCTAGCCGTTCGCTGTTCTTTTGCTTGGCTTCTCTCTGGGCACCCCCCACCTTCTGTGGGTTTTCTCCAACCACTTGTGGGCAGAGACTATCGTGAAAGTTCTCCCAGGTTTGTTTCTCAGACCTAAAATAAAGGAAATTTGAGCGATCATGGGCTTTGTGTGTGACACCATTTTTTAAATCCCAGTATCAGTAACATGTTTTAAAATTACAGTTTGTTCTATGTGACACAGGAACACCAAACAAAACTCAGCATGACGTCTGACACCTTGATCATCGACACAAACTGGGGAAACTTCCATATAAGGAGCTGTTTTGTTGTATAATGATAGTTTACTATTTGTTGCGATGCCGGCCCGGATCCATGCTGCTTGCGTTCTAAGGGTTGAACATCAGATGGGCAAAAGTCATCAGGTGAGCAAAAGTCACTATATTGCAATCAATGGAGAAATTCTGACAGGATATGAGATGGATTGTGCCAAATACAACCAAGAAAATGAACCCCCCAAAAATAAAGGAAAAACTAATCCATACCCTCTAGACAGAACTAGCTGCACTTTTGAAGGCCCATTGAGTCCAGCTGACCTGGTCAACAGGAAAAGTTTAAGGGGGTAAACGCCAGGCTGTTTTCAAGCTTAGAGATCAGCGGGAGCAGAGAAAGGCTGAAAGCTTTGTAGAGCAACGGAGGCTTTGATAGATCCAAGCCCGTTCAAAAACTCACCCAAGCTGTCGGAGAGCATGTCATGCCGAACAGGTTTTTGGCATAACATCATTCATCATCGCAGCTCTACGAGTGGAGCCCGAGATAATAAGACAGGATCAAATGAAGACTTTGACTCTCTTTCTGTTTTTTCTGTTTCTTGCTTCACTCTGTGCTTGCTCTCCCTCTCTCTCTCTCTCTCTCTCTCTCTCTCTCTCTGTTTCTCTCTCTCTAAGATGTTTGAGAACACTTCAATAAGCCACTGAAGCTCTGGTGCCTTAAGTGACAGGCTCTGAGGAATGGGAGGCGACACTGGCTCTTCTTTGATTAGATCATTTCCTGAACTTAATCACATTCCGAATTAGAAGTGCCAAGCCTGACAGGTGACAGCCAAACAAGTTTTTATTCACTCCAATTGCTCAATCAAGCCTGGGATTCTCATCTTGTAATGGTCTATCGAGGGATTGATTTATCTCCTGTTAAAGCTACTCAGGCTTGCCATGTTCGTTTTCAAGCTTGTTTTCCAGAAACGGCCTAAACAGGACCAAGCGTTTTCTTGCGGCTTCGGTGGTCAGACAGAGCCGCTGACATTTTCTACACATTGACCAGTTTACTTTCTGGGACTGAATCTAAAACACGTTCCTTACTCACATGTATCCTTTGGCATATTTAATGACCCTCCACTGTCACTACACTGTGAAACATCAATGCAGTTGATTAAAACCTACATGAAACTAAACTACGCTACAGCTGCATAGTGTAAATTGTCCTGGAATTACGAGAAATGCAAACATGTCATATAATCATATGACAATGGCAGATTTTTTAAAGATTGGTAATTCTTTAATTTGTCATGTATCTAAACAAAAAATAATCGACAAATTGAAGTTTTATTAACCAGGTGGCTTAACTAGTAAGCTTAATGGCTGGTACTTGTGATTTTTTATTCCATTTTTTATTATTATATCATGATCTGCATCGCTAGATTAGTCAATTTTCTCTTTGCTCTTGAAGGCCTGAATTTGCACAAAGCAGAGATTCCTTTGGGAACCCAAGTACAAAATTTATGGCCAAGGGGAACCCAAGACGGGGTGCATGACGAATATATGGAGTTTCTAGAACAAGATAAGTGAGGAAACTGTAATGGCTGTGTTTACGAAAAAGAACAGTGTAAATATACAGAAAAGAACAATAAAGAGATGGATGAAAGAAATACAGATACACAAAAAGGACAGCAATGACAATGGGAAAGTTATACAATGAAGATAAATATAAAAAGTAACAGATTACTTTAAATGACAAGAACAAATTATATGTTCATTTATTTTATACTATTACTTTGGATAACTAGTGTAGTATATGAATGAGTTGTGCTCAGTATTGTTTTTTTATCTGATTGTCATGAAAATAATGTTGCATTTAATTGACAATTTCCAACCAGTTGCATGAAAGTTTTTCCATGTAAAGACAGCCCAGATCTCTCCAGGAAAAAACCAGGGGACTCCAGCGGCCAATGTTTTTGGGGGGAAAACACTCCTTACTCCTCAGGGTGAATAATACACACACGCTTTCCATCTATTCCTGTCTCTTGATTAACGATCCGGGCCACTTAGGAGACTCTTTGATCTATAGCTCCTACCTGAATATATATTTCAAGAAGAGCTGCTTTATTCCTTTGTGTATTCTCCCCAAAGTTTCATTTGCCATAGAAAACTTATGCCTTTGGACTAAAAAAGCTGCTCTGATTTCCCTTTTCATGTGCAGTTCTGCCTGGAAAATCATTTGTGACATGCCATGAACATGACGGAAAATGAAAATTTTAGATCCTTGGTGTAAACGAACTGCATGTTTGTAGGCTCCTTCATTATGCCTGGACCGGAGTCAAGCACAGACCGGGCTGCCAGGAGAGTTCTCATAAGTAATGAGCCCCTTGCGTAAAGTGGCAGGGTGGGAGAAGAGAGAACGCGGAAGAGGTTTGGAGAGGATGTCGACAAATGACAGGGTTGGGACGGTCGCCTCTAAAGCCTCGGCTCCTGATCAATCTGCCTGAAAAGGCCTGGAATGATGGAGATAGTGGAGGAGATGCAGGTTGGAGGATGTTGCTCTGAAAGCTGCTGAGTCTGCAGGGCTCTCTGGCTGATCTGTAAGTGATTAGCAGGACGCAGAAGCAGAAGCGGTGGAGGATGGAGAACTCGTCTGTAGAAAACTCTTACTGTACACCAGAGAGCTTCCTGCACAGGAGGGTAATGACCTGCCTCCACCCAGCTGACACACACTCCGTCTTCAGCTCCAACGTCTCTATCTGCCTGCTGCAGACATCTCCACTTATGGTGTAAAACTGATAAATGCAGTGGTGGAATCTAGTCTAAGGTAGAACGTGAACTGTGTATTACTGTGTATCATTCAATGTCGGCTGCTACTAGGTATTGCAAGATACCCACAGTGTTGTGCCTGAACTCGTTCAATGAACGGCGTTCATAAGCTTATAAAAGGTAGATATTTATGTTTAGTACAGCTAAATACTTGATGTTTGAGTTTTAGAGTTGTACATTTTCACTAGTTTGATAAGGTTTAAAAAAGACAACGGCTGTTAGTTTATTTT
>JBBPCY010000035.1:1052581-1079615 GCA_037974405.1 Brachyalestes nurse | reverse complement strand
GAGGTTAGATATGTTTTCTTGGGATTTAGAAATATTGTTAATTATGTACTGTTGAAATAAACATTACTATTACGTGTCTGTAAGATATATACAATAAAATACTTTTTTATATTTTGTAGTGAACTATGAGGAGATTGAGAGAAGAGCAGGAGAGAGAAGATACATCAGAATGTGAGGCAGCAACAGCAGAACATGAAGGTGAAGTAGGTACTTAGGATAAGAAAAAGTTTGGCGAGGTGCTAAGTTTGAATCGTGGTGCACACCGGGGATGAAGGGCGGTTTGTTTCACGAAAAATATTGACCAGAAGCCGCCACTGATACACAGACACACACGCACAAACTAATATTTATTTAGTAGTTTGAATAGTTTGTAGCTCTTTTTATATTGTTACACTTTGCTACAGTAACAATGCAATACCTGCACATAAATATTAAAGTCACTAGGTCTACAATATATCCTATATTACTTATTAAACTTATTTTACTTACTATATTGCTTATTTCCTATTTTCAGTTTGCTCTCTTTGCCCTTTAGTGCTGCTGCATCTCACTAGGTGGTAGTGCCATGTCCTATGTCCTTTCATTTTCAACACTGTTTTACAGTTCTATTGTATTATGCTGGATAATGCTGGGCCTAACTGCATATATAAATTTGAATGGGTTAGCTAGAAAGTGTTAAAAAAGGGTTAAAATGGTTGTGTAGTCACTCACTCACCCTCTCACACAGGTTTAACAAACTGAGTTTTGTCCAAGACGGGGAGCTATTCACTTGCAAATCTCTTTTGTGTGCCTCATTCTAAGGAAAAATAAACTGGCATGAATGCTCACCAGCCAAATCTCGCACAGAAGAACACATTCTTCCCAAATTACACATATATAGAGTAAAATGTCCCAAATCCTATTAAACACACTGTACAGAACAACACGAACCCGCCCGATGCTGCTGTTGCAGTTTGACAACAGCTAGTGCAGCTGGAGCTTGTTTACTCATGTGGGAAGGAGCAGAGAGTCTGGAGCTTTGCATTAAGGACAATACCTGCCTTTGTTCTTAATGGAGTCAAGCATTATCCGAACATTTTGAAGAAAATAGCAGGTTCAAAGTAGCATTCGTCTGCCATCAGCATGGTGTTCTCCATTATCATCATCTTCTTCTTCTTCATCATCAGCATCATCAGCATCATCATTATTCATTGCTATTACTGATATCCTTGCTATTGTCATTTCACCGTATGAGTGATATATAAAATCTTCAGCCCCTCGGACCCAAAGCCTTGTGTATGACCACAAGTTCAATTTTCAATTTAATAGAGGCCAGTGGTTGTGTATTTTGCTGACGGTGTAGCTTGGACCGAGGCTGGAGCGTGTTGCTTCCCTAATTTAGGAAAGCTTCATCAAAAATGCATGGGTTTCTGAATGGCTGAGCCTCAAATGCAGCACTGTCATCCCCTCTGCTGCAGCACCCACTGCTTTGAGTGTTCATGCCAGAGGCCTTCACACACTCCTACTTAAGTATATTTATAGCTCTAAAGTTATACCTAAAATACCATGCAGCTTAAAAATACCCCAAAAAAATCTACATTACCTCTGCCTACCCCTGTTTTTTTAAAAAAAACAACAACAAATCAACAAGAATCCAAGAATCTCTAAAGAACCTCAGCAAGGTGAATGGGATGGTTCAGCCGGTAGTCAAGTTTAGTGTAGAAGAAAAGATATATAAGTTTGACCTGACTCTTAATATCCATACACTGTTGATTATATTTGAGCTCTCAATGACTATTTTAGGGTCCTTTGCAAACTATTTAAAGCCATTCATCTGAGCAGTACAACAAATACACAAGTGAACATTAGAATAAATGAAAAAAAACAAGAAAGCATTAAATTATGTCGAAATATGTTTATTTGTAACACAGGTTCAGTTCCAGATTTTGCCTCAGTGCCTGCAGCCTTTGCACGGATTTGTGAAACTCCATCATTTAATCCAAAGGAGTATCAGTTCAGCTGAAACAGGTATTTAAGGCATTATATCTTAGTATTGCATTGAGAATTACATTGCAATACTGGGCTTACATGTCTGGGAATGATGAAGCAAATGCATAAATATACATAAAATCACCATTACTGTGTTCATTTTATTTGTTTCTATTCTAACATTTTAAAAACATATGCCAAACAGGTTTTCTAATTCTCAGATTTTTGTATGATATAAAATTCTAATATTCTCCTTTTATGGCTTCTGTAGAGATACTTAAGGTGTGCAGATAATAATGTGCTGATTTTCAATTTTAATCACTCCCTAAAGTAAAATCTGCAGTGAAAATTTGGACAGCATGTGTCTGCCATGGTGGGTGTTCACTATGAAAACCACTGTTAACTATTAACTGAGCCCATGTATTTTCTTGGTGAATCGAAATATATAAACCTTACTTTTAAAGAAGTAACTGAATCAGACATATCACAAACAACACAATTTGCACATAAACAAAATGATGACTTATTGCATAATAAGGCTTAATATTGAATAGTTACATGGAAAGCAACACCAACTAAATTAGTTATTTTAAGTTTTGGGAATTATAAGTTTCTGGAATGAGTGGTGGTAATTCCCTGTCCCTGAGGGTTCTGAGCATATAAGGGGTTAATACTTTATGTATATCCATTAGTACACTTTAATAACTGCATAAGGTATATATCTGTGGACATTATCATTTGTCCATATAACATCCTTATTTGTGCACTACGGTTTTAACAAGGGACCCCTCTATCTAGGGCAACCTCCACAATTTCATATTATACAAAAAAAAACTGTGCCGATGCCAAGGAAGTGTACTGATTCAATAAAATATTTATTACTTCCTACATCTTTTCATAGATAAACAACCACCAGGGCTATGAAGAAAAATTAGAGATATAAATGGCCAAAGTCTATTCATGCACTTACGGGATTCTTAATGTTGAACCTTCCAATGAATCATGAACTGCAGTGGGCCTCAAATGGAGCCCTGGAGTACCCCGCCAAAGCAGGTTACTCTTTCCTTTCACAGTAACCCAAATTTTCAGCCGAATGAATGTGATTAGCTCAGCAGCTAATGATAAATCCCTTCATGAGCTGAACGTGGTGCGGCAGAATGCGGCTTATTGGTGAGATAGGCCTTAAACAGAGGTGGTTGCAGGCAGGTAAAGGCAGGACTAAATTACTTTAATTTATTCATTAAGCAGATGCTCTTTCCTTGAGCACCTTATAAAACATGCAGAAAGTTGATGTCACAGTGATACATGTCCTCACAAGTCCCACAACCATCCATAACCTCAAGACAAATGAAGTAGTGCTGTTAGAGTGTAAGGCCGATTAAGGTGCCTCATCAGAAATTATAGCAGAACATGAGAAAAAAAGTGAAAACTTAGGAAGTAAAGAAGTACTCTATCATCTTACCATTATCATCTTATAATCACTGTGCATCATCGTCAGCTGCACTGGATGGGTTTACTGATAATTACTGAATCTGATTTTGAGCTCCAGTCTTTTTTCTGTCATATTCAAATTCAGAGTCTGAATCAGAAACCGAAAACCTTATTGATCTCAGAAAAAATTACGACTGCACAGAGATAAGAACAATGTAAAACATACATTCTGCAGAAAATAATCAATATGAAATACAGTATACTAAGTTATAAACACTAATGTTTGTGTAATAATACTATATATATGTAACTTACAGTTAATTGATTTACTAATAACACAGTGTTTATAGCATGTAAGAGAGATCAGTAGTAGTATTGACATAAGTAGTTGTATTTCACATGATGCACTGCATATAATAAGATATTGCACATGATGAAATTACTAGCCCCCAATAAGCAGAGTAGAATCTAAACGCATTTGATAAGAAAAACAGTTCAAAAAACAAGAATCAAGGTCCCAAAGCTGTAGCAGTAAGGTCCAACAACCAAGATATCCAAAGAGGGTTTTCTGGTGGTAGCCATGGTAGTCCAGTCCGGGGCTAGTCCCTACAATGATAAGATAATAATGTACATATTGATAATGATTTATACCCAGTGAGAAACTGCACAACAAAGTATCATCAGGGTTTTTGAACAGATTATTGTGTGGGTGTGTGATGGAGAGGAGTTTTAAAGCCTATTCAAATTAACACCGATGTACTTCTCAGAAGTTCAGTTATGAAGTGCAGGCCATCCACAAGACTGGGCTCTGACAAGCCAGATACGGATGAATAAGGGAGTAAGAGAGTTTGAACTGCAAACTACACTCTTCTCTCCTCAGGATTAGTCCAAGTGCATTGAGACGCTAAACTCACATCTAGCGACTGAGTGACAGTGTGAAAGAGCATGGAAGGAGACTGGGAGGTGGAGTGACATCCGGATTTACATTCCTCCTCTCTCCTCCAGCCGGTGTGAAATATTCACTGAGAATTTAGGATGTGTAGCGAAGTGCATCAGCCACTGAGTTTTCCACAGAGCGCTTGGGGCTGAGGGAGATGACTCGGCTTTCCAGGGGGCGGAAACACCACCCACACTGGACACATATAAGAGGCAACAAAGCCAACTATGTATAAGTGAATGAAGCCCAAAGCACAACAAATGTAGCTCATATACTAACCAGTGCTTTTTTCCACTTTGCTGATGGCAAATGTTTCAGGCCCTACATGTTAAAGGGTCCCTCTTTTAAAGGATCAACACACACCACTGCATTTCCTTCAGAGAAAGATCTCCAGCTGCTTAATTATAGTGAAGACTGTACAGTACGGATACAGGTTTACTTTTACATTTTCTTTAAGGATGAAGTATTTAGCTGACAGACATTAAAACAGACATTTTTAGGTATTTGTTTTTACCACATCACAACAGTGGTTTTCACTATACGTGGGTGCTCTTGGAACGTAACCCCGCGGTAGTCGGGGGTTTACTGTACTGCTGTTTAAAAGCCCCATTATTAATTTAAAGTGTTTGCAAACCAAATGTTATTGCACTTTTGTTCACATAGCAGTACATTAAAAATAAAAGTGTGCAATACACCTCTTTTGAATTAATTATTTAATTTTGCGTACAACAACGCAATTAAGCACGATTAATCCCAGAAAACCATGCGATTAATATATATATATATACACACATGCATGTTTATATTTATATGTATATATATAAATATAAACATGCATGTTTAGATATTAGCTGTTTAGACATGCTTATATATTTACACATGCATGTATAGGTGATGGATATTGAAATATGCATATACAAATTATATGATCTCATTAAATATACAGATCATAAGCCATAAACTAGGCTTTGGATGGTGTTAGAATTTTTAGAAATGTTAGAATAGAACTTTTATTATGATGACACACTCCAGAGAACAGATTGTACAGAACAGATTACTGAAATTTCATTTCTGAGGCTGGATATATGCGCATGTTTAAACAGTTTACTAGACAAACACAAAACAACATAAACACAAAGTTAAATAACACACAGCAAACAGGGTAAGTAGATGTAATGATGTTCACAGAGACCAGGGCAAAGACTAAAAGCAGACATTAAAAAGCACATGGAAAACATAACAAAGACACAGACAAGGCTCAAGGACAAGATGCAGGAAGCACAGTACAATCAGCTCTGTACTCTTATTATAAGACATTTTGAGGTCATTTTGTAATACATAATCCCGCATAAATTCAGCTATGGGCAACATATAGGACCTCCTTCTGTTAAATCCTTCAAAATATGGCTAGGAAGGAGCTTATTATTTCATACAGGTATTTTAGAAGCTGAGATTCTTGGCTGTGGATGGAGAGAAAAGTTGATTTTAAGCATGGTCCCCTGTGAGATCTCCAAAATAGACCATTTGTGTAAATATTGTCATTAGTTATAATGAAATAGACATATGAGGGTTTTCCAAACAGGCTTTTCCTCTTGTGGCTGAACCTAAGCTATCATTAAAGTTGCTAACGTTTGGAAAATACAGTTATATCCTTCATTAACTTTGTTTTAAATGAAAGTGTTCATCAGCCTTAGCAGTAACAGCCTGTGTATCATTACATGTGCTTCAGTATCACTGCAGACTTTTAGCTTCAAGCATTTTACCCTTATGGGAGAAAGGTTTATGTACGTCAGTGTAAGTCAATGTTCCAAACTTTATTATGAACTTTCTTATATCTCTTTGTTGGTTTGTCAAGAAACTTTGACACAATATTAAGTGGAGCAGGTACTTAGAAGAAATTATAAAACCACAAAGACTACAAAACAGGCTGCAAACAAGCAACAAATTAAAAAAAAAACCCACAAGTGTATCATTACATACTCTTCGTGATCACTGCAGACTTGTAGCTTCAAGCATTTTACCCCTACGGGACCCATATGTGTTTACGTAATGTGAGTCAATGATCAAAACTTTATTATGAGTTATTTTTTTTATTTCTGTTGGTTGGTTTGTCAAGAAACTCAAGGTAATGTTAAGGGCAGCAGGTACTTTGAAGAAATTATTAAAAAACACCACTTGCAAACAAGCAACAAATGGCACAAGACACAAGAGAAAAAAGAGGCCATATAATGTACAAGAAAAAGGAACAGCTTGGTTGTTTATCAAGAAAATTCTGACACAATATTAATAGCAGCGGGTACTTTGAAGAAATGACAAAACCACAAAGAATGGCAAAGACATAAGAGAAACAAAAAGAACATATAATGTGCAGGAAACAAGGAACAGTAGGGACAGATGATGCATGGCAGGCAAGGCTAACAGGTCCAAACTAGGCAATCACTTAGGATAGCGCTGAAGGGTGGCAAAACTTTCAAACCCCAGCAAAATAAGAGTGCCCCCCTTGGTGCCCACCCTGGTGCCCCCCAGTGCCTTTGGACCAGAGCACTGTCAATCTGACAATGTCTAACGCCATTTAATAACACTGTCAGCACCACTGGATCTGCAATGCGGAATCATAATACCACATTAACACGAGGAGAGACATGACTAATCGCTTCAGCAGGCTAGTGAGACCCCCAACAAAACATTTTATGTTGCCAACATAACCCCCTCAACAAAATCTTATGTCACCACCCCCTGTTGACAAAAAATTCATTACTAGTTTCAAGCTGGGGTGACAAAAAATATCATACACCAGCACTGAAGGTGGGAGCAACATCACAAAGACTGAGATAGACATGACAACACGTAAGGTAGAGCCATAGAACCAATGGGAGAGAAGAAGGTGTTTACTAAGGAGAAACCAGGGATGGATGAAGAAGACGAATGTGGCTAAGAACTTTTGAATAAGAGAAACAATCAGGACAGGAAACCAGGACAGGGCAGGAATGTTGTTTACACTTACACTTGGCTCAAAAACAGTCCTAAAGTCTCATATCATTTAAATAGTTAACTATGGCAAACATGAGATTAATCGCGATTAAATATTTGTATCTACTGATATATATGTGATATGTGTGTGTGTCCCTCTAAGTGACCATGTGCTTTATGTTTTGCATTTTCCCTGCTTTATCAAACTTGGCTTGGACCGCAAAGGATGTGAAAATGAGCAGTGCACAGGATTCCTGGGAATAGGTTTGAGAACCGCAGGCCTAAGAAGACTAAAACAATGGTCTATTGATCTGCAACTCAGCCATTAATCCTAACCAAGCCAATTCGTTTACACCTGAAAACCTCATGTTACACGCAAGCATTTGTCCCTGTGTCTTTCACGGGTCAATACAGCCTCCTGAGCTAATGGCAGCTTTAATTAGCAGGATGAGACGCATAATTCACAAAGTCTGACAAAAAAGAGAGTTTGTAAAAACTCTCACAGCATATTAAGGCCAACATGCTCCAAGGCCTCGTTCGGGGAAGGGGCCGTATTTTGGAGGGCTGATGCGGTAGCTGTCACTGCTGTTCCTCCTGCCTTGCGGCTGAAGGGTAATTAATGACGGTGCTGGGGCAGGGCTGTGCAAAGGCCAGAGAAATGATTAAAGGTGAGGAATTGGATGAGCGATGCTGAGCGATCGAACAGGCTTACATGGCCGTCAGCCCACAGATATCGATATATTTCACTCGGGTGCCACCGACGTGAGGTGCTTAGCTGAGCGGCTGGGGGATTTGAAGGGGGGCTAAATGGAAACACTCGAGCCTGCGGCGCGAGGCTAATCACGCATAAGTCTCAGCACAGGCCCTGCTAGACATTCATATGAAGCTGTGGATGTCTATTAAAGCCTTTTATTAAAGCTCTTTACAGACACAAGAGAGCTCTTTGTTTTCTTATTTATGTTTACTTCTTTGTTTGCTCAGTCAATTTTGACCAGTGACCATTCATGGAAGGCCAGTATTCTTAAGGCTACATAAATCTTTTATACAACTGACATAAACATGCACAGTTATAAAGGCTTATTTCAGTAAGTGTCAGCTGGCCCTTTGTTCTCATTCATAACTCATAACTGAAACACGTGGGGAAACTGTGTGGACAGTGCAGATTTCAATTTTCAACACTATTTTTGTGTTTGTTGGTAAGAAAGGAGATATTTTATGATTTAAATTGGCTGAAAAGTTTATTTACTCATTTAGTACATTTTAAAAATTTCTTCACATTGAACCAATGGGAAAAATAGGAGACTGGAACCTGTTGATGCCTGTTGAATGTTGCATAGTTTACAATAGAATTCATTATGTTCTTATGCAATTGCATGTAAATAGACTACTATAACTAAATGACAGTAAACCAAGCAAACACAAATCGGGCCTTAGGGTTCTTAATGTCCATGTTTTTGCACCTTCTATGGGTCTTTTGTACTGGCGGGGTCCTTAAAGGATAAAGGAGAAATACTGCTCAAAATTTTAAGAATCTACATTAACTTTAAGTGAGAATTCTTGATTGAATAATAATTCCACTAATATTTCAAAAATAGATATTTTAGAGCCAGAGTGGTTTGCCAAGAAATCCTTCATTCTAAAGGTACTGAAGTGGTGAATGGAACCAGATGTCTAAAAGCCTCTAAAAGCCTTCTCAGATAAAGATTCAGATTACATGAGATGGTTAGAATATGTAGACTGATTCTTGAGACTTTGTCTTGTTGGCCTAGGAATAATATGTACAGTAGAGGAGTAAATGTATAGGGTGTCATAAGACAAAATAGACCCCAAAGACTTTTTACTATCATCAACATTCCATGTGAACCCTGGTCCACTGGGGGTCAAAAGTAAATAGAATGACTATATTTGTGTTGTAGATGTGACCACTGGCTCTATTCACCCCCACTGTAAAGAAATGAGCAGTGAACACGTTGATGCATAAAGTAAATGCAATTTCACATGGTTTACAATGTTCTTATGTAACTGCATGCAGATGCGACCCCAGGTTCCATTCACCACCACTGTAAAGAAATTTTTGAGAAGTTACAGTTGTATCTGTAGTATCTTTTTGTCACTTCTTCACATTCAAACCAATGGAAAAAATGGGAGGCAAAGAATGGGACATGCTGATGCATAGTGGAACTGTAATTTTACGTGGTTGAACTTGTGGAGCTTGAATGGGGTTGTTAACCTTCAAAGACTTCAGCAAAATTCTCTTTTAAATGTTAAAACCAGTGTAAAAGCGATGCTCTGTGTACAATGTGTAGATCATTTCTACATGAATATAATGCATTTAATTGAACACGAATATGGAAAATGCATGTCAATCTATTATGTGTAGCACATTTTTCGGTGAAAAACACAAGGTGGGTGTTTTCAATAAAGTGGCACTCGTTTGAAATTACAAGGTGGGAGTTTCTAATAAAGTGGCCCTTTAATGAAAGTACAAGGTGGGTGTTTCTAATAAAGTGGCCATTGAGTGGAAAAACAAGGTGGGTGTTTCTAATAAAGTGGCCACTGAGTGGAAGTACAAGGTGGGTGTTTCTAGTAAAGTGGCCCTTATATGAAAGTACAAGGTGGGTGTTTCTAATAAAGTGGCCAGTGTATGACAGCACAAGTTAGGGTTTGTTTCGAATAAGGTGGCCTGCGTATGAAAGTGTCCAGGGAGTGTATATTACTCTCTCACTGAACCTTAAAGATATCAAAAAGCAGTTGGATGAACTGATGCACACAAATAACAGTCATAAGATCAGTACAGTGTCTCTGTAGTGCACATTATAGATGGGCTGAACTGGCCTTTTTTCGAGACCAGTTGAAAAGGCCTAGATTGACAGACACAGTGTATGTGTGTGTGTGTGTGTGTGTGTCTGGGTGGTGTACTAGAAGGTAGTCTGGGGGAGCAGATGGTGGACAATTCTGAAGGATTCTTTTGAGGAGTCAGGTCTTTCCGGCTCATGTAGCATCCTAATTATCAAACTAAGTAGGGGGAAAGGCATGGAAAATTTTCATTAAGGTCTGAAGCTGGAAGCTGAGGAGAAAAATATTGTCTGGGACTGGAGAGTGAAGCATGCACTCCAGCCTTCACCGCACACAGCCGATATTAAAGCCAGGGGGGACGGGGTCCGATTATGAACACTTTGATATTTTCCTCTTCATTGCCGAACTGAACTTCTCTTAAGGTAATCTCTTTTAAACAAGGCGCTTTATGAGCAGAATATTTGTTTGCTGCAACGTGAGGCAGACACTCCATGGTTATGACAGGCGGTGGTTTGAGAGCACGTCCCGCCTGTAAGAAACCTTCGAGAAAACGTCTCTATATTAAAGCACGAAAGAAAACAACAGCTTCTGTTTGTGTGAAAGAATAACTTGAGACATACTGCCTGTGGTGGTTCGAGCAGTTTTGAAAAATAGATTAAAAGAAGCCTTTGTTTCACGTTTATTTTTTTGCAGATACATAGACAAAATGGTGAAAGGAAAGAGCACCATCACCAAGCTAGAAACAGAAACAATGTTCTGATGTTATGACTGTTATTTGTGTGCATCAGTTCATCCAATTGCTTTTTGATTTCTTTACGGTTCAATGAGAAAGTAATATACACGCCCCGGACACTTTCACACACTGGCCGCCTTATTGTCTCAAACCCTAACTTGTATTTTCATACACAGGACATTTTATTAAAAGCACCCACCTTATACATACAAGGGTCAATTTATTAGAAACACCAACCTTGTGTTTCCACTCACTGGCCACTTTGTTAGAAACACCCAGCTTGTACTTTCATACAATGGCCACTTTATTAGAAACACCAACCTTCTATTTTTACTCACTGGCCTCTTTATTAGAAACACACAGCTTGTACTTTCATACAATGGCCACTTTATTAGAAACACCAACCTTCTATTTTCACTCACTGGCTACTTTATTAGAAACACCCACCTTGTACTTCCAGGGTAGTGTGTGTCGTGGTAATACGAATCTATCAGGCACAGTGGTGTTGCTGGGAGTTTTGTGGCAGTGCTACCTCAAGAGTGGCCTGCCACCCACTCAAAAAATTCCATCCAAGAGCAGCTCTGTGATGAGAAAGTGACCACTGAACAGTTTCTAGAAATTACGCATGGCAACAGATGGGTTTCAGTAATGTAGAGCTAGAGGGTAGGTGTTTCCAATAAAGCGGCCAGGTAGCATACATCATTCAGGGAAATCTTTTATTTTCGCCGAAGACTGTGAAAACCATCCTGATCAACGATTCTGCCATTTGGTTCACTGAATCGACCTTTTATCACCATGGCAACCAGCTTCTCGCCGTAGTACATTATTAATTAGAGCAGAGGATCCCTATTATTGGTCTGCAGTGGAGTAAGCACGATCCAGAACAGAATTTATTTCTCCAGCAGGAGGTCATTCGTGCCACTGAAGCACCTACATCCTCCGGGCTGGACTCTGAACTGCGGCAGCTTTATCACTCCATAACAAAAGGATGGGGAGCGCTCGGAAAATCCTGGATATTCGATTACAAAGGAGAGCAATAATTTCAGCTTTGTAGACGGACCGGCTAACACGTTCTGTTCCACCATTTTAAAGCTCCTGACACATCGCATCTCGCTCTGGCTGGACGCTTAGAGGCGATGCCATCTGCAAATTTATTCAGGCCGAGGAATTTTGGGTCCAGCTCGCAATGTGGCACAATTACACAACTCCATTTCCTTCTGTACTCTGAAGCTCAGGCCAATAAGCTGTCCTCCAATATCTTTCAAAGTCAGCATTCAGAGTATGTCTCATTAATATCACCTTGAGAAACTTCAGTTAAGTTAAGCAGGCTTGAATAAGAAATGATCAACTCCTAACTTTTCTAGAGCAGAAACCTTTGTTACTAAATACTAATGTTATTTTTGTATCTTGCAGCTCACCATTTAGAATCATATAATTCACCATATAATTTCAACTTGATCATTATATAATACTCAGCCTGCACACACATTGCCAGTTGTGATTTTTACAGTATCATTGGGTAAATTATACACATTAGAGCTGTCAATCACTGACTCTGGGCAGAACTTCAAAAGTCAAAAGAAGATATACACTATATGGACAAAAGTATTGAGACAAATCTGTTTTTCAGGGTTACTTCCAGTGAAGGGCAATCTTAGCACTTCAGCATAGCAAGACATTTTGGACAACGCCATACTTCCGACTCTGTGGCCACAGTTAGAGGAAGAACCTTTTCTATTCCAGCATGACTGTGTCCCAGTGCACAAAGTAAGCTCCATAAAGACATGGTCAGTGTAGAAGAACTTGACTGGCCCACACAGAGCCCTGACCTCAAACCCATCCAACACCTTTGGGATGAACTGGAAATTGTGAGCCAGGCCTTCTCATCCAACATCAGTGCCTGACCTCATCAATGCTCTACAGAATAATGGGGTACAAATTCTCACAGAAACTCCAAAATCTTGTGGAAAGCCTTCCAAGAAGAGTGGAAGCTGTTGAATAAAACCTGTAGTAACTTTTAGGCTATGGCTAAGTGCAATGTTTTGCATAATTGTCAAAGCTTGCTAACTTGCTAACGCAGATCCAAAAACCAAATTATTGTGTATAATAGAGGAATTTATTGAAATAGTTAATAGTTTTAAACTGATTAAAATATCTCAATGGAAGGCAGAGTATGCAATAACTGCCTGAAGGTCCTTGGAACTGGCATAGGAAGTGGCAGCTGAAATGTATTCATTTTGAACAAGAGCCAGCAACACTCAACAGCGAGCGGTGGAGCGATCGTTGGCGCAGCATAGTGAACAACCTGAGTGATGGTATGAAATGAAGCTCTGCTCAACTTTATGTGAATGAACTGTAACACTCGTCAGCAATAAATAATGTGAAAAAATGACCTCAGCTGATGTTAAAGGCTAAGTTATCCGTTTAGGTTTAAGCAATGGAAGCTGCCTCTTCCGATGAGTTAACACTAAAGCTAACACTAGAGGTAACCAGAGCAATGTTAGATACAGAGGAGAACTAGTCTTCGACTGACTGGGGAAGAAAGGTTTAGAGATGGTTGTGAATAGCTGAGAGGTGTCAATCATCATTTTGCTTGAACCCCAGGCACAATTAATGTTGTACTTTGGTTAATTAAAACTTCATTTTACAGTATTTACTTGAGACATACGGTATCAATTTCAAGAGACCCTAAGTTTCTTGTACGTGTTATTATTTGTGATGTAAAACATAGCAAAATGTGCTTATGAAACTATAAATATTTTTGTGACATTGGCCATTTTTAATAACACTTGGGGAATTTTTGCACATACTATCAAGATTTTTTTTCAGAAACAAAGTGTCTGTAAGCTAAAATAATTGTGATGGTGGATTAAAGTGACACAGTGTCTCATTAGAGGGAAAACCACTCCTCAATTGGGGGAAAACATTCCATGTGTAACGGCAGTGAATGGGAAATTGCAAACAAACATGTCCTACAACAGCTTTAACCCTTAGAATCCGAACAGCATGGATCTGTGCTGGATGCACAACAAATAGTATTCATGTCGCAAAACAGCACCTTATGTGGAAGTCCCCCTGGTTTATATTGATGCTTGAGGTGTCAGACGTCATGCAGTGCTTTGTTTGATGTTCTTATGTCACGTAGAACGAAAGTAACTGTAATTACAAACATGCAATAATAATAACTGCTACTGGGGTTTTAAAAATGGTGTCACACACAAATGCCCATAAAGAACAAAAATGCACACATTTATTTTATTTTAGGTCTTAGAAACAAACTGAAAGAACTCAAGATCTTTGAACCGGGGAGAACTTTCAGTATAGTCTCTGCTCAAAAGTGGGTGGGGAAAACCTGCAGAGGAAGGGGGTCCGGAGAGCAGCTGAAAGCAGCAAACAGAGAGTGTGTAAGAGAGCAAACACTGTTTTTTGTTGAAATCAGATTTTACTCATAGACTCTAGGGGTTAAGGGACGCTAGGGTGATAAACCAGCAAGCTTTGGATGATTGTCAGTGAGCACTGGTATAGTTTAAGCACGATTGGCTTAAGTCAAGTTTTTGGGCTCTTTCTTATTCAGGTGGCTGTGAGTTGGGTTTACAAATTAGTGCACAAGTACGGAAATGAAGGACAGCCAAGCAAGAAAACGGCTCTCTCGAGAGGGCACACACAGACTCCGATTTTTCAACACCAGTGCAAAAACACCATCTCTAATTATTTTTGTTGTTCATATGACCCAGTTTTTTCAATTTTCAATATTTTCAATTTTGCAATTAAATTGCTTTTGGTATAGTAGATTCTATTCTAATGTATTCAAATATAAAAATGTGATGCATAAAAGCTCTGAAGGTGCTCTGAAAACAATCTAACATTAAAGACAAAATTGGATATTTCCTTATTTCATGGGCTTTTTATCTTTGTCTTAGACACAAACGGCAACTACATTTTAGATCACTGTTTAATGTACATTTACTCGTAGATAGAATTTTTATTCTAGTAGGCTTTATGTATGTGCATTTTTTATTATTATACGCAATAGTATATTATGTGGATAGCATTTGCAAAAACAAACTCGATATAGAGAGCAATTCCAAACCACTATCTGTGTTACTAATACTCATTTTTTATTAATTAACAGTTATACCCACCTCTTTTACTGACCACAGCATGTTGTATATATAAGCATAGTGTATTTTGTACAAAGCATTTTCAGAATATTTTTGGAGAGATTAATTTTGATTTTATATTATATTTTATATTGTTTTGTCTCTGTGTCTCTGGGTGTCCGCACAGTGGTAGCATTAGCAATTTCATCAATATTGTTTTCTGATTCTGACTCTTAAGGACAGACATTTGAAGCTTACAAGACATTCAGTTAATACAGTTTTTACCCCACAGTTTTACTGACTGCAGGTTATACAGAGTTGGATCTTCTCTGTCCGTTTACTGTGCCTGGGCCCTCAGGCAGGTTTAAATGTCTGTTTGTTATGATAGCTTAGATATCCTAATGAGTGTTGATTCAACTCAGACTGAAGCGTTTTGTTCCTGAGCTCCTGAGAGTAACTTTAGCTTGGCTGATTTCACTGCGCTATAATATTTTGATTATTAATGATGCTACCGGCTCGCTAACGGCTTTGAATCACTAGTGAGGTTGCAGTCGAAGGTTTGATAGCCTAATACGAAAGCTTGTATTGTCTACAGTAGCAAATTTGACAACAATGAACTGGCAACGACCAACAGCAGCTGTTTCCAGCTCAGCGAGGGTGCAGTGGACTGCTTTATTCAAAAGGGAATAAGAACTGGAGATGGTCAGCACTGTGCCAAGACTTGGCTTTGCCCGTGCCAACCTCAACTAGCACAACTTCACGCCTCCCTGCCCTTTTTATTTTAACACCAGGGCACCAGCAAAAGTTTTTCACAAAATGTGTTAAAAAAGCTAAAATAAAATAAAAATGAAACAAAGCACCCTAAATGATCTTGGTGCGCCAGAGTTATGAAGACCTTTTTTTTCCTGAGTGTGATATTATTTTGAATGCAGTGTGAAAAAAGCAGTCGAGGCTGTGCTGATTAGAGTTCTTTATCACTTCGGGGATCAAAACAGCTGCTTCAATTTTCACTTTCACCCAGACAACAGTGCTGTAAACATTGTGCTCCTCCATGTTTCTCAGAGCAGTGTTTTTCTCAGCGGGCTCCCCCGGCTTAGTTCAAACCCCATCTCGAAATGAAGATCCTTTAAGAACCAACAAAGCAGGGAACAATAAAATAAAATTATATGCTCTTTCTCTTACCCACACTTTTTTGGACCTCGGGGTGCCATCTGAGGAGCCTTCAATTCGAAATCGATGCTTACGACGCTCCAAAATGACACACAAACACGCCGATTTGTGGCACCTGGTGTGCAAGTCGAGACAAGGCTTATTATCATTAGTCAGAACTATTACTAAAATGAAAACAAGCCAAAATGTACCTTTGACTGGGATAAAACACACATGCACACACCAGCACACACAAATACAAGCCAACACTGCAAAGTCCACTGTAGATTTAATATTTTCACTGCAAAAAAAGACCATTTGGAAACTCATCTCTTCTGTGTCTGGTCTACCACTTTAAAGGGTCCCATAAGATGAAAAAGCAAAAGAACCTAAAGAGTTTGGTGTAGTGTGTAAAAGTACCAAAGCACACCACTTACTATAATGTCCATACAGACCTTATCTGGAATCTAACAGCGAGTTTTGAATTCATTGTTTTTGTGATGTCACAAGATCCATGTTTTATTCAGCCTACAGCTGTGTAGCCCCACCCCTTCAAGGAATATTTCTGCCCAGACTGCTTTTGCTGCTACAGAGGACAGCCAATAAGAACAGAGCTTATTTGCATATTATGGATCTTGAGGGAAAAGTAACGCAAACAGCTTTTTAGGGGATAAAGGAACTTGTAAATATTAAAGTGTCATATGAATTTAATTATGTTTGATTTATGGATTATAATACCAGCATTATGCAACGGCCAAAAAGTAGTTACTAAAAAGTAGTTAGTACTCTATTGCAAATTCCTAATTACTTACTCTCAAACTGTAACTCATTACTGTACTTATAACCTCTCTGCCCTTTATTCTATAAAACTCAGGCACAACTGGAAACTGGAATGTGTAAAATCACAGTAAATGTCTTAAAAGACAGTGTTTTTCTGAACAAAACGGTCAGTTCAGTTTGATTGAAATAAATGGTGAATGCTTTATGACCACCCAAATGCAGGAGCTTCAAAAATGCAGGTTGAGGCTCAGTTGAGGCTGGGGTATGGATCCATAAGTCAATCAGAAAATAAAATTTATTTTTAAATCACTTATCTTGGCTCAGTGGAAAACATCCCAAGGCCTGTCTTGTTGTTCGCAAAGTTTTTAAATGAAGCCAAGAGGAGAGAAAATCTATTATAAATATACCAGCCTTGGGTTAATCATACTTTTTTTTTCATGCTAACAGCGACTTTAGGCCATGCCCACACCTTCGAGGATGACAACAACATTGCATGTTCCATTTATATGCATTGCACAGCTTTTTTTACTGCCTTAAAACTAAAATCAGAAGCATGTCTAAGCTTTTACTGGATTCTGGGACTCAAACAAAGGAAGCCAAAAAGATCTCATAGTTGTCTTAAAGCTAACAGACAGGAGGGCTTCTGCAAAGGGAACCTTATGGGATTCGAATACTATTCAGGTCTATATGTGGAGCAGACTTTTTGTATCAGGAAAGTCAGAAGTTAAATCATTCTCTATCTAAGAATTTGTAGTTAAATTTGTATATGATAGATCCCAATTCTCCACATTAGTTTAGCTAGCTAGTTACCATGTTATCCAGCTTGCTCTAGGTTAGAAGGGTTACTATCTAGAGGGAGGAAAAATTCAAAATAAGACTCTTCTTTGTCCAGCCTTTTCCTCCTAGCTATAACTGGGCTCAGTTTAACGTCAGTATGAGATTCTGACCATTTTCTAACACTTCTTAAATTCAGCTCCTGAGAAAGAGCCTTCCTCTGATCTCTGATCCCTATTTACGATCTTACAATTCTCTTTCTTTTCTCTCACTGCTCTGATCTCTATTTGTCTCAGATCATCAGATCTTCAGACAAACCCTAAAATCCAAAAGAAAACTTGGTCGGCTTATAAATGAGCCGGTACAGCATCTGAAATTTGTCTTAGTGATCAAATTCAAGCCTCTACCAAAGTCAGATAGTTTGTGATCAGTGAGGTTGCTTCAAGAACAGCAAAATAACAGATTTTATCCCTTTATTTCTCCTTTGGGGGTGTTGGTGGGCGGTGGGGGGGTTTGGGAGAAACAATCATCTCCAAATTAGATGATTATTTTCTGATGAGACAAGGAAAAGAAGGCAACATCTTCCTCTGGGTAACTACCAACGTGCTCTGTGGTTTATATTCTTATCCTCATTGCAAGTTCATGTGGCATTGATTCAGACAGAACAATGAGGATAATGATAATAGCAAGGCCAGTAAAAGGTAGCCTAATAGTAGGCTATAGACTAGTATTTGGACATTAGCTAATATTAGTTATCTAGATGACAATTTTGACTTGCTTGGCTGACCTGGTGACAGGATTTGATAAATGTACAAAGGGCTGGCCACTCTGTGGGGTCATTTTTCTAAACAGAGTTTGAGATGGAGTCCAGTCAGATTCATTTTCTTTGCTCTGTCTCTTTAATCCACTATGAACCAGCATCACAATTCTTATGTTTTTAGCTTACAGGCACTTTGTTTTTGAAAAAAAAACCAAAACTGTTTTGATTGAGCAAACACTCCCAAAATGTTAGTAGGCACGATGTAAATGAATATAAAAATGGCCAAATTCAGATATTTATAAATTCACTGATCCATTTTGTTACTTTTTACATCTCAAATGATAACACATTCGAGAAGCTTATAGTCTCTTGAAATTGACGCTGTGTGAGTGTCTCAAGTAAATTCATTCCAAGTTATTGCTGAAGTTTTAACTGACCAAAATAAATTCTGCAAAATCAGCCTAGTGTTCTGAAGGTTAATTACTTCTCACTGGTTATTATTATCTTTCAACAAGCAGAAAGAAATATGGAAAGGTATGAAAAATATGAAAAGATTCTAAACTCTTAGTTCAGATTAGACAAAGAGAAGATATTTTATTATGATTTGCAGGTTTTGGCTTTTTCTAACAGTCAAACAAAGCTGGAAGGCCTAGTGGTTAGGCCCTGCAATCAGAAGGTTGGGGTTTGAATCCCAACAGCTAGTGTCACTGCTGAGATACCCTTGAGCAAGGTACCATCCCCATGCACTGCTCCCCGGGTGGCCCTTATTAGTGGCAGCCCCCTGCATCACTTTAAATGCAGAGAAAAAAATTCACATTGTTCACACTGTGTGGTGTGTTCACACGTGACTATAAGAGTTACATTTAAATGTTAGAAGATTCACCCCTTTTGATTGGAATTTTAAGGATAACTTATAGTGCTTTTCCACAGGCACAAGGAACCTGTGCCGTACTGTGTGTAATGTTTTTCTATTACAAATAAAGCCACCCGAACCCGACCTGTACCCGAGCTGCTCGGCGGTAGGGCTGAAAGCAGGCTGCATATCTGCTTTCTGGTCAGAATGTTGTCATCATGAAAAAATGTCCGCACAAAAAAATCAAACGTGGACATACAAATTAACAACTGGGAAGTCGATGAAGTACAAGAACTACTATCTATTAGAGCTGAAGATACATTTCGGTGGGAGTTTTCTATGACGCCAACAAATTTATCTTTAACACATTAAATGTATCTTTAACATTACTAACAGGTTAGCTGGGTTAGGGTTTTATTGCATGGCTAAAAAAATGCCAAAAAATAAAAATCAAACAAAACTATAAATAATAAAAGACCACAATAACAAAAGCAGCTCTGACAGAAAACCTTCCGCCAGTTCGATTCCATGGACATGGATCGGTATGATGACCGCTCATAAACTGTGGTGAGAGAATTGCACATCAGAAACACCATTATACTGATATACACTGGAAAATCAAAGTGTCCTGTAAGTTCTGTGCTATCACAGTGTGGTTCAGGGTTCCTGTACAACATTAGAAAAGTGCCTTTAATATGTGATTGCATATGTTAACATTTGTAGAAAACAAAACAAAGCTAAGAACTCAACTTCTGAGGATTAATTGTTTCTACTTTGATGCCACAAAATGAGTAGAGTTATAAATTCCAACCCAAAGTATATGTATGGTGCAGGCTGAGAAATTAGACAAGGCATGTTAGGGAGGTGTTTGTCAGCAGGATCTATGTGAGATGTAGAGCTCCTCTGTGTCTGCCTGGAGGAGAAGTGGAGGAGAGGAGCAGGTAGGTCCTGAGAGGTGGACTCCACTCAGCAGTGTGCCGAGGAAGAAAGGTCACTCCGGCTTGAGCAATAAATAAAACAACACCGGGGCCGGGCGAGCGGCTCCAGGCTGGACGCCAACTCCAGCACAGAAGCACAATTCCCAAAGTGCTATCCGGCCTTCCTCACAGCACCGCACAAAAGCTCCACACTGCTCAGCCCGGCTCCTGCAAGCCACTGCTTCATTAGCTATTGTCGGAAAAAACTTGGGGGCATTTTTTCCTCTGGTCATCTCTCAGTGCACGCTATTATACAAAACCGACAGCGCTTTTGAACAAATGATCTGTACTGGATTGAACACATCTGGGCCAGTGCACAATAAAGCGTGTAGCAAGGCCCCATAGGTCGTACTGCTGCGCCATATGGCCGAGGTGCATTGGTGTTGGGGGAAACCTTTGGATTGTAATGCCCTTTGGCTCCTCCACTTGCTTATTAATACTTATCACCCGTTAATGCCTCTAAATAATGCAGCCGCAGTATGGCGATAAGTCAATCGCCCCAGGTCACAGGACTGAAGGCAGGTTTAACCGACAGGCCAAATCCCCCTGCTGAGAAATAGTGGCTGTGATTTAATGTTCACGGATTTTATGGAGGAATTTATGACACAAACACAAACATACACACACATATGGAGGCAGCGAGGTTACACAAAGCTCTGCAGGCACTGCGGGCTTGATAGCAGCTCTGTGCCTGTGCGTGGCTGTGTAGGAGCTAAAGGAAAAGGTACTTTACTTCAGTTAAAGGCGATGAAAAGCAACCGCAACCCTCCAAAGAATCTAATCAAAGACAAAAGCAAAAGCCTTAAAGCCTTGTTCAGGAAGGGCTGCAACATTTTAAAGTTTTCAGAGCTTGAACAACAAAGACCTTCGAATCACAGGAGCAACAACCTCTTAGATCAGCAACATGAGCTCTGTGATAGCAGAACAACAGCTGGTATGAAAGTAAAATTATTGCAAAGTGATTGATAATTATAAATAAATATTGAGTTTTCAGTATTTAAACCTATATGCAGTTTACAGGCTGAAAATATACATGTAACAAGCCAAAACAACAGGCTTTATGAAAAATCTGTGCATTCACATTAACAATGTTTTTGCTTTTACATCAGAGCTCATGTTGCTTGCTTGTGAGCTCCAAGGCAATGTAGAGAATCCAAAATTTCCACACACAGCCCTGGTGCAGAGTTTCAGCTGTCTTTTGCAGCAGTGTTGAGTAACTGCTATAAGTGCTCTTTTTTGCTTCAGTATGTTAAAATCATCTCTGCTTTTTTCATTGGTGGAAATCTTCACTGTATAAAAACCTGTGAGGAGATCTAAACATTAAAATAACCTAATAAAATAACTGTTTTCATTGTTTAGACTGCCATGGTTATTCATGTGTATTTAAATGAGTTTCAGATCATATGTCAGCTTGATTTTATATATATTTTTATATATATATAACATATCATTGTTGTCTTGAAGTGTAAAGTGCAACAGAAATGGTTAAAGCAGTGTTTCCCAACCCTGGAGGCACACTGCCCGGCACATTTGATTGTTTTCACTGCTCCCCACATGCCTGATTCAACTAATCAGCTCATTAACAACCCCTCACTGAGCTGTTGTGGGTGTATTAAAGCAGGGAAAGCACTTAAATGTGCAGGGCAGTGGGCTTCCAGGACCAGCGTTGGGAAATACTGCATTAACAGATCTGTGTTGGAGTGCTTGATGGAGTCCACATGCCATAAAAGGCAGTTCCCACTACAGAAGTTCTTCAAAGGAAGCACATGTCCATGGTTGATTTCCTCCCCTGATGAGCATGAACATGCCATGCTCTTTTGGACGACGATACATGCATGTGGGCGCCGGCATGCTGGTGTAGGAGGATACGCGGACTGCATTATACCCCTATATGGTCACTATGTGAGTATATGTGTGTGTGTGTGTGTGTGTGTGTTATATCTTGTACATGTTTTCAGGGGGTGGCTGGCAGGAGTCAGCATGAGCAGCTGTTGTCAGGATAATAAGTGCGCCCCTCCTCTCGTTGCTAATTAACACTGTTTAATTAAAGCCAGCCAATTCTTGTGGTTCTTTAGGGGCGCTACATATGAAGTGGGTGGATGAGAACACGCCGGGCCTGGAGACCAGAGACTGAGTCCCACAGCTCAGTGTGATGCAAGTGTTAAACGCATGGTATCCATTACAGAGAGCGTTCAAAAGGGTGCTCACACTTCATGGAGTTCAGCATCTTCAGATGAAACTCGCTCCTGATTAGTTATGGAGATGTGTGTTCTCCATTTTGCCTTTGAAGGCTGAGGCAGTCGCTCCAGGGGCGGCGAAGACTTCAGAAACCTCCAGTCTGTTTGTGTCCTGGGAAACTACCATCCATCGCTTTCATTCAGAGATAACCAGCGCATGCATTAGCAGTTATTAGCACTGAACACTTAGCATTTAAAGCCATAGTCCTGTCAATAATGCTAAAAGCTAGCAGTCTTTGATCTGATTCAAAGTATTCAGATTATATTGTGCTACCTGGTGATGCACAGTGATCCATTCACTGTAAGCAACATTAGCAGATATGGTTGAGATATTTCTTTAAAGTACTAGTTTAAAGCAAAAATCAAGCACATTTTGCCACTCAGCTTAAATGTGGTCATGCTTAGCTTCTGAAGTTTGCTTGAAGTTAAATGGTGAAATCCTGTGTGAAATTAAGTTAATGCCACACCTGCATTGAAACAAATGCCATATTTCTGTACATTTAAGTGTGTTTTTATGCACTTGCTAATTTTTTTGAGAAAAAAAGTGCTTGTGCATAAGTTTTGGCACCCTTTAGTAAGACCCCCTTTTACTGCCTCCAAACTGTCGAACGCTCTTTCTCTTGTAATACTGAAGTCTACATGCAGTTTGCACAATGCTAAGATGGGCAAGGGGGGGAAGCTGGGTCCATTTTATTTGTTTGCAAACTGCTCCATTTATCACAAGCTTTTATTTGATGCCATTAAAAATGTGGGATGATGCACGGCAACTGTTAGAACAAGGCCTGATCTTATCAGTGATCTCAGTGCCAGGCTAGAAGAGGATAGAGACGGTGCAGTTAGCCTTCATAGTGAATGCGCAGGGAATGTTAGTGTGATATGCAGCGACTGTAGCTAGCAGAACCGCTGTATTTTAAACAGCTGGCTGTGCTCCAAATCGGTGAGCCTGGCTGATATAGGGCTGGCCTATCTGCTGTGACAACACCTTATTAAAATCCAGTGAGTTTGTCCTCCCTCCCTGCCAACTCCAACCCTACCCCACCCGCCCCACCACCGCCTCGCTATCCCCCTTCTGTTCCGCCACTATTTCACCCTCCCTGGCACCGCGGACCTGGAGTCATTCCACCGAATGGAGCATAAATCCACCGAATGGAGCATAAAAGCGCCCCGGGCAAGGTCTTCATCAGAGCCTTATTCTTCACCACTTTACATGAAGTCAGCAGAGCGGCCGAATAATTACTCCAAGTCTCTAGCGTCGAGCTCTCTGCGTAACCCGCAGTGGCAGGATGTGGCATTATAACTAACAGGTGTGCTGGAAAGTCAATGCTGGAGTGACTGGGGGGAGATATTCCAGGGACACTGCCTCAGGACAAAAACTGTGACTCCAAACTGCAATTTTGTGCTGTTTGCATGGGCTAAAGCTCTCTTTTCTTGCTTCTGTGATTCTGTCGGAACCAATTCAGAGCATCATGAAATCTCTTATTTCACTATGAATCTATTTGTTTTAATTCTTTTGCTTATTGACCTTTTATATTTAAAAAATGCATTGAATACTCTGTTACTGGAGGATATCCTGGCAAAATGCAAATAAATCATTTTGGCCAAAAAAATCAACACACACTTTATTGAAAATAGTCATAGTCAATCATACCCTTTCAAAAGCAGTCCTTATACATGTAAATGTTTTAAACAGTATTTGATTTGTCATTCTTACCCATCTAACATGAATAGGAACTGCACTTTGTGCTATTTGCATGGGCTAAACATTTAGCTGATCATTGCAATATATTTTCAAAAATGTTCTGAACAGTACTCTAATATGACTGAAGGAAATATTGACAAAATACAAATAAACAAAGGTCTTATTGTTTATTTTGTCCCAAAAATGACTGCATACTTTATTGAACATAATTATACTATTCCAAAAGTGGTCCGTGCACCTTTAAACAGCATTTAATTTGTCATCCTCACTCACCTTACCTGTACACTGACTCCGGGTGCATCAGGATCTGTGCTTACAATGCAGTGAAGCATATCGGAGAACCAGAGTACTGGAACAAATCTCTGTGGTGGAGTTCGGTGTTTCCTCTAATAACAACACTTACACTAACAAACATACACTAACCTACAACAGCCTCCAATATCAGGCCCTTGTTTGCTCTTCGTAACATTGAAGGGGCATTTTGGCCTATTTTGCATCACTTAGCTTAAATCAAGACAAGCCAAATTTATTTGTATAGCCCTGGACACCTGATTAGAAGATTTATATTTGAAATTGTTTGTAATGTTTTATATTAGATTAGATTCAACTTTATTGTCATTAGACATGTACAAGTACAAGGCAACGGAATGCAGTTTAGGTCTAACCAGAAGTGCAATAAGCAGAAATTACAATTAAGGTTGTATGTATAGGTAGAAACTGGATAATATTTACAGATGAATGTACAGTAATATGAACATAATGTACTATTTGTGTTAACTATAATCAGGAATTACAAGTGGAATTACAAGTAGATGAACATTTTTACAAGTTGCTACACTAATTATAAATATGCAATAGATATGGACAAAATTTGCAGGATGTTATCTACTATCTCAGGGATTGACATATGTATAAAAATGTATAATTGGAAATTAACAATGTGTATGTACAATGGATATATACATTTACAGTGGGTATGTACAGAGTAGTGCAATGATTATGTGCAATATTAAGTGTGCAAAATTAGATGAATGAATATCAGAAGAGTGTATGGGGGGGCAAAGGGGTCAGTAAGGGGCAGAATTCAGCAAGGAGCAGAATTCAGCAAGGAGACAGCTCTGGGAAAAAAGCTGTTCCTAAGTCTGCTGGTTCTTGTCCGAGGTACCCTGAGGCATTTGCCCGAAGGCAGGAGAGAAAATAGACTGTGGGCAGGGTGAGAGGAGTCCTTAAGAATACTGCGTGCTCGACGCAGTCAGTGCTTCTTCTGGATGTCCTCAATGGATTGAAGTGGAGTCCCTGTGATGCGCTGGGCAGTTTTCACCACCTGCTGCAGCGCCTTCCGCTCAGCAACAGCGCAACTCCCATACCACACTGTGACACAGCTGGTTAGGATGCTCTCTATTGTAGAGTGGTAGAAGTTCACCAGGATGTCTGAGGACAGCTGGTTCATCTTTAGTGTTCTCAAGAAGAAAAGGCGCTGATGAGGCTGATGAGCCTTCTTGACCAGGCTGGAGGTGTTGGTGGTCCGGTTTAGTGATTAACTTAGAGGCTCTGACAGTATTGAATGTTGAGCTGAAATCAACAAACAGCATCCGTGCGTAAGTGTTATTATTGTCCAGGTGAGTAAGTACAGAGTGCAGTGCTATGGAGACTGCATCCTCTGTGCTCCTATTGCTGCTGTAGTCAAACTGGTGTGGGTCCAGAGACGGTGAGAGGAAGTCCTTCAGATGTTCCAGGACTAACCGCTCAAAGCACTTCATAATGATGGGTGTGAGTTCTACAGGGCGGTAGTCATTCAGGCATGTTGGGCCAGAGTGTTTCGGCACTGGAACAATGGAGGTGGATTTAAAGCATGTTGGGACAGCTGCTTGGGCAAGGGACATGTTAAAAATGTCTGTGAATACTCCAGCGAGCTGTTCTGCACATGCTCTAAGTACGCGCCCCGGGATGCCGTCTGGTCCAGCAGCCTTGCGCGCGTTGATCCGGCTCAGTGCAGAGCAAACATCTGAGGAGGTGAGTGTGATGGGTGGGGAGTACTTGGGGGTAAGAAACAAAGAAAGGTGATCTGATTGTCCTAAATGGGGGAGGGGGTATAGGCTTCAGCCATGTTTGTGTATACATGGTCCAAAGTTTTGTTTCCTCTGGTATGACAGAGAATGTTTTGGTGAAATTTGGGGAGCACTGTTTTTAAGCTGGAGTGATTGAAATCCCCAGCAACAATAAATGCAGCCTCCGGGTGGTCAGTCTGTTGTTTACTGATGGCTGCATGAAGTTCATTCATAGTAAGCTTGGCATCAGCATCGGCAGGAATGTAAGCAGCAGATATAATGGTGGATGTAAACTCTCGCGGCAGATAAAACGGTCTACACTTAACCATGAGAAACTCCAGGTTAGCCGAGCAGTGTCTCCCCACGATAACAGAGTTCGTGCACCAAGCTTTAACATAAATGCACAGTCCCCCGCCTCTGGTCTTACCGGAGTCCTCCGCCGATCTGTCTGCCCGGAAAGTGTGGTGCTCAGCTAGAGCAATAGCATTGTCCGGTATTCCACTGTTGATTCGAAGTCGAATCTCATCCATCTTGTTCACCAGTGACCGTACATTGGCAAGAAAGATGCTGAGTAAAGAGAGCCGGTGTGGTGTTAGCTTTAGCTTAGCTCTTAGCCCCCACGGCTTCCCCCGTCTTTGTTTACGGTCTCGACGCCACCTTTGAGCACTTCCGCCCGGTCGGGTAGAGTGCGCAGCCTCGTGTGTTCTGGCGATCTCAGGGACGAGTCGAAGATTGCTGATAAGACTGTCAGAAATGCGAGAGCCAATATCCAGAAGCTCTTGTCGGGTGTACGATGTTAGAGCACTGCTGTTCTGTATGAAC
>JBBPCY010000035.1:1038656-1052481 GCA_037974405.1 Brachyalestes nurse | reverse complement strand
TCCGTGTGAGAGCCACAGGTGGCCTGGGAAGCAAACATACTCCAGTCTGTGTGTAGAAACCTGTCCTGGAGTGTGAGACCAGCCCCCTCTGGGGGCTTCACCCGGTTGATGAGGGGGGAGTACCTGGGGGTAAGAAACAAAGAAAGATGATCTGATTGTCCCAAATGGGGGAGGGGGGTTACAGCATAGGCTTCAGACATGTTTGTGTATACATGGTCCAAAGTTTTGTTTCCTCTGGTATGACAGAGAATGTTTTGGTGAAATTTGGGCAGCACTGTCTTTAAGTTAGAGTGATTAAAATCCCCTGCAACAATAAATGCAGTGGTCAGTCTGTTGTTTACAGATGGCCGCATGAAGTTCATTCATAGCAAGCTTGGCATCAGCATCGGGAGGAATGTAAGCAGCAGTTATAATGGTGGATGTAAACTCTCGCGGCAGATAGAACGGTCTACACTTAACCATGAGAAACTCCAGGTTAGCTGCTCTAGCAATAGCACTGTCCGGTATTCCACTGTTTAGCCATGTATCGGTGAAAATCATGACATTGCAGTTCCAGAGTTTCTTGTTGTGGTTGATTCGAAGTCGATCTTGTTCACCAGTGACTGTACACTGGCGAGAAAGATGCTGGGTAAAGAGAGCCGGTGTGGTGTTAGCTTTAGCTTAGCTCTTAGCCCTCCCCGCTTTCCCCGTCTTTGTTTACGGTCCCGACGCCGCCTTCGAGCACTTCCGCCCGGTTGGGTAGAGTGCGCAGCCTCTGGTGTTCTGGCGATCTCAGGGACGAGTCGAAGATTGCTGATAAAACTGTCAGAAATGCAAGAGCCAATATCCAGAAGCTCTTGTCAGGTGTACGATGTTAGAGCACTGCTGTTCTGTATGAACAGCCCCAAAATGAGTGAGAAAAATACCGCAAAATTGCAGAAACTGGAGAGACGTTGAGCCTCACGATGTGTGCGCGTTGCCATCTTGGTCATAACACTGGTTAACACTGCTTGAATTACAATGCTTAACACTAAAATGCTGGGGTACAAATAGTATACATAAGTAAATTACAGGTAAGTAAATACAACTAAACTACAACTAAAATACAACTAGTGGTTCAGAGTTGTTCTCTGTACTGAGTCAGTTATTGCAAGTAATAGAGATCAGTAGTAGATAGAGAGTAATACCCTTAAAAAATGTAAAAGTAAACTCGAGAAACTGTTATGATGCAGGAATGCTGGACTGCATCTGCCAGAGATGCGTCACAGGGCAGCAGCCTATCAGCAGCAAAGAGAGATGACAGTACTAAAAAAGGTGTACAGTTATATTTTGTGTGGACATTCAGCTGAATTTATGTTAATATTTATGTTACAAAATTAGTAAAATATATTTTCTAAAACGCATATATTGGCACTAAAAAAGCAAAACCTTTTTTGAGGGTATTTGCAGTTTCTGCCAATTTGCGGGGGGTTTTCACGAATAATTATTAGTTCAGTTCTAAGAAAAAATCTGCAGAAAAAAGTCAGAAAAAATCTGACTTTATGGGGGAACACTGTAATAAGATCTTGCACATATTGACAGCTCATGACAGTACGTGACATCAGGCATGAGATGTTAATGTCATGTTATTCTATGGTTACGTCAATGTTACACAGCAGGGCTCAGATAAATAGTGAACTGTTTTTAGTATTTTTTCAGTCCTTCTTTTTTAGATTACTTTGACTGACTTTGAACATCATTCTATTGCTCACTGCTTTTATAAGGAGATTATACTGGCTCACAGTTCAAGACCTATGCTAGCAAAGGATGCACCTTAAAGCATCACAAACTCACTGATCCGGATACATCTGGACGCATGTAAGTCCAGGATGAATAAGTGAATATTGCTTTCCTGCAGGGGCTAGAAGAGCTGAAGGCAGAGGACAAAAACTCACAGAAAGGACGCAGAAATACTCTGAGGGTTTTTTCTGATGATACAGCATCCTGTTCCTCCTCCTCTGCCGCTTAATTACTTCATTAATTATCTTACAGTGGAAAAAAATGGAGAATGTTTAACGAGAAGTCATTAGTTAATCTTCACTTACAATGCACAGACACAAAGGTCAATGGCAAAAATCATTCAGAATAGAATACACGAAGAGATACAGCGGCCTGGAAATACGGGGCCAGGCTCACCGTCCGGACGCAATAACTCATTTTTAACAGGTTTGCAATTAGAATGCGTTCCAGTGTTTCCCTGTTAGTTACTGCTGACAGTACTTTTAAAGGGTTTTCAATATGGCTACACCTCACCCGCCATGTAAATAAAGGGCTGAAATGTTTCTCCCTCTAAGATTTCTTGTTGTCTCATTCTGGCTTTGGTTTCCTGGCCTTTTTCTTTCTTTTTTGGGGGGCCAGTAATTGCAGAAGTTTCCCTCATATGCTTCAGCAAAGGTCCTTTTGAAGACTTTCTCCAGTGTGTAACATGGTACTGTGAAGCTCTTGGGACTTGGGGTTCTGATTGGTTTTGTCCACATCATCATCATCATCCCCTCCTTGATCGCTGTTCTTCAGTGTCAGATTGATTCAAACGCCACACATTTCATTTCCGTTCTCTGGCATTTCAAAGGCTTTCACTCTTACTGAAAGAAAAAAAACAGGCTTTGAAAGTCCAAACATATCTCCGTGTAATATTTTCAAAGGCGGCTGTGTCCAAGAACGTTGTCGAGGTGCCTCTGCGTCTCCTAGATTGTCCGGCTAAACAGCTGCTTCTGAGACTTCAAAAGGTTGCATAACAGAGGAACAACATAAAGATCACTGCATGTCCAGAAGTCACTCTGTGCTTTGTAGTCAACACTGCTAAAAATAAAGGTGCCTAAACAGATCTTGGTTGGATGTAGGGTCCATGAAAACCTTAAAACCTTTGATTAGTGAAAAACCCTGTGCGGAGGTCAGGGGCATTCCACCAATTAAAGCAAAATTCAGTGGTTGAGAGTGACAAAGTCATTCAGAGTGGTTTGATGTGAAATGCTAGTATCACTCAAAACCATCAGTTACACATGATATATGTTTTTCAAGCTTCATCTGTGATCCTGATCATTTCATATGATGTAAATAAATTCAAGAGTTGCAACCAGTAAAAATCAGAGGTGTGACTATCATTGTAATGTCTCCAAAATTAAAGACTGCCATTATTACAATCCAAGGCCACCTATAAACCTACAAAAGTATTTGTATGTTAATGATGGAAATGGTATGAATTCTGAAAAACGTTGGGGACCATTTTGCCATACAACACCCTCCGCCATTTTGAGAAGGTTTTTAACTCAAAACTATTGTAACTCATCATAAAACCATGTCTTAGGCATTCGCTAGTTATTTCTTATAATAGCAGTCTGTGAAGGAGCTTTGAGAGGAGTTCATTTCCTTCGTTTCCTTAAATAAACTCAGTGAACTGGGAAGTGAATTCTTTGTAATAGTGTAATACATACAATGTCAAATGCTTTATGCCCAAATTCAAGATTCAGTATTTGTCAAATAAATTATTTTACAGGTAGTGAAATGTGCAGTGAGATGTTTGTGAGACTGTACAATATAGTTATAATAAATTAAACTAATATAAATAATAATATATTGAAAATATATAGACAGTCCAACTATAAACAAGATTCAAAGTGTACAAGTATAATAAAGAATGTGTCAAGGTAACCCCAAATACCTTTAATAAGTGGTTTAAGCTACTTTAAGGTATGCCGGTTGCTGACACAGGTTCAGCTGCACACACACAGCTTCTATAATCTCCTTTAGAAAAGCACTGCTAATGGAATGGGACCCTCTGGAGCAGTTGTGCAGCCTAAGGTCACCGTACCCAAAGTCAAGCATCAACTAGAAGGGTATAAAGCTCCCCCACACCCAGGATTGAGTGAAAATGCATTATTTGCAGTGATAGAGCTCTATCTTATACCTTTGGGACGTTTGTGATTCAGAACCAACCATTCAACATCAGCACCTGACCTCACTAAAGCCCTCATGATTGAATGCAATCAAATCCTCATAGCAATGTTCCAATAGCTAGCCTTTCCATAGTGGAGTAAAATGGGACAAATCAAAATCAGAAATACAAATAAAATGAATAACTCCCAAAAATAAAATTAATTACTCCTTGTTAATATCCCTGATGTTGGAGCATGGGTCTACAAGTACTTGGATATACAGTGTGTGAGCAAAAAAATAAATAAATAAATAAAATAAAATGACTACAAAAAAGTTCAGTGGTAGTTTTCTGCAGTTTAAGAGGACACACTGGTTGGGCTTATGTCTACAGACTTTTGGACACGTACTGTATCTCATATCTACCCGATCTAGCTTACTTTATTATTTCGCTGAAGATATCATAAAGTTTGATTCGATTCATTTGCCTGGAACATGTAGATTGATTGCAAACTAAAGTGTAGCAATATCACCTGCTGGTGTGGCGTCAGTTTTTCCTCCCAAATCAACTGGACTCAATGTTCAACGTATCTTCATTTGGTAACGTTCACAAAACTGAACGAATGTTGAACGGATGCAAATGAAGATTTATGATCACGCATGTTGGACTTATTTCACCTGCAAATACATCATAAACAGAATTCTGGATAACGAAGGACACAAACAAGTGAAGAATTGCTCATATAAAAATGTCTTTAAGAGATACCTTTATACTGAGATTTTGATTCTTTGGTTATCGCTAATATTAAGATTGCATCCTACACAAACCTAACACCTTAACATTTTGATGTAAAGGTCTTAAAACAAGTTTTAAAACATTTCAGACCATATCAAGACCGTTTCCATTGTAAATGGGCTTCACTCAAATAATGAAAATATCTTTATTACTTAAAAACACATTGTTAATAAAAACATTATTACTTCAAAAACATGTCTTTAGACTCTGGGAGGAAAACTCTCCATATCTAAAACTGAAATTACATGAAGGGAGGTGCTGGTGGCAGGATGTATATGTGCAAGTATCAAAACACTAAAAATCAAAGAAGCAAAACACTACATGAAAACTGCTAAAGCTAAGGAATACCCTCATGGGGTTAAAGCAGGGGACATGACACAAAACAAACATGGTAAACAACACAAGACCAGACAAACACACTGAGACACAGAGGTACTTAATCAAACAGACTATTGGCAACGTAAACGTAACATCTGAGGATTAGAAGGGGTTACAATCTACTAACATCTGAAGACACTAAGGATGAGGCAAGGCAAAAACAGGGAGCAAAACAAAACAAAGGTGAAAGCACATGCAATACATAAACAAGGAGGGAAAACCAGACAGAGACAAAGAACAAATAAAACATAGGACACAATACTGCTATAAGTGCTGGAATGAAACTCTGGAAAAGAGTATATGTATTTTATATGATAGGAATACATTTAGGAGTTTATTCACAAGAAAATGTAGGTTTAAATGCAACCAATACAAAACAGAAGTGTGCCCTGTGATAGGACATAACCAATCATGTAACTAATGGAAGAGACTTTGATTAAATCTTAAAAGGAATTCGTATTTGCATGCAAAATGTAACTGACTAAACATGATCGAAAGACCACATTATTACAACCACTGACAAGTGAATATCATTGATTATCTCGTTCCAGTGGCACCTGTTAGAGGGTGGGATAAATTAGGCAGTAAGTGAACAGTTGGTGCTGGATGTTGATGTGTTGGAAAAAGGTTTAAGTATAGAGATCCTTTATACTCAAATCTTTTTTTGACAAGGACCAAACTGTGATAGCTAAATGACTGGGTTAAAGCATTTTGACTTGTGGGGTATTCCTGGTTTGCAGTAGTCAGTACCCACAAAGGTGGTCCAAGGAAGGACAACCAGTGAAGCAGTAACAGGAATATGGCTACCACGGAGCAGCCATGCTGTTCGCCCTGCGATCAGGTAGTCATGGGTGCGATTCCCAAGACTGCTAAGCCCCTCTGAGGTACTCTTGAGTAAGGTACCGTCCCCACACACTGCTCCCCGGGCACTGTGTTCCTGCTGCCCACTGCTTCACTTGGAGAATGGGTTAAATGCAGAGGACGAGTTTTGTGCTGTTCACACTGTGTGCTGTTGTGTGTTCACGTATGACAGAATGGTTCATTAAGGCTCAATGATGTGTGAAGAACAAAGAGTTACTCAAGCATAAATTGCTGAAAACACACAGTGTATCACAGTTTGTTCCCTATATGTAGCTGCAGACCAGTCAGAGTGCCCATGCTGACCCCTGTCCACTGAAAGTGCCTACAATGGGCTCATGAGCATCATTAATGGACCACAGCATAATAGAAGATGGTGGCCTGGTCTGATTAATCACTTTTTGAAACACGTGTGTATGTCAGTTGCTTACCTAGAGACAAAATGGTACCAGGACACACTTTGGTAAGCCGTGGAAGTAAAATGATGCTCTGGGCAATGCTCTGTTCTCTGTTCATCTGGATGTTACACTGATATGGAGCACCTACCTAAACACAGCGTCATGGCAGCAGTGTTCCCTAATGGTAATGTCCTCATTCAACAGGATGATGCGTCCTGCCACACTGCAAACACTGTTCAGGAACGGTTTGAGGAACATGACAAAGGGTTCAAGCTATTGATTGGGGCCAGAAATATTAGGCAGGTGGTGTGTTAATATTATAGCTGATGTTGTTGTATGTGTATGTATATATATATATATATATATATATATATATTTACCTATTTTATATTGCATGTGTGCGCACTGGCCTTTCAGACAGCTTGTCTGGAATGATGCCTGTTCACCCATGCATGAATATATAAGCTGTGTGTTTGTGGTGGTCAGCTTGTTTGTGGGAATGTATTGCAACATCATCAGCTGTTCCGGTATTCAGCATGCCCTTTTCCCAGAGCATTTACCCCAGCCTAAATAACTCCAGTCCTTCAGAGCGTGGCTGAATTTAATTCAGAAATTTCAGCAGGAGACAGAAAGCCCAGTGTCAGGTAATATGGCACTAAACATTCCTGCTGACATATTGGTGACCCCCTCAGATACTTTATTCCTGCAGGTAATGGAACGGGGAATAGATAAATGAATATATATGCATATGGATGAAAGTCGACAAAGTTAAAGATCATCAATTTCAGGAGAAGGAGATGCTGAATAATTCATGATCCACCACGAAGACAAATATGTAGTGCTTTAGGCAGTAAACAAAACAACATACAAATTAATGCACACAATGTCTTGGCGGTTTCCTAGCCATTGTCTGTTTGTTCTAATAAAAAAGTGGAGGGAGGTGTGCACATGCCATGCACACGCACACACACACACACACACACACACACACACAAAAACCGCAAAGAAACATAGATTGAAAATTGAATGACCTTTTAGAAGATCAGGCTTTGCCTGCAGTGACTGGATGAAGGCTGTGGCCTGCAAAGCCTCAGCTCTTAAACCTCCACCTGACCTCCCCTGCTTCTTGAGGCCTGAAAGGTAAGGCTGACCACCACTGGCATAAGTCAGTGAGATGTATTGACACAGACGGATTTCGAACTGATAGCCAAACATTGTAGCCTTTGCTTGCTCAGTCATTCAGACAAAGCAGAACACCTTCCATCTGATCATTACATGCTTACTAAGTTTAATTAGAGCCCATTGCTTATAAAAAGGAATGCATTCTCTTCTATTCCACAGTGTCCTTGAAGTGACAGTGTGCAGGATGTGCCCCAGATCTTACATGAAGTTGATTAGTTATTAGTTTGGCTAGTCAACGACATCTGAGATCTGGGGCACCTTTTATAAATTTGTTTTAGGTCTTGAAACAAATAGAAAAGGACACAAGATCTTTGAACCCGGGAGAACTTTCAGGACAGTCTCCTCCCACAAGTGGGTGGGGAAAACCCACAGATGGAGGGGGTCCAGAGAGCGGCTGAGGGGCACACCAAGCAAAAGAGCAGGGAGTGGTGCGTGTGCAAGAGAGCAAACAGTTCTACACTGTTTTACACCGTTTGTGATTGCTGAAATCAGAGGTTTAAGGGTTAACCTCCCTGTTAAGTTGTAAACAGACTGCATCTTTTCGATGTGAAGCATCATCCTTTTATACCTTCGCTGGGAGATTCCCAGAGTTTGAAGCTGGGTGTGATACGCTCTCCAGGCCGCAGAGGCAGAGAGACAGACATGAAAGCCTAAAAATGAGCTCCTCCTGCCTGAGTGGATCTGAGGCGCACCTGCTGAGATGCTATTAGTGAAACACAGCCTCCTGCGGGTGCTGTGGGAGGAGGTCATACACATCACACAGTCTCTGTGAAGCGGGGTGTGTTAAACTTCAGAGACGTCCCACGTTATCCCGGATGCGGGACTGGAGGGAGCCGAGGACACGCTGCTCAGCAGGACGCACCTCTGTTCCCTTCATCTGGAAGCAGAGTGCGTCTGAACACCTGGCCAGGCTGCGGATCCTGAATCTCACACACTGTAGTGTGTCAGACTGGAGGACAAGATGCAGATAAAAACATCCTCTTTAACCTCTAAAGCTCAGTATGTGGGTCCATGTTTTGGTTCCTCGCTCTCATTTCTACAGAACTGTCAGAGTACTCACTGAGCAATTCATAATTCATAATAATCACAATTTCGCAGAAATCACTGACTAATTCATATTTGATCATGAATAATTCATAATAGACACTAAATCATTCATAATTGTCACTGAACAGTTCATATGACATCCTGAGTAATTAATAATAATTACTGAATAGTTCATAATACAGTATATACTGAATAATTCATAGTAGACACTAAATCTTTCAAAATTGTTACTTTCATATTAGATCCTAAATAACTCCTAATAGTTACTGAATAATGCATATTAGTTACCAAGTAATTTATAGCAGATAATAAATTATTCTTAATATATACGGAATTGTTCATAATAGTTCATAATAGACACTGAATAAATCATATTAGATCTTGAATAATTAATAATAATTGATATCAGTTGTTGAATAGTGAATAAAATAATTCAATAATTCATAATTACGGAACAATTCATAACTTTTATTGACTTATTTATAGTAGATCCTGAATAATTCATAGTAGTTTCCAAATAATGTACTGTATATGAAACACTCATAGTGGCAGAAAACTTCATAGTAGATGCAGAATAATATTTTTGGTGTCCTAGCTTTGCTTTATGAGGTTAATGTAGCTAGTAAGCATTGTACCCTTAGCAAAAAGTAATATACATGAAGTTCATTTTATTAAGTATACTTGAATATAAGTATAGCAAGTATACAGACCATGTACTTGTAGTGTATTAGATAGTATACTAATTTAGTATACTAATTTACTCCTTCGGACTAAATTGGAACATTTTTACGTTTATAAAAGTATTAAAAGTATACTTTATAACGTCATTTTAAGTTTACAAAAGTATACTTTATATACTTTCTTTATACTTATCAGTATAAGTCAAGTATACTTCACTATACTGTTCTTAAGTATATAAAATATAGTATTTTATATAAAAAGTAAACTTCAAGTATACTGTCTCAATTTTAGTATAAAATAAGTATACTCACAGTACACTTGAACAAATTACTTTTTGCTAAGGGTAAGCTAGTAGCAGAACCATATGTCTAAATCATCACGCTTTTACCCTTGAGTAATCTTTAACAGACTTGTTGCACATTTCCCCAGGCACAGGGAACAGCGCCGTACCGTGAGCAAATGCTTTCCATTACAATGTTGTCATGACAATAATCGGACTTGGACACAGGGCCATTGTTTTTTTTTTACTATCTGTGCAAGAAAAACAACAATGGAGATACAAATTAACATTTTGGAAGTGGACATAGTACATGCACTACTGTCTTTGAGCTGAAGATAAAGTTGAGGAAGATGAGGAACATGAAGCTGTACTAAGCCATTGCTAACAAGTTAGCTTGGATAGGTTTGCATCACATGGTTTAACAATGGCAAGAAAAATAAAACAACTCAAACGAGACTATGAAAAATAAAAAGCCATAATAACAAAAGAGGCTCTGACAGAAAACTTTCCGCTGGTTTGACTTCATGGACGAGGCTCTGTAACAATGACCGGTCATAAACTGTGGTGAGAGAATTATACTTCTTACTCTACCACCTCTGTACCATTGCTGTACAGTTCAGATATGGTTTCTGAAACTATATAGCTCACCTCTGTCTATAAACCTGGACTGGAGTACACTGCCCAGTCTAAACAGTGATGGCGGTAGCCACTTAGCCTGTCTGTTTTAGTAGATAACAGCTTGTCACACAGTGTAAGAGAGCCTAAGAAGTCTAATCGGGGTGCGACCCCAGATGTGCTATGAGTCTCCGCCCAAAACACAAGCAAAGAGGTGGCTTTCGAGACAGGTAATAATCCCCCAAGGCAACAACAGTTATTTGTCTCCCACTTCAGATTGCGCCCCGAGCCGGGCATGATGGCAGGTGTTGAAGAGCAGCGTTGTGATCTGGGGCTGCGGTGGCAAGTCTATAGTGAAGAGGCTCCATTTAAATGTGTTATATAACACTGCATGTGAACATGATCATTACATTAATCTCATGGAAATGTGCTGCTCACCATGTTCCTGTCGACACATTTTCACATCTCACGCGTCGAAAGTGTTTACGAAGATTTTATGGGACACCTCTGGAATCATGAAATGCAGATTTTTTATGAATTGCATCTGCTGCAGTTCTGCAAATGAGCAAACGCATGTGTGTGTGTGTGTGTGTTCAAGGTGCGTGTAATGAAAGTGTCTTTGGAGCAACATGAAGTTTCGTGTTGATTTATCTACTGACCTCCACTGACTCGAGAAATCCAATCAATGGCTATTGTGATTCAAGCTCATTCATCCTGCCCTCCGTTTGTGTCATAGTGCCCAGTGCCTGAGAAGATTCAATTTAGATGAATTTTGACCCCTGAGTCACACATTATTCTGCTTTTCCTCCATGTAATCTCCTTTAGAGCTCTTTTCAGGATAAACGGATTCACAGTCCAGCCCTTCTACACAATCTGAAAAAAGAATACAATTAAACAGTCAAATTATCGGTGTCTTATTATGTTGGAATAGTTTATTATATTCAAAAGTTTGCTTTAAAAATGAGCACCCTCTGCAAATATTGGCAGCCCTTATGACATTTCATAAAAAATATAAAAGTACAAATTGACAATTAATTTTACACTACCTGAAAAACAAATACAATTAAACTGTCAAAGTATCTTCTTATCTGCTGTTATTGTCTGTTATATTCAGGAATTTGCTTAAAAAATGTGTACTTTCAGCACCTTCTAAAAATTGTAGTGGCATTGTTAAATGTGATATTTCTTTCAAAACATAATCATAAGAAGAATAAGAATAATTGGAAAATACATGGCAGGAGATCTGAGAGCATTCTACCAAACACAATCTCTCCAGATCCTTCAAATTCTGAAGTCCACGCTGGTGAACTCTCCTCCACAGGTTTTTAAAGGGATTTAGGTCAGGAGACTGGGATGGCAATGAAAAAACCAATGGCCTGTGAACCAGTTTTGCAGTGAGGTGTATTTTGGAGAATTGTCCTGTTGGAAGATCCGACCACACTCAGGTTTAAGCTTCCTGATAGAGGCAGTCAGGTTTGATTTAATATCTGCTGGTAAATGATGGACTCTATAATAATACTGTTTCGACAAGTAGTCTAAGGCCTTTGGAAAACAAATGTCCCTTTAAGATACATCCGCCACCATACCTCACTGGGGTGATAAAGAACCTTTCTTTGTGTCAAGAAAAAAGGCATCATTGTTGCTGTTCTTGGTTGTTGTGGTGAACAGACAGGATAAATACATTGAAAACATTTGCATTATTACATGTGAGCACTTCTTTTCTGGCTCCCAGTACTTTAGTTGGTCGGTCATTGAACCCACATGGTTCATTTCTTTGAGTGTATGCAAATACTTAAAATGCAAAATGGTAAAATGCAGTCAAATATCTTCAGTATCCAGTGCAATAGCTGGAGACTAATGTGTAAAGCGCAGCCTTGTGAACACCACAGTCCCTGAAAAGCTTCTTGGGACTTAAAGATGAAAAACGGCAGCAGAAACAGTGGTCTCCAGGCTACGATGCCACTGCACACGTGCAAAAAAGTAATCTTTGATACAAATCTCGGGTACACTGGGGTCTCTCGTCCTCCTAATAGAAGTCATCTTTTCCGGGGTAGCAGGTGTCTTGTGAGATTCAGCCTTTGGGCGCAGACATGGATAAACTAGATTTTTAGGAACTATTACGGTTTGTTTGATTGAACTGTCAGGTCAGTATCACACACTGGCGCTTCCTGAATAAATCGGACATGTCGGAGTCCCGCTGCGCGCCCAGATTGTCTACAGCACGGCAATAATAGAGTATTCTAAAATAATTTGTCCAATAAGCCAAGCAACCCTCACACACAGGTCTGATAATATATTTGAGCGCCGGATGCCGTGAACACAATTGCATACTCTAATTATCATCAACATTCGGCCCTCCCCCGAATGTTGTATCTGAATCAAAGTGCTCAGAGATGCTCCAGAAAAGATATTAAGCTTTAAGTGTGTAGCAGTTAAGCTGCCTAGTCCAACTTTAGTTAAATGACCATCACTCATTTCACTACTATAGACACTATAGACAAACAAATCAATAAAACTGGTGCTGAAGTAGTTTACTAGTAACACAAACAGGGGTTTAGAGTTGCTAGAGTCCATTATTGCACATTATAGTGATATAAGTTGTGATATTGCACATAGTAAGACTATACAAGTAATGACATAAGTATTGCCATATATGACATGGGGATTGACATAAATAGTGTTCTTGCACATAGTACTATTATTTGGGGAATGACATAAGTAGTGACATAAGTGTTGACATTAGTAGTGATAATGCACATTAGTAGTGATAATGCTGGACACTGGCCCTCCAGGACTGAGATCCCTGCTCTAATCCTCCATCAGTAATCAGTTTCTGACCACAGAGCTGGACCACTCTCAGCCTAGCAGGGATACTGATGTGTTAAAGCCTCTGCAACACCACTACACCTGAGCAGCACCACACACACCACTGAGTCACTGCTCTACTGAGAATCATCCACCAACCAAATATGTTGTTTGTGTGTGGAAGTACAAGGTGAGTGTTTCTCTCTTATTCCCTTACAACCTGGAATTTAAAAGGAATTTTGGGGCTTTTGTATCTTTTAATTTACACAACACAGCGACCACTCTGCAGATGCAAATTCATTTTTTATTGTGAAACAATCAAGAAACAAGGCAAAAAAAAGAAAACCTGAGCGTGCATAACTATTCACCCCCTCCCAGAATCAATACTTTGTACAGCCACCTTTTGCAGCGATGATGGTGACAAGTCTCTTCGCATACATCTCCACAAGCTTGGCACATCTAGACACTGGTATTTTTCCCCATTCTTCATGGCAACACTGCTCCAGCTCCTTCATGTTGGATGGACACTGTCACGTCCAGTGGTGTTTTACCCAAGCCTGAGGCACCAACACAGACCTCCATTCTTTCTTGGTCTTTATTAAAGAAACTAAAATACAAACAAAAACCAGGCTTGAGGGCCGACACTATTCCAACTCTCAAACAGAATACAGAACACAACCAGACTTAACTCGACGGTGAACCCACGACCTAAGAAAACCAAAGAGTGCTCTTTATACAAAAGACTAAACACAAAACACCTGCTAATAATCAGTGTTGGGTGTAACGCGTTACTGTAATAATATTACTTTTTTCAGTAACAAGTAGTGTAAGGCATTACTCGTCTGAAAATGGTAATATTATTACAGTTTTCCCGAGCTAGTTACTTGCGTTACATTT
>JBBPCY010000035.1:1023576-1038556 GCA_037974405.1 Brachyalestes nurse | reverse complement strand
GTACCCCTAACATCAGTCCAACAATATCTAAACACATGACAGAGAGAAGTCAGAAGTGAAGACAGAAGTACGGAAGGTTTTTAGTCACCAAGGTGTTCCTTGAAGAGGTGGGTCTTCAGGCGACGCTTGAAGACAACGAGGGACTCGGTGGATCTGATCGGAAGAGGGAGTTCATTCCACCACTGGGTTATACAACAAAAAGTCACCTAATATAATTATAATTAGAATGTGGATCACTAGATGAGTGTTAGATATTTAAGCTAAGAAGGGATGAAACAGTAAACGAGTGCATTTAATGTTAAAGACGGTCTAGGATTTGATTCTGCATCACCACACAACCAGTTAATAGAATGTCTTTTGTCTTATAAAGGAACGTTTTGATGGATTTAAATTATATTATATATCATTCAACAGCTTTCTAATGCTAAACAATGTGTGCTTTAACTGCTGTATGCCTAATTCACTCAGCTGCTGTTCTTTTCAGGTCCTCTATAAGCAAATCTGCACAGTTGTGAAACAAACAGGAGCACAGCTGGAACAGCTTTAAAGCTGCAAACTGCTTATGCAAGGTGAGACATTGTTTTACATGTGCACACACACACATGCAGAGTCCCACCACAATCACTGATGGATGCATCATAGAGAATGACAGGGTGGCAAACTTGTCAGTGCTATCAGAAACACTCTCGGCTGCTTCTGCTGGGAGCCATGAAGCAGTGGAGCATGTGGTTCGGCACCCAAACAGCTGCATCCTTAAGTTTCAGAGTGCAGAGAAAACAACAGGAAATCTCCTTTAAACGTAGACACGACTGCATAACCTGATACTTTTATTAGGCTGATTGTGAGCGGCGCATGCGAGATAAATGATCCCAGCAATCAGAGTAAACTTAACAGGAATGAGTTTGAGTATGTGTTTAAAAGCCAAAACATTTTATTTTAATTTTTCCTTGAACTTCTCCCAAATTCATTCCCACCCACCAGCCCAAACTCCCTCAATCACATGAGACCACCAACACTGGGAGGATGAAGCTCCCTCACATGTTCACAAACTGCTGCTAATTCAACCGACAGCCTCAACACACTCGGAGGAAAACAACCACTCATTCTATTACATCAGCTGACAGATTTATTGAGTAATGCGGGAGACGGAGGACCACCCTACCTACCCAGAGAGAGAGACAGTTATACTGAATGATGGGGGGAGGGGGACCAGGGGGAAGACAGTTATACAGAGCGACTGGGATGGGGAGGGCCACCGCCAATGACAGAGTGAGGAAATATTTGAACCCAACAAATAACGGGCATGACGCAGCTCCGTCCTGTTTTTCGAGGCTCAAACTTGCAGAATATCAAGTGACCAAAGTAAACACATCCTCAGTAAAAAGCTGCATCCAATTTTAGTTGAAAGGACAGCAGTGTCCTGGTCCTTATGCGTAACCTGAAAGGTCTCCATCACTCACTGGTGATGGACCGAACCCACTGGTGGCTGTCGAGACATCCCATTCATAAGCTTTGTGGTTTCCTCGGCAATGCCCGAGATGGCGAGTTGGTTTACGTCACTGGTGAAAACTCTTTTACAGGTCACTTGCAAACATTTTGCAAATACATGAACGGAGCATGAATAAAGAGAGGATTTTTCACAGTTTGGTGCACAAAATATCAAAAGAGCAAGATATTAGTTATACAAGCAGTATATTCTGATGTCTAAACCTGTAAACTAAGTTTGTTTTCTAAATTGTTTAAAAAAGGAATGGGTATATTTTCACCCATAAAAACACAGTGAGACACTAGAATAAATCCAACTAAATCCAAATAAATATAGCAGTCAAAAGTATCTGTGTATGATAGAATATGCGTGTGGGCAGCAGAAGTGGACCTGCCATTCCTCAGCAGATCGTCCAGGCAAACATGCTGGAACAGATTCAGATATAAAGCAAGAAAGAGTAAATTCCATTTTTTTTATTTCCTCCCTGATTCCTGTAAATTACTCACATCGTCGGTGTGGTTGTCCGTCATACCGGATGATTTTCTCCACATTCGTCATGTTTGTTCAGGACGCACTGTTGTTTTTCTTTGGCTGTCTCAGAGGCTGTTAGAAACGTCAGAGTAAAAGGTCATCGGTGATGCTTATATACCATTCCAGACCATCTCCAGCCAAAAATAACAGTAAAAATGATAAAAATTTAAAGCTGTATCAGTTGAAACACAAACCTAGATATGATAAACATGAATAAAACTTAAAATAAGCCTGGCATGGAATTACTTTAAGTACGTCCTAAAATTAAAACTGAAACTGAAAAATGTTTTGATTACAATTTAATTTAAGTATTGGAGATGTAAGTTTCTCCGCCACTGCCTTTTAAATATCACCACATGCACTTCCAATCTTCTTTTATTGATTTTCTATGTATTGTTTTATTTCTGTTTTATTTCTATTTTATTTACATTCTACTCATACAAAGCATATTGAATGTTCTTTGATTTCCTTAAAGTGGTGGTTTTATTTACTATTGACCCCCATTGAAGCTCCACATGTCTCCAAGTGATAATATGGATGTTCATGAAGGTAAAATAGTGGAAAATCTGAACTAAATTAGTTTCCTTGGGGACTATTTTGCCTCATGATGCCCTGCATGTATCCCTGCATGAACAAATCTCACCAAACACAATCTGAATCATATCTTAAATACTTGATATTGAAGGAATCTGGAAAAATCTTCTCTTATGTATATAGTGAATGCGCCAATTTAGAAAGTTTTGTTCCGTGTTATAAGAAATAATAGAAAATTGTTGTAGGGATAGTTACAAAAGACTTTGGTAGAAAAACCTGCAGGTGTGGAAGAGTTGGAATGAAGTCAACAATTATTTTTATTGTACTAGATAAGCAAGAGAGAGTGCTGATCGGTTGCAGGTGGTGTGGGACTCTTTCCAGTGATGTTAACAGACCCCTTAGTGTGACCCTCCATGTGTTCTCCTTCAGACATACTCCTGCAGTGTGATAAAGGTGCTGTAAAGACTCATAAATCAGAAAAAGAGGAGGGATTTTACTGTGTGGAACATCTCAAAACTGTGTGGAACATCTCAGAATTGTGTGGTATGTCTCAGAATCAGGTGGAACATCTTAGAACCTTGAGGAAAATCTCATAACTATGTGGAAAATCTCAGAACTGTTTGGAAAATTTCAGAACTGCGTGAAACATCTCAGAACTGTGTGGAACAACTCAGAACTATGTGGAACACCTCAGAACCACCTAGAATTTCTCAGAACTGTGTGGAACACCTCAGAACCATGTAGAACATCTCAGAACCACATATAATGTCTCAGAATTGTGTAGAATGTTTGAGAACTGTGTTACAGCAACAGGGAAAGTGAGGAGAATCCAACTCACATCGCAGTGACGTCTGAAATACTCATTCAGAGTTAATTTTAGAGATTCAGAAAAAGGAATTCCCACATCCAAGTTCCAGCTTCCGTTTCATAACTCTGGAATTCCGAATGACACACTGTTTACCCTGAGGAGCAATGAGTCATCCTAACATCCGAGCACGAGGCCGTTCAGACTTCTGCTCGTTTAAGGGGATGGAGATCACACAGATACTAATTTGTTCATCATTAATAAACAGTTTGTTTTCGCAAAGACCAATAGATCAAACTCTTCTAGAAAATTAGCTAAATAAAATTAATACCAAATTCTAACAACATTAAAATCAAGAATTAAGTTCTATTACATTCATATTCAGAATGATTTAACAAAAGAAAATCATAAATCAGAATGGAATAGAGAAACAAAAAATACCAACAATTATATGCATTTTTAAAAAACCCGTGTTCATCCCAGAATACTCAAAGTACTGAACAAAACACCTTTACTTACTTTGACTCTTTTGTAGAGCAGTAAAACAACATGCTTTCATTTCAGTTGTTCTAAGTTATATAAACACTTTTTTTTATTAATAATGCTATTAATAATGAATAATGACATTTTGAAACATTATTTATTATATTTCTGCAAATTTATGAGGGAATTTAACTCCCGATATTGAATTCTCTAAAGGGAAATATTGTATGCCTTTTCCTGAACTAGCTAAATTAATCACCCTTAACCATCGTCAACCTGACTTGTAAAAAAGTGATCTTTTCGACCCTGCTAGCTCAAATTTAAGTGCTGTCACTGTGCAGTAGTGACTGGGGCCAAATAATCTCAACCAATAATATCATGTTTCTTTCATGGAAAGAAAATCTTCAGTCATCTCAGAGATCATTTCTGATCATTGAGAATCAGTAGCTGGATGGAGAGACAAGTCTCCAAAACCAGATTTAGAACAGTACTGTTTACATTCTCAGGATCACATGGAGATGGAGAGACCCTTTCATGAATGAACACCACTATCTCTTCATCACTGAGGTTTGTTTAGCCTTGAGTTTGTTAACGATGTCAACTTATCTTACTGGCCTTTTAAACTTTGTGGGTCCTGAGTGTAGTTAGTGGGTCGAGCTGTGTGCACTCAGTATGCGTGGCAACAATTTTCATCATCTCCAGCAGTCTTGGTTAAGCGAATGTTAAGATCATGAGCACTTACTGAGGTTGTATAATGCACTCGTACGTCCATCTGGCCCACAGTTTGTGAGTTTGACACTTAAGGGCCAAACATTTCTGTGGTCTGTCAGCGTAAACAGAGCTGGGAGATGATGAACAGGTTAAGAAGAAACCGCCAGGAACAAATACAATCTTGCACTGACTGCCACCCTCAGTGCCACTCGGCAGGCATTCAGTTTTTGACGAGTGATAAGGCAGAGCAGCTTGTTTGGATGGAGGAAATAAACTTGTATGGTGTTATGTGAAAACTGTCCAGTCAAGAGAAGATATGTTTAAAGTGTTTCCACTGCAAATAGCTTTAATTGTCATAACTTTTCTGCAGATTTTGCTGCAGATGTTTCCTGCATTGTTTACACTATGCAGGTATTAAATTTGATGGCTGACTTTTATAGTAATGCTCAGGAAACCATATCTGACCTTAGTGTTCAGCAACACTTTTGGCAGCAGTTGAGCTTATATCCTCTTACAAGGTCTGGAGAAGGTCAAGGAGAGCTCTTGGAATGCCTGTCTAAAGTCTGGCTTTGATTTTTCCTATACCTTCTCAACTTTAAGCAATTTCTTTCGGGATCAATAGACTTTCCTGATTATGATTCTGGTTCTACATAATAAACCACAACACCAGTAAAGGTCTAGTTGATGATAGAGGAGATATGCGTTAATGTTGTGGCTGTTTATCTTCAGTGCTTAGTTTTATGATTGACATCCTTGGTCAACTTTTAAGTCATGATGTTCACCACAAAAGTGCTCCAAACATGTGGAGGTTTTAAATACTGCTGTCACAACAAGGGAAAACCCTTTAAAAATCTCATGAACCTTCCAAGGTACCAACACTGCCCCTGGGATAGTGCCCTCAAGCATATGCCTTCAGTACCTTTATTTAGGGGATTTTCAGTTGTGAGCAAACATTTGCACACTCCTGGCCAAATAACCTGTTGATTTTGTGAGTGTATAAGTACATACCCTCTTCAGAAACACACTTCTGCACATTTCAAAACACAACTACTGTTTATTTGCTGTTAAATACTGAAAAACAACTGAAAAAACTTATGGCACATTATATCATTCCATGTTATTGTATGTTATTTTTGGCAGTGGTAACCAAATTAATTCAAATTGTGTAACAGAAATTTTTGTCTCTGTAGAAGGTATCTACTTATTTACACAAAATTGTCATGTCGGGGAGCCATGGGACGGAGACGCATGTGCAGGTTTCCATGACTTTACTTTATTTCTCAGACGAAACACAAATAAAAAGGCATGAGGGCCTACATACAAACAAAAGATCCCAGACAGAACCCTTGCACCAGAAAGACGGTGGACCGACATCGGTAACACAAAACAAAGGCTCTGAGAGTGTCTCAACTTAAGGTAAGATCACCCTTTTCTAGTCCCACAGGTGGGGACTTTAAACTGTTATTGCAGTAAAGTGGATAGTACAAGAGAAGAAAGTAGAAGCAGTATAAAGAATATAAATAAAACTATACAATATAACACTGTAAAATAAAAACTGTACACTGTAGAACAGGTTAAATACCCACATACACACATATATACACACTAGCACTCAAAATAAAGTAATCAGAATCAACAAACGCATAATATGACCAGGGACATGGAATTGTACCATTATTGTGATGGAATTATTATTTTTAAATGATGCTTATTTCCTGCTCATGATTTACTCAGATTAATTTTTATCAATTAATTTAGTCCTTTGATCTCTGTGTAAATAAGCCATGTTTTGGGTGTTAGATGGTTAGAGAGTGAAGGTGTGCAACATAAGAGCAAGTGTCTATTTATAAAATATCTGCAAGAAAGCTTATTATAAAAGGAAAGTGTATTTAATGTTTCTATTTCTCCCAGGAAAATGCATTTAAACATCACCTAACTGGACAATTGGATTAACTGGTGGACCACCCTAAACAGAGAGAGAGAGAGAGGACCAAGGTTCTTGGACTCCAGGCCACAGATGGTTGTGGCATCACCGGGGATCAAACTTGTGATCTTCCAATCACATGGCCAACACTTGGGTGGAGCATCTGAGGCTGCATGTACAGTCCCCTTCTACCTCTTCTAAAATGTTTAGCTTTTGCCAGTGTTTGTAGGTAGCTCTGTCAATAACAATGACACATTTTCACCTCTGTGGCAGTTCAAACTGACAAAGTAAACATGACCATTTACATTAAAAATAAACACTTTCTAAAAATAGGTGTCCCAAAATGTCCAACAAATAGTGTGTGCACATTGTGAGGGAAGCATCTGGTTAAGCTATCCAGTCCTCTTTGGGAATTCAGTAGGCTGTGTATGAAATCTCTTTTAGACAGCAGCATTAATGAATCTCTCTCTCACTCACTCATCCTTTCTCTCTCTCTCTCTCTCTCTCTCTCTTGCTTTCAGTCATAAACTATGTACCCAGTGTGCCTAGACTTCAAAGTAATCTAGGGTGTCGGAAGGGCAGAAGTGTTATGTTTGGTTCTGCTTGGCGTCATGGAAAAGGGTTCACTGTTGAGTTCGGGGATGATCTAAGAGCAGCTCTGCGCACACTGAGCTCCAGCTACAGACTCTGCAGAAAAGTGCAGGTGCTTATTGTACAAATGTACAGAAAACATACACTGCCAATCAGAAGTTTAGGCACACACTGAGATTTTCTACATTTGCAACCTAGTCACCTAATATTTAAAGATACACTCAATATTCTTTGCTAACAAATACGTTTACAGTAGGTTCAACATTGAAGTCTTTATTAGCCAGAAAATGTCATATTGTTATATATCATTACTACCAACTCACCTAATATAGTTAGAATGTGGATCACCAGACAAGTGTTTGACTCTGCATCACCACACAACCAGTTAATAGGATGTCCGACATCCACTGTTGCATATTCTTTCCAGGAAACTGGTTATATTTGACATATTTTCAGTTGCAATTAACACAAATCAAATAAAAATCTGCAGTAAATGGATAAGCTGGCAGTGTATATTTGACTGGCAGTGTATATTAATATAATGGAAATTGGCATTTCGTATCAGTATCAAGCTGATACCAGAAGAAAATACTGGATTTATTATCAGAGGAAATAAAAATATCCCAAAATTGCTTGTTTCTCATCTGAGCAGAGTCTGAATTTCTAAAAAGTGTAAGGAATTTGCTCTTGCGAGTGTCTACTTAGCAGAACAGACAACCAGAACGACTAATTATAAATAGTTAAAAGATAACAAGGGAGTAGTATGCAAAAGTCTTCAGCACCTAAAAATGTTGATTTTCTGAAGAGTTTTATTTGCTTTTTTGTCTCTGTGTCACTGTGTGTCTGTGAAATCATAACATAAGCAATTTTCTCCTGGTTCTGATTTTGTTCCTGGTTCCTACCATTAGTGGTGTCATTGTTGATGTTGGTATCTGAAGAGAAAAAGTGCTGCCTCTAAAATAGGTGTTCAAGTAACATGACCCTCCCCCCTTCTCTTATTCTAACCAGGGGGTGAGGGCTGCAGGAGCCTATCCAAGATTCAAGATTTGTCCCACACATAGGTATGTAGTGAAATGTGACCCTGAGTTGACCCGTAAGATTGTACCATTAAGTTGCCAATTTTGGAAAAGCTAAACTAAGGTAGTAAAGTATACAGAAAATAGAATATTCAAATCCCAGTGTTCATAGGGCAAATCAGTCTGGACAGGTCAATACGTCAATCAAAGAACAGTATAAGAGCTAAGCACAGTCACATATAAGGTGCAGTTTAGCATCTCCATTTCACCTGATGTGTTTGGACTGTGGGAAGAAACCAGAGATCCTGGTGGAAACCAGCACATAAAGAATATGCAGGTACATCACTGGGAGAACCCTTTGTGAAAGTTTGAACTGATGCTCTAGGTGTCAGACATCATGCAGAACTTTGTTTGGTGTTCCTATGTCACAGAGAACCAAAGTTATTGTAATTTAAAAACATGTAAAAATAACCACTACTGGGGTTTTAAAAGTGACATCATAGGCAAATGCCCATAAAGAATTCAAATGCCCAATTTTTCTAGGTCTTAGAAACAAACAGAAAGATCTTTAAACCCAGAAGAACTTTTAGGATAGTCTCTGCCCACAAGGCCCTGCCCACCAGTTTTTGGCTCTTTCAGATTGTTTTTATTTGTTGAAATCAGAATTTCCAGATGCACTCTGAGTTCTAAGGGTTAAAGCAAAGTGGAGCAGAAGTGCTGCTCTGCTCTTCCCAGTTTTCCGCAGAGCTTGGTTTGACCCAGTCTCTAACCTTCCCTGTCTCCCTGTAATATCAGTTGACTTTTCTTCTGCTCTGAGAGACTTTCAGTGGTTTCCCTTCTGCCCGATGACAAACAGAGAAGAGGGGACCATTTAAGACCAGACGCTGATTTCCTCTTGGGGGGAAAAAAATTGCTGACTAATTCGGGTTTACGGGATATGATGACAAACTTGGATTTTTGGAAGAAAAAAGATCTGCACTGAGCTCCTTCACGTGTGGAGGAACTTGAGAACAAGAAAGTTTTTGGTTTCCTCGGCGAGCAGAAAAACAAAACGAAGACATGGTCTCCATGTTTGTGAAAGAATAAGGAAAGCTGACGTGGCCAAAAAGTCCTTAAATGATGCTCCAACAAACACTCACCTCTGGGCAGGGAAATAAACACAAGAAAAGAAAACTGAATTTTAATTGAATAGAAGTGAGGTCTTAGGTCAAACTCCATGAAAAAGGTTTAAATTAATACATTTATGCTTACCTTCTTGAGAAGTTCTTGATAGTGTTGGTGCCTATGGTGTTTTGATTGGCTGTTAAGCCAGAGAAATCCAACATGACCTGAAACAGACACCAGATAACCTACAATGAAGCACTCTGGAACTCCTAAGCTTAACAGAAACCAGAGTGAGTGCAGTAAACATGCAATGCTGGGGCTGCAGCTGCTTGAATGGATGCTAACACAATGACAGCATATGGGTCACAATGGAATCCACATTGGAGCCTGATCTGCAGACTTTCCAGCCCTCTTTTGAAAAGAACAGAGGTTGAGAGCCTAATTTTTGGGTTGAACTGGTTACTGTAAAGCCATGACTGAACCTGAGCAAGTCTCAACCTTTAGAACCTTTAGAAACAGTGTAAAACTACTCAAACGCACCCCTGGCCCCTCACCTGTGGGCAGCAACTACCCTGAAAGTCCGCCTGGATTTTTGTTTGTTTTTGTTGTTTTTATCCCTTACAACCTGGAATTTAAAAGGAATTTTATATCTTATAACTTACACAACACAGCGACCACTTTGCAGATGCAAATACATTTTTTTTATTGTGAAACAAACAAGAAATAAGACAAAAAATAGAAAACTTGAGCATGCATAACTATTCACCCCCTCCCAGAATCAATATTTTGTACAGTCACGTCTTGCAGCGATTACAGCAACAGGTCTCTTTGCGTACATCTCCACAAGCTTGGCACATCTAGACTCTGGTATTTTTGCCCATTCTTCATGGCAAAACTGCTCCAGCTCCATCAAGTTGGATGGACGCCGCTTGTGTACGGCAATCTTTAAATCATCCCAGAGATTCTCAATTGGATTGAGGTCTGGACTTTGACTGGGCCATACCAGGACAGGTTTCACCTGAACCACTGGAGTGTTGCTTTAGCAGTGTGTTTAGGGTGATTGTCCTTCTGGATGGTGAACCTCCGTCCCAGTCTCAAATCTCTGGAAGACTCAAACAGATTTCCCTCAAGAATTTCTCTATATTTTGCGCCATCCATCTTTCCTTCAGTTCTGATCAGTTTCCCAGTCCCTGTTGATGAAAAGCATCCCCACCACGTGATGCTGCCCCACAATGCTTCACTGTGGGAATGGTTTTCTCAGCATGATGAGAGGTGTCCGGTTTGTGCCAGACAGTGTTGTCCTTGATGGCCAAAAAGTTCAAAGGGTCTGCCTTATTTTCTTGGCCACTCTTCCATTAAGCCCAGCTCTGTGCAGTGTTGGGCTTATAGTGGTCCTATGGACAGAAACTCCAATCTCTGCAGTAGAGCCGCCTGGCTCCTTCAGGGTTATCTTTGGCCACTTGGTTTCTGCTCTGATTAATGCACTCCATTATTGGTCTGTGAGTCTTGGTAGAGTCTTGGTAATCTTTCAGTTTTCTAATAATGGATTTAATGGTGCTCCTTGGGATATTCAGGGTTTGTGATCTGATCTGTACTTCTCACAACTTTGTCTCTGAACTGTGTGGAGAGTTCCTCTGTCTTCATGCTGTCACTTGCTTGATGGCAGCCCTTACTTTGAGGTGCTGCATTGGTGTTGACTCTGAGGGCTATCAGAACAAGTGTATATATACACTGAGATCATTTGACACTTTGATTGCTTACGACTGGATCCTATTTAACTAATTAAGTGGCTTTTGAAGGTAGTGGTTGGGGCTTCAAAGCAAAGGAGGCAAAAACATATGCATGCACCACTTTTCAGTTTTACATTTTTTAGAATTACTTAAAGGGGACATATTATGCAAAACATATTTTAGTTATAACAGATCTATGGGCTATACAAAACAAGTTCATGCACAAAAAGCATGCACAAAATCACTCTCACATAAAGAGATCACCAGGTTTATTAATGACAGTTCCGGTCCCTTTCAAAACGAGCCGTTTGGACGGAGGGCCCCTGGTGACGTCATTAGGGGCCAATTTGTATAGAACCGCCCCCCCATCTGTCGAGACCCGACCCACTAGCCTGTCGCTTGTCACCCCTTTCAGCGGCCATCATAACTCCGTCATACTCGCTCTGTCCAGCTGGCCAATAGCCCACAAAACTCGCTCAAAACACAATAAAACAACCTCCGCTGTTGGTTAAAGCAAAGAAGCTGGCGTGAAAATACACCAATCACGACGTAAAACGTTTGTTTTGTTCCCATAGATGTATATGGTACAGTGTGGTCCGCTGCGCCCAAACACTAGATTAGTTTAAGATCCGCCATTTTGTCTGCTAGTTTTACGAGCAAGGATAAGCCGAGTGCAATGTCTAACGGCAAAGGCAAGTCACACATGAAGTGTTGTGTTCATCTTGCTCTGGGTCCAACTCGGGCTCGAACATACAGGGCTGGATAGCGCCTCTGTTTTCTAACATTTTCATGTGTGGCAAGTGTCCCAATACTTTTGTCCATCTAGTGTATCTCTAACTCTTTCTTTCTCTCTTCCTTCCTTCAGCCTGGTCAACATACAGACTAGAACTATTGTCACAGATTGAAGGGATGGAAAGAAAGAAACACCTTCACAGGTGTTAAGATCATGGGTTCTAATGAAAAATCCAGAATGTAGAGGCATCTTGGGATGAGAGGGACGTGGCCAGCAACATCTTATTTGCATAAAAGGGACAGAGCCTTGAAACGGCTCGTTTTAAAAGGGACAGGAACTGTCAATAATAAACCTGGTAATAAATCTCTTTATGTAAGAGTGATTTTGTGCAAAGAACTACATGAACATTTGTTGTATAGCCCATAGACCTATTATAACTTGTTTTTAAAAAAAGGGAGTTTTGCATAATATGTCCCTTTTAACTTCATTAACTTCTTGTTTGTTTTCTAGGTCCATCACTTAAAATCAAATTGAAAATCCATTTAAATTCCAGGTTGTAAGGTAACAAAATAGAGAGACTGCCAAAGAGGGTGAATACTTTTGCAAGGCAATGTAGCTCAGATAAGCAAGATTAGTGTTCAGAATGTAATATCTCATAAGCGTTGAATTAGGGAACACTTTGTTTAAAAGGGCCACTACTGGAATCTGGTCAACAGTGATGCATTGTGCTACAAAACAAATATGGCAGGAGAGTATGCTCTACAAAACGTTTTCGCTGAATGTGGTTATGGGATTTTTTCCCTTATAGTGTTTAAAGGAATGCTTGCGTTTGAAGCCGCTCTGAATAATGTAGATTTTGCTGAGCAAATCTACATCATTCTGCTCAATAAATCCTGGTAAAATAACAGAGAGGGCATTTGATAAAGTTCATTCCATTATTGTAATTACTTCAGATGTTGAAGTAAGCCCAAAAGCTAGGCACTTGTTAATGAATGAGCTGGAGTATAGGGAGGCCTTGACTTTCATATTAGTGCTCTCTCTCTCTCTCTCTCTCTCTCTCTCTCCGTGCTGGATTTTCTGCGTCCTGGGCTGAACTCGGCTGAACTGATGAGAAAGGGAATTGGTTGGTTAAAGGGGGCCTGCGATTTTGCATTAAAGAATCAGGCAAATTAATTCTCCGTTCTCCTCCGAAGGAAGGTTTCAGTACCCTTGTGGCAGTAAGATTCTCTTCAGTAATTGCAGCTATTGGTGCACAAACTCACAGTTATCCCTGACACAGGAGGAGCACGGCCCACGCGTTCTCTGCATGGTTCAAAAACCAAAGTGCGGAGCTGTTAATTAGATTAGATGGAATTCTTTATTGCCACGCAACAGAGGTTGGTGGAAATTTTGATCCAGCACAGATGCTACGTTGAGTGAATTCATAGGAACGGAAGCTCTAATGCAATGACAATATGGGTTTTAAAAACGACAGATAGATTTCAGAAACTGAGAAGGTGTAGAACGACCAACCACTCACTGAGGTGCGATAGCCTACCCATATGATACAATCTTACTGAAGAGTTACTGTAGCACATACTGCTGGAAAAAGTTCACAGTGCGTCACAGCAGTATGGGGAAAGCTGCAGACCAGTCAGAGTGCCCATGCTGACCCATGTTCACATCTAAAAGTACCTACAATGGGAGCATCAGAACTGGACCATGGAAGCAATGGAAGAAGATGATGGTCTGATTAATCTTCTGTTGCATGGATGACCAAGTGCATGTGTGTGTGTGTGTGTTGGTTACCTTGTGAAGAGATGTACAAGGATACACTATGGGAAGAAGGCAAGGCAGTGGTGGAAGTTTAATGCTCTTTGCAGTGTTCTGCTGGAAAACCATGGTTCTCTAAAGATATGTTGAAAGGTTCTTTAAGAGAACAAAATGTAGGGTAAACGCCCCCCTATTACCTAGTACCCATTAAGCACACTTGTCACTTTGAACACAAATTGTGTAAAGAAAAAACAAGTAATTTTCCTGCTTGATATCTAAATTAATAAATGTAGTTGTTATTAAATATTCCCTGTATTTTTAAGACAATCATGCTGCTGCATATTCTGACAACTTCATACCAATGTTCACTCATCCTGGCGGCCATTTGAAAGCTACATAAAAGCTTTTCCCAGAAGAGACCAATTAAAAAAAATCACATTTTTTACATACTTCAACCTTTATCTTGGGTAAATATCACTATTTTTTTTTTTACAAATTTAAGAGATTAATGTTTATAACACCACCTAGCACATATTTGCACTAGGATGTTAGAGATAGTTACAGTTATTTCAAAAGACAGTTTTATAGGCTTTTATCAAATGCTACGATATGTGGTTCGCATGCTAGTCATATAAGATTGTGCACTACACTGATGTAGTAAATTACAAGTGATGATATCTTGTGTTTTACTGTTCAGTACATCATTTATTTCCAGATTGTTGAGAATTAATATTTGTGGATTGCAGTATTTGTTAAAAATTTAAGCTTAAAGGGTACCATAGCATAAAAAATGGAGCGCATCAGTGTGACTTTATAGAAGAAAAGCCTAAATATAAACATATATTCAGTAATCATTGTCAAGGCTGGTCTGCTGAAGGAGATAAAGTTTCTTTAATCACAAGGGTTGAGAATCCAAATCATAAACATAAAGTAAACTAAGAGTCACTGGGGAACTTCGCGTTCCTAAACCTCTTGTGATGTGCTTGGCTGCCTTTTCTCCACAGACAGAGCTGTCCGGTCCCTAGGAGTCACTAGGGGCCTCGACTGCCTGTCCTCCGTGCTGTTCCCTTGGGTCGGGGTTGGGGGAGCGCTGTGTCCCCGGACGACATCATCCTTTACTACTTCAACCTCTACCACTTCCAGTGACAAACCAGGTTACATGTACACGCACAAGTATACATATACAGCTAATAGTGTGGGCTTACTTACGTATATAAATGTATAAATACTTCTGTTTATACTTTTACTATTATTATTACATCATATAATTGTCGTTGATGTTGTTGTTGTTATTCTCATTTTGTTTTTATTTTTCTGTTGCTGTCCCTATCAATGGTGGCGTTTTGTTAACCGTTCTGTTTTTGTCCTTTATCTTCTATTTTTTCTTATTATTATTATTGTTACTGTTATCTTTATTATTATTATCAATTTCTTTGTATTTTGTGTATGTATAGATATGTTCTTTCTTTTTTCTCTGTTTATTTGTTGGTGGATTTCTGTAAGTCCCTCAGTCAGTCCCCCTGTTTTCTAAAAGATACATCAGGGTTTGTATAGTTCACATTTGCTGAACAAATTTTGTA
>JBBPCY010000035.1:1005560-1017696 GCA_037974405.1 Brachyalestes nurse | reverse complement strand
CACCACCACTGGGTCCCTGAGCAAGACCCTCAACCCCAAATTGCTCCAGGGAGACTGCCCCCTGTAGCTAGGGAATGGAAGTCGCTCCAGATAAAAGCGTCTGCTAAATGTAATGGGTAGAAATGATTTTTTGTGGTGTTCAGTGGAGAACTTTATGCTGGTGAGTCTGTGGCTAAAAGTACTTCTCAGTTCAGCCACCACACTGTGAAGTGGGCGAGCAGTGTTGTTGTCGATTGGAGTCTTGCTTGATCTCACGTCATCAACTTCATCAAGTCAAGTTGCCAATTCCAATCTGCTCAATCACACAAGACTCTACTTTTGGGAGAGTGAGAGTGAGAATAGTTAATTAAGTTTCATTATACGTGATTAAAATCATTTTTATTATCCCAAAATTGAACTCCAGCGGAACATCTGGATCAAGAGATTTGTGGTGGGGGCAATGTGATGGATTGGATGGGTTTGGGGGGGGTTGTTTAGTTGATTATGTTGCCCATGTTTTTTTGGCAACTGTTGCAGCTGTTTTGTTTTGTCAAATCGGAGGGGGAGGGTTTGTTGACTGTTGTGGCCATTTTTATTGTGCCATGGAGGCAAAGATTTTGGCGTGGCGAGCCGCCAAAGACAAATGTCTTATTATATCCAGCATTTTCTAGTATCAGAACTGAAACCACAGCGCTCAGTTCTTCTCTTCCTTTTGGTGATTTCAGCCTGAAATAAAATATAAACTCTAAACAAGATGATGTCGCCAACATAAGAAACCGAAATATAACAGATTTAATATTAACAAAATTTTTTAGTGACTAAAATGTCATTTAGTAGAATTCTTTCTGTGTATATGTATGCTGTATATACGTAGCAATCTAAATACATACATATATATATATATATATATATATGTATATATATTTGTGGGTGGAGTAATTCTGTATAACACCACATTTAGGGTTTCATTATTATTCTACATTGTTGAAAAACAAGACAGAAATGCCTGTTCTATGAGTGGGTGGTTTACCTGAACAGAAATAAAAGTATTATTATTTAAATGCAAAAGTTTACTTAATAAATCCCTGGAGTACATTGTGAGTGAGCGGTTCAAGGAAAGAAAACAAAGGTGCGTTTCTAAAAACAAGAGATCCTCCCGGTGAGTTCATGAACAAGGCCTGACTGAATCTGCCCCACACATTCACTGCTCTGCACAGACCTGCACTGCCGCTCTGTCTTTGTGCTCCGAGGACCTGCCGGCTAAATGCAGCACTGCTGTTTCCAGCGCTGTCCCTGCCTCATGCATTGTGCTTCTGTCATTGTATTTCTTCTCCCACTCACTCTGCTGACGGTGTGAGCGCAGTCTTAATTCTCCCTCTGCGTAGCCAGCGATAGCCACAAGCCCAGCACTGTCCTTCAGCACAATAGCTAGTCAAAAAATCATGGGAAATGGCTGCACAGCTTGTGCTGTGATGATTGCTCCTGCAAATAGAATACAATGGATCTATGAGTGTGTGTATGTGTGTGTGTGAAGGTGTGTGTGTGTGTGTATGTGTGTATGAGTGTGTGTGTGTGTGAGAGTGTGTGTGTGTGTGTGTGTGTGTGTGTGTAGGTGTATGTGTGTAGGTGTATGTGTGTATGTGTATGTGTGTGTGTGTGTGTGTGTTTGTGGTTGGGGGTTCTGGAAGGTACAGTCCATACAGGGAACTCTTGCTTCAACAAGAGTTTCATTAAAATAAATTCGTTAATGGTGGTTCCATAAACGTGAACCAGTGCGGATAATTATTTCATTACCCTTTACGCGCCGAGCTCTTCTGAGAGGTGTAATTAGGTATCTTATTGCGGTGGGGGGGGGCGTCTACAGAGGAGAAGGGTTTAAAAGAAGAGCGGCTGATCCAAAATGATGAAAAGGTTGAAAGTAATAAAGTACAACCCCTTGTGTTACAGAGCCCCCCTGAGATCCCTCCTCATTGCAGTTCTTTGTTGAGGGGGAACTTCAGACAAAATTAGAAATTAGAAATAAGAATTGCTACATCTGGTGTAAACACTCCTACAAGCCTCATACAGCTGTGCAGAAGGAGATTTTCTTGTTTAAAGTCTAGGATAACACCCTTCAGATGATCTGGAAGGTGGGAGGAACTAAAAAACAAAAGCACTTAGGGATACTTGAGGGCGGGTTGTTATTTTCTATTAACTTTTTTCATTTTAAAATTATTCACTTAATATTTACTGAAAATACACTGAATATTCTTTGCTAAAAAATAAATTGAGTATGTTCATCATTTGAGTTCCTTGATTAGCCAGACAAAGTCACTAAGCTGTTAGTGATAACAGACCATGTTGTCTCAAATTCCTGCCCACAGCATTCAGCTACACAGTGAAGTTTTTACAGCTCACGGTAAGTCATACTGTCCTAAACCACATCCACAAGTCTGCACCACCTTAATGAAGAGTTGGAAACTGTTTGTGTGGGTTAAAAGATGTTTTGCCAACATATTTGTTAAATATTTGGATGGGTGTGAATTTTAGAAGCAAAATTTGGACTCCAAACCTGTTTTTGCTGATGCATTGGTAAGTGGGAATTTGATTATTTGGTGAGATTTCTCAATGCAAACTCTTTCCAACCCCACCCAAGGTAGAGAAAAAGAGACAAGAGCAGAGATGACACTGAAGTATCTGCTCCAGTAGGCCTGTTTGGCAGCCATTATGCAGTTAGCAGCACAGTGCTAGTGAAATCTCTCTATGTTCTTCATCTCTGTCTGGGTTGTGCATGGCAGCAATAACACACACCTGCTCTCCCTCACCCGTCTCATCGCAGCGGTGAGGAACGCAGCGCCAGCCACTGACTACAGTGTGTGTGTGTGAGTGTTTGATTTACTGAGTGTCAGCTATGTCGACCCTTTCCATGCATCAAACAGGCTGAAGCCATGGAAGGTGTGTGTGTGTGTGTGTGTGTGTGCGTGTGTTTGTGTGTGTGTGTATGTGTGTGTGGGGTGGGGGTTGCAGGATCTTGCATGTTCCTTGTCCTTCCATTTCCTACAATCCATAATTCCAGTCTGTAGTTTTGCTGTTATATTTTATTTGTACCTGACATTTATACAAGGGTGTCGTGTGCCGAGACCGCGAGACCAAGGTCTTGTTTTCCATAAGACTGTGTGAATGCAGACATGTAACAGTTATAGCTTTATGTGGTTTTGAGCCATCCCTCATTTTTTGTATTTTTCTTTGAAGCACCTTTTTGGTGCAAAAATACTTTTCTGCCTGTCAAACTGTCTTATTGAGTAGATTAAATGAAAGAAATGGGAACAAATGTTTTACTGAGGCAGGCTACAAAGTGTCTAAAAATACAAGGTGCCTAGATAAAGGAGTTCCAACCACTCAGCATTCAGCACCACCAGTATACTGATCACCACCTGATCATCTGGAATCGTCTGCTCCTGTTTCTTCACTGGTTCAGAATAAAAGTTAGTTCTGCTTGAATGATTCATACGTAGGTCACTATGTGTCTTAACAAACAAAAAACACTCCGCTGTAACGGGTCAGGTTCAGGCCCATGTGAAGGACAAGCTCTGCATGTGCAAGATTACTCTTTTTTTAATTAACTAATTTGCTCTTTATTGATTACAAGTATAATGTAGCTCAATGACAAGTTAAAGGCACTGGTGTTACTGAACATGCTGTACTGCAGGGATTGCCAACTCTGGTCCTGGAGGGTTTGATGGTTCTCCTCCTCAAACACATTCACTAAACCAGACAATTAACTGGTGAGGTGAATCAGGTGTTTCCGAGCAGGGAAATCACCGAAACGTGCTGGACAACGGTCCTCCAGGACCGGAGTTGGTAATCCCTGGTGTACTGACTCAATACTGACTCTCAACTCATTTAGATGAAAGCGCCGGCTAAAAAAGGCTGACGACTTCTGCTGTGTGGCTTCAGAAACATCATTCCTGTCCAAAACCCCCTACATACTACCAAACTAATCACTCACCACTGGGCGATGACAAAAATCCAATACATATATCTGAGCCCAGCAGAAAGCAAACCCAGAAGAGAGCAAAGAGATCATTTTTGCCTTGAAACACGTAGTCAGGGTGATCTGAAGCATGTAAATCTTATTGGTGTTGTAAGAAAACCTCTTCTTTATTCTTTACCATTTAAAATGTGGACTCGCTTTCATTTTTTCCCAGTTAAGATATCACACATCTCAAACAGTTCATATGGAATTATTCTAGTCAGGAATTCTGATTTACCCACTAGCAAGTATCCAATCAAGCGAAGTATTTCTAATGGAAGTTTGCAGTACAAAAACATTTCCAAAAGCACTGTGTTGAGGAAATGACAAAATGTACAAACAATAAAGTATAATGTGCCCGAGCACCAGCAAATCTTAGATGCACTTCACAAGCTTTAGTTTCACAGGTGAGTCTGTTTTTAACTTACTTGTTTAAGTTGCCTGGCCTGTTTGTGGATTTGGCCTATGGATTTGACCTTTCATCCAGGAGAAATAATAATTAATATTTACTCATTAGCTCCATACTACAGTGCTTCAGTTCACTACCCACACTTTGTTTCCTCCTGTTTAGTTTGCCTATCCCAAAGAAAACACCCATTTAAAAAAAAATTCTGTTTCTGCTATTGTCTAACATCCATGAGATGTCCAAGAGATGTCCATCTGATGTTCAAAATTTGGGCAATGAACATGTCTGATGAACTTGTTGTCCAAATTTGATTTCACGTTGAACTACTCCTTTAATTCTGCGTTGGCTGTGTTCCAGCTAAGGGTCATTGCCTGGGGAAGCGGGCAACCTGATAAAAACGAGTGTTTGTGATCATTTCTGGATGATACTGCATGTCCTTGATGGGGATCTTCTGTATTAATTGCTATCTTAACAAATTACACACCGGCGGGGTTGTCTACTGAAATGAAAATAAATAAATAAATAAATAAATAAACAAATAAATAATTTAGCCGAGCAAAACAAGGATATTGCCCACGTAACTAAGCCGAGCTGGATTGTAAAGACGGGCTCCTGGCAAATTCTTGTCCGTTTAATAACAGCTTTGTTTCATTGCTGGGGGGGTGCGAGGGGAACAAACAAGCATATTCGGCAGCGGTATTGTCGGAGCAGTGTGTTCTAATCTAGACAGTGAATAATATCTCCGCCGCGCACTAATGAGAGTCGTCTGCGTGCAGGAAGGCGGACGGCTGCGGGGGAGAGATAGAACGCTCCTCTCCTCCTCGCGGGGCCCGCGAGGCCTCCATTAGCTGGAGAGGGCCGCCCACTATCTTAGGATTAGACTTTCATTTCGGTTCATTCACCTTAACCAACTCGTGAGCGCCATCGGACAGACGGATGGCAGCAACAAGACGCAATTACTCCACTCTGTGTGGCTCGAGGAGCCCTTTTTAAAGGAGTTTGTGCTGTCTAATGCACTCCTTGTCTAGGAAACTTCACTAAAAGGAGTAACACTGAAAACAAAGGAAAAACACATTTTGTCGAAAGGAACAATTTTAAACCTAATCCATACATCTCACCAAGTACACTCCAGTGAACTACCCCATATTGCACTCTGGACTTTCAACAGCACCTGCACTTTGCACGCTGTTCACTGCCACTATAGGCACACTCATTCCCTGTTGCTCAATTTGATAAGCTGCAATCTACACTTACTCAAGCTGGTTCAATGCTACTGTTTCCTGTGCCGTAACATATGTATAGTGCAATGTTAATATTTCTTCTGGAGGGTTTACTTCCCTTTCACACTTTACTCTGGGCTTTGTTATATGTTTGGTGCAATATTACTAATTCTGGAAGGTTTACATCGTGTTCCCACTTCACTGTTACACTGCTGTATTGTCTACTTGCTGTACTGGGGCAGCTGGTGGCCTGGTGGTTAGGGAGTTGCCCTTGCGATCAGAAGGTCGAGTGTTCAAATCCCAGGACTGGTAGTGGCACCACTGAGGTACCCCTAAGGGTAAAGTCCCCACAGACTGCTTCCTGGGTACCTCCCAGTTGGTGGCAGCCCACTGCTTCAATTGGTGAATGGGTTAAATGCAGAGAAAAAAAATAATTGTTTACACTGTGTGCTGTGCTGTCATGTGCTCACATGTGACTATAAGGGGCCACTTTACTATGGTGGCCCATGAAATATCAACACAAACACAAAAGCCATAACACGAGTGCAAAAGCCACAACACAACAACAAAAGCCACAAAACGGAAATTATCAGCAGTCCGTGTCTTAATGGAAAACTTTGATTGCTTTGAGCATACCTTAAATATTGAGTAATTCAGAAAATCCATATTGTTAACTTGTGTGATAGATTAAAAAACCTTGGTGGGAGGATAAATTGATAAACTGTGTATATATACATATATATATACAGGGTATTACAGGGAATGCCACTGTTTGTACAATTTGCGACAGTGTTTGTGTAAAATGCACAGGTTGCTATTCTTTTCTGAACTATTGCAGTGTGAGCTGTGTTAAAAATAAGAAATGCCTTGTGAGTGCAGCAGCTTTTCTGTGTGCTGCATTCCAGCAGCTTCACTCCTGATTCAGTCACACATGCACACACTATGCTCTTAACATCACTACATTCATGGTTGGAATTGTAAAATAATGTAAGAGGTTTCTGTAGTTTAACATTTCCAAGGTATAATAAATCATTTATATGTATTACTTTTACATTTTCTCCAAACATTTTTTTGTTTGGAATTTTGAATCAAAGTGTCAAAGTGTCAATAGTGTGCAAAACAACAATGATATGCACAATTTGCACAGACACACTCCCACAAATTAAATTACAAAAGCAATAACCAGAAAAAAATAATATGGTCTCTTATCAAACTGTGAAGTTTGAAGTGTCTGAGTGCTTTCCCCGCTGAGATATGCAACTCGGAAGGTCGTGGGACAAAGGTGAATGGCTCCCCTTGTGTAAAAAACATCCAGAAAAAAAGTATATTTATTGCCACAAAAAAGCGGAAAAATGCAGAGGATATTTGCAGTCTCCGCTTATTGTGGGGATTTCCGCGTAAAATGCGGATCCAAAAAAATCCACGTGACTGAATCCGCGGGTCCTTATCCGCATAAAACTGGGGGATTTATATATATATATATATATATATATATATACTGTGAAAAAGTCATAGACACCTATGCAAATTGTTTGAAGCCATTTGGATTACAATAAATGCGAACAAACAAGAATGCAGTAAATAACTGAGTAAATATTAAGTAGTTAATATTTTGTGACCCGTTTAGAAGAACAGAGGTTCTTTTTTTTGCTCTGTGCCTTCAGTCATTGTGTGGATTTATAAAATTCCATAAGCAACGCACCTAATTTATGAAGTAAAAAGAGCCAAGCCAGGTTATTGAAGTAATACTGTGCTTCCATGAGAAAAGAGGTCTGGAGATGGTTAAGAGAACACTTTGTCAAACATAAACCCACTATTTATTGTATTAATATTGTTTGTATTTCATGTAATATTATGTAAACATATATTATTATACATAAATATTGAAACAAACCCCTTGTAAAAAAGTCCTTGTAGTAAAGAAATATTTTCAAACAGCAGACAGTGAACAAAACTTTTGTTTTCAGTCTTTTAATTTTGTTTTGTTATGGTTCATTATGGTTATGGTTACGGTGAATTGTTTTATAATGTGTTATTTGTCTATAGGGAAAAAAAAAACAGTAACATGAGATTTTCCAATTCAAGGCTGTACATTATGTGGCAAAAAACTTTAAAATCCCTCAGAAGGTTCTTTAGGGAGCAGAAATCTTCCTTTATGGCATTATGCAAAAGTTTCTTTCTCCATGTTCTCTTTACTCACTTGCATACTGCCATTTCCTTCTAGTCTCTCATTCTGACATTTCCACTATGTCTGTCGACCTGTTTCCCCTTAATTGCGTTTGCAGTGTGAGCTATAATTGTGTCGGCTGTTAGCGTGGAAGTGAGGTGACCCCTGCTTTGAACAGTCTGGCAGAGCTATGCTAACAGCTAGACTGTAATTTTGGACTCCGAGTTGTGGAGGTCATTCGTAAAAATGGTCCTGGAGAAAGAACACAGTGCTTTAAATATACCTGATTCCTCAACTGCTACATATTTTTAGACCAGCCTGGATTTTAGCCAAAAAAACAGTGCTGCTATGGAAACCAATTAATCTAGTGTTGTTCTGAATATTGGTCTTTAATAAAAATTAATTGTTAATTATCTTTTGCAGATATTTTTAGGGATGTCAAACTGGGGGTCCGGTTGGAGAACTAACTTCTCCGGGTAGAATCACCACAACATGTTTTACGCTTATGTAGATATAGTTATATTTTTAGTTATATTTATTTTAACTTTTAAACAGCACCATTTTAAATTCTGCACAACATATGATCACAAAATAAAGCTTCCTGTGAGGCCTGAAGTCTCTTTTGTAGCTCCATAGACATGAAAGCTGAAAATCAGCATCAGAAAACGTTATTGATCCCTTTGGAAATGGCTTAAGTGGCCCCTTATAGTCACACGTGAACACACCATAGCACAGCACACAGTGTGAAAAGTGTGAAATTCTTTTTCTGCGTTTAACCCATTCACCAAGTGAAGCAGTGGGCAGCCACACAGTGGGAAACACAGTGCCTGGGGGACAGTGTGTGGGGATGGTACCTTCCTCAAGGGAACCTCAGTGGTGCCACTCACAGTCCTGGGATCCACAACACACAACCTTCTGAACACAGGGGCAACTCCCTAACCACTATGCCACCAGCTGCCCCAAATAAGGAAGTACGTTTGTTTAAGATGACATTTTAAAAGCATTACATCGGTATCAGAATCAGACATGAAAAAGTGGTATCGAGCCACCGCTATTATATACTCATAACGTTAGTTTTTTTGCGTCCTTAAAGCCTGGGTGCCTTATTCATTTTGTAGTGGAACAGAATATGAACATTATGAACTAGGCTCAAATGGAGAAAACAAAGAAAAGCTTTTCGCTTCATAGGGACAGAAATCTTGAAGCTTGAAAGTAGCCGGGGCAACCTTTAATGTCCAATCTCAATCTCTATTGATTTTTGTTAGATTTTTTTTTTATTAATAACACTGCATACAATTGCGCTCAAAATGTACAAAGTGTAGGAGACTTTCCAGAGCTCATCTTAATGAACTGATCTATCACTGACAGATTGGGTGTAATAGGTCAGTGTTGATTTTCTCTCCTTCATGCTGGTGCTTTAAGCTCATCCTTCGAGTGGCGGCGGTTCAGGGGAAAGCAGTCCGGATGTCAGCCAATTAAGGCTTGTTTATTTCCCTCCACTTCGTGATAAACGTCAGTGCTGGTTAATGGCTTGAGTGTGTAATTAAAATCCAAACCCTGCAGGGTGCCGCGGCCCTCCCACTCGACTCGGAGCCGAGCAGCGCTTACACGTTCGAAGGTCACTGCAGTCAGGCTAATAAAACGTGAATTAAGACGACTGCGGTGCCATGCTGTTGGTATAGGATGACAGTCTATTTATTGAGTGTTCTCATAACCATTAGGCCTTTTAAACACACAAGAAACACAGCGGTGAATCATTCAGTGAGATGGAAGGCTTTGTGGAGCCTAAAATACCTGACAAGAAATCCATGCCCTTCTGCACTGGTGCTGTGTTGGGCTTCAAAACACACTGTCTGCTCCCCCAGTCAACACAGTTCATTTATGGAAAATAATTTGCAAAAATAGCCTGTTCTACATTCTATTTATTTTATGATGTCACAACCATGACATCTTCTGCACTTTCTCTAAAACTTTTTCTTTTCTCCTAATTCCTTGACTACCTTCATCTGTATCCAGTCTTTTTGCCTTATTTAACCCTTTGAACACGAGTGGCACGGATCCCTGCTGGAAGAGCAACCAATGGTCATTTGATTTCAACAAATAAAAATGGTGTGAAACAGTGTAAAACCAGCGTTTGTTCTTCTACACACTCGCTGTTTGCTGCTCTTTCACTCGGTGCGCCACTGCTCAGCCGCTCTCCGGACCCCTCCAATCCCTCTGTGTTTTTTCTTTTGTTTCTAAGACCTAAAATTAAGGAAATTTGAGCATTTTATTCTTTAGGTGTATTTATGTGTGACATAATTTTCAAAACCCCAGTAGTGGTTATTATTATTACTAATGCTGGGCAACAATTACATTTTTTAAAATCGCAATTAATCACATGGTTTTCTGCAATTAATCACAATTAATCACATTGTTATACGCAAAATTAAATAAAAACAGTAACACAAAAGTGCGATAACATTTGGTTTGCAAACACTTAAAACAAATAAGGAGCTTTTTAACAGCAGTATTCCCTTTAACATAGGGAAGCAAGAAAGCTAGAAAAAGCACCACTAAGAGGTATCAAGAGGAAACAAGTTTCCAAGGGGAAACTCCCTAAACGTGTGAGGAAGAGCCACTGAAAGGAACCAAAACAGAACATCAGCATGAAGAACAACCACTAAGAGGTATCAAGAGGAACCAAGTTTTCGAAGACCCAGTGAAAGGAACCAAAACTGAACATGGTCATGAAGAAGAACAGCTGAAACGAGGAAAGACAGTGAACCATCCTCTTCTGGATAGTGCTGCAAGACTACACATTAGAACACGTTGGATTAGAAGTTCAGTAAGAGTGCAGATCAGGACTCCAACTTCCAGAAACAGGTTAGAAGTTCACGCAAGGGTAGCAGTCTTGAACCTCATGACAGAAATGCTAACAGTGCAGTGCCTATAATAAATAGCATTCTCAAAATATGCTTGAAAATTGGTTGTTTTGATCTTTTGAAATTGGATCATTCTAGTCATTGAAGGATTTTTGTTGAACTGTGTTTAGAGGTGAGTCATAGGGAAACAAGATTGCTGCAGCTTGCAGAATGTTGAACCATCTTCTGATAATCTCCTACACTCCGCTCCAAACCATACATATCAGTCACCAGCTTAATCTTGTGCTCCTAAAACACTTGGATGAAACACTGATGCATTTTGTGTTTGTTTCATAAAAATGTAATAAACGGAGATAATGTATGTTACTATGTTTCAGTTTCTTTGTTTTACCATTTTATTATTTATTTATCTTTTCATTTGAGAAGGAGCTGCAGATTGTATGTGGTTGCACTGTGTACAATGACAATAAAGCAATTCAATTCAATTAAAATCAGTTTGCATGGTTGGTAGAACAGTCATAAATACATAGACTAGTGGTCACCAACCCTGGTCCTGGAGATCTACCCTCCTGAGAAGTCAAGCTTCTCCCATAATCTGCAACACCTGTTCTGGTTAATGAACTTCTTCAGCGACTACTGATTGGCTGGAGCATTAAGTAGGGGATGGGACCTGAATGATAGATGCAGGTTGGAGCTCAACATGGCAGGAAGTAGATCTACAAGAGGAGGCTTGGTAACCACTGACAAAAATGGACCAAAAAACATTAACATGGGCACATTTTATTTGCACACAACACAAATAAGCAAATTACATATAAACTGCCAGTGTCAATTAGCAATAGTAGCAAACAATATCAGCCATTATTGCCAAGCAATACTGACCATATATGATCTTGCTGACCTTCAGAGATGGATGGATGTCACATATTGCTTTTTGTTTTTCCAGGGAGCTGTCAGAGAAAAGTAATCTGATGGCCTGGGGGAAGAAGCTGTTCCAGAGTCAGGTGGTGGAGGAAACGATGCTCTGTTACCCTTTTCCAGGAGGGGGTGTCCATGAGAGAGACGCAATCAAGATCAAGTTTAGGCTCAATTTAAGGGTTATATGTATTACCTTCATCTGTATCCAGTCTTTTTGCCTTATTTAACCCTTTGCCTTATATAACCCCAATTTAAGGGTTATATGTATTACATTCAACATAACATACAGTTGCAAATACAGTACATGATCTTAAGTTAAATGTAAGACAAACTAAACATCTAAAAAATAAAGAAATTATTAATTAAATAAAAAAAGATTATTATTGAAGATTTTAAAGATATTAAAGCCCCTTATTTTTGCTGTTTAGGCTATCAGGGGTCTCTTGTGCCAATCAGGAGGTCTTGGACCCACCCACCTCCATAAATATATATATATATATATATATGTGTGTGTGTGTATATGAGAAAAACATGGCTAAATTACTAAATAGTTAAATTTTTTGTATATAT
>JBBPCY010000035.1:933544-960643 GCA_037974405.1 Brachyalestes nurse | reverse complement strand
GTCCCCAAACTATTGTCCAGCTTGGGCTGCCACGCCCCCAGTCAAAATAAGAGTCCCTACGGACTGGGGGCGTGACACAACTAGCTGTAAAAACACTGAATCACACCATTGTTGCCTTAATTAAGGCTCAATTGGTTTATGATTGGCCTGTACCTGTAAGTCATTAAAAAATGCACCTTTTCTAAAATTGTTTGTATATCCCAGTGAGCACTGTTGGATAGATTATGAGGAGATAAAATTATGTCAAGAATTTCCTCAAAACGTATTGTCAAAGCAAGAAGGGAAAATGTGAGGGAATACACTTTAAAGGAACCACAGACTTTAGTGGTTGAGACCAAAGTGTAGGAGTCAATGATATCAAAAGCTCTGTGTACATCTGGGTTGTAGAGGAGGGTGACTAAAAAGAAGCCATCACTGTAGAAAAAACACATACTGAACACATAGTGAATTTTGCCAGAAAGCATTAGATTATCAGAGTTAAAGGTTTTGCGGTCAGATGAGACAAAAAATAAGCTTTTGGTCAAAATACTTTTAAAAAATCGTAGTAATACTGGTCAGTTCTCAACAAACACTTCAACTTTGCTCAGCAGGGACTGGGCATCTTGTTAAAACTGAAAGGTAAAAGAAATACTATACTAAAATTTAACTGAAGTGTTAGAATGAAGGTATTAGGCTACTCACCTCTGATCAAAAATCCCTTTCTTTGAACATCCAGACCATATTTCCTGCACACATAACAGGCTTTCTTGGCTTTTGTCAAGTTCCTGGGCCCGTGCCAGCATGAAAGTTCACTTAACAGCCCCAGTGTTACTCAAATTCAATTTTCAACTCTAACCCTGAGGCCAAGTTGGTCTTAAAAGAGGTTCGTGTGTGGCTTAGTGTACACCCTGGAACTAATGGAGACCAAACTGAGATTCTTGAAGGAATATTCCACATTTTGCTGGGTTTTCTAATGATTTTCAAGGTTTTGCAGCAGATATGCTTCCATAGGACCAACTTCCATAGGACAAAGTAATATATTTAGTTTGGAATTCAAAATAGTTTAGTACAACTGCAAGCATAAAAACAATTTAATGACATTGCATCTTCAGGGTATTGTGCAAAACATTAGTGAATACTTTAACATATTCATCAGACAATTTATATCATAAAATCATTATTTTCCCATTAGTCTGATAGCCCACGTTGCTGGAGCGGGTGGGAAGGCCTATAACCTGTGGGCTAACAGCATTTTATTTATGAAACTGCCCTCCTTTTCACACAAACACAGAAACATAGGAATACAGCATACTCACAAGGTAGAAATGGTACAGGGAGATAAATCGCCATCTCCACTCAAGTTTTGCATCTCGCAATCAGTACTTCTGAAACAATCACAGAGATGAGGAGATAGCATGCAAGTGTTCTTTATTTAACTCCAAGTGGGCAGACCTGATAAACAGAGAAGCTGAAGTGAGTTAGTAATAAAAAAAACCTAACAAAATCAATTCAAAGACTTGCAGGGAAATGCCAAATGTGATGAAGTACTTGACACAGAATAATCCGGAAAACACACAAGCACAGAAAACCATGATTAAAGTATATATAAACAGACACAGGACAAGGAAAAGCTGGGCATGAATACATTTGGATGGATAACAAACTGAAAATCAAGTGAAGGGCATGACAAGGGAGCACAGCCAAGAAGAAGTAAATGCAGCAAAAACTCATCTAGCATGTCAAAACAAAAAAAAAGGTACATGGCCTAAACAAACCAGATGCAGATGGCAAGGCTAGACAAAAGTGGAAGGGAGCCAAGACAGGACAGGGGGGTTCCAACGTTTTTTTTTTGTTTTTTTCTTGTAATGATACGTTTAAATCATAGATCAAACGGCATTTCATTAAATAGCAGTAGTTTTACTTTTTATTTGACATGATTTATGAGAAAGCAAGTTTACTTATCTACAGTTTGTAAATCAATTATAAGAAATCTTGGTTTACTGAAGACAGAGAGCGAGAGTAGGCCAGCACATAAAAGGAAAATACTTTCCCCAGTGTATTATCTTCATTTCTTCTAGTGAAATAAAAAAGGCAGAGGAGGCAGGCAGACAGCATAGGACTACATATTTATCTACTGCCATGGTTAAAATATTATGCATGTCTTTGAACTGTGGGAGACACCGGAGATCCCAGAGAAAACTCAGGCCACCACAAAGAGAACATACAAAGTCAGCGATCCCAATACTTTTGTCCATATAATGTAAAGGTGCCAGATGTTTTTATTATGAGTGAAGACTGATATTAGCTCTGTCACCTCACAGCAAGGATGTCCAAGATGTCCAGTGTTTGATTCCTGACTGTACCGTACACTCAGGAAGCCGGTAATCTTGCACCGTGTATTATGGAAGGACTGAGTGAGTTTTGGTCAGTTATACTATTGCACATAAAGAGGTAATGTAAAAATATGGCAATAGTAGTGTTACCTAAAAAATCACAAAAAATGGACTGAGTGAGTTTTGGAAATTTGCGCTTTAATTGTCAATAGGTATGAGTGTGTTTGTGAATGTGTGTCTGTGTGTGTCTACCCTGTGATGGCCTTGGAACCTGTCCAGGGTGTTTTTCCAACTTTCACCTTTTCACTGCTTTCCCTGCCCCCTGGTTACGGATAAATGGTTCAGAAAATAGATGTATGGATAGAGTACTGATATTGGACCTACCCATTCTTACATAGACAGTAGATGGGCCATTGAAAGGTACTTTCTATAACCTTCTTTACATTACAAATATTAGAATATTAAAGTTTATACAAACCTTTTGTTACTCATTCTTTGCTGCATAGATGCCACTTGGCTCACTAGCTCACATTTTGCACTAACTTACCTTTTGAAAACTCAGAAAGCTAGAGAATGTACAGTATGCGTTTTGAGAAAAGAGGCTGGAACATTCCTTTAAATGTGTGCAGATTCTGGGTAGCCTCGCTTTATAAATAAAGCAGCAGAGGTACATTTATACTCACTGTCATTCATAGTAAATGACAGTATGCGCTTTATCACGAATCAAAGCAAGGACTTATCGCCTATCCTATATTATTATGTAGACTACATTCCGCACGTGTATATGGTACAGTATTTAAGAAGTGACATATTCTTAAAGCGTCCTACTTATCTTCATTATGTAAAACACTTGCTCATTTAGCAGGCCTAGTTTTCAAGGCACGGAAATTAACTACTTTTGTTGGAGCAGTTGAATGCAATCTCACTCATGACGCTGTTTATCATTTTTGGGGGCATGAAATAATGAGGCAGGCAGATTGGTGGTTTTGTTTTGATGAGAAATGGAGGGAGTGACAGCTGACTGCATTGGCCCGTAATTCTTTTTCATTGTTTACTGTAGTATTTTGCATGAGTGGATTTATATTATTGGCCTTGGGCAGATGGAGCGAGAAACTTTTGTCTAAAGAGCACACTGCAGTGTTTTAACTGGCTTTATGGATTTATGTAAGGTTTGAGACAAGATGCCACACACTGAGTGGTTAATATACAATTATACAGAAAAGACTCCCCAAACACACACACACACACACACACACACACACACACACACACACTCATTTTCCTAGTGACTGTGCCCTGCAGCTGGCGTAGACCAATGAGACTTTTTAGAGGAACATTTTATAGCTATGGGTTTGAGAGTAAAATATAGGGGACACCTTGTAAGGATGTAACCATTCACAAAACGCAGAATTCGATATGATAAAGTTGTGCCTCGATTCTGTACATTTCTCTCTATGAATGTTTCACTATGGCTGTCAATTCAGTTCTGTTTCTTAGCAGCATAGCAGCACTAAATAAAAGCTATTCATCTGTTTGGGTCACATGACATTGTTGTTGACGCAGTCATCTTGATGGCCTTTGTCACGCGCACCAGATCACGTGAGGTCACGAGGCAACGGAAATGACTCACGCAGGTATTTAAGTGGAAAAAAGGTACACGTCATCACCAGACATTGAGTTCATGGAATCTCTGTCCAGGTCCTCATTCAACTCGACTCACGTGAGTACTCGGCTCTCCGGAGCCTCGCTTATACCTATCTGTGTGCGTATGAGAACGCGGGTTTCCGGGTGGAAACCTCAACTCATCTGGGAGCGTTCTCAGAACAAACGCGTGGCTTACCTGCTCTCTCGTGTGTATCCGCGAGTTAGTATTTCCCCACGCTACGTTGGGACCAACCTTCGATCAGTCCGTTCTTGTCTAGCCTCCATGACAGCCTTCTTCTTGAGTACAGTTGGGAGTTGGGAGAATGAATAGATGAAATGAATGAAATCAGAATTTACATGAGTTCTAAAATTGGTGATATTGTTACGAGTAATGGTCAATAGTTAGCCCAGTGTAGTGTGGAGGATGAACCCTATTGCAGAGTGACACGATAGAGTTGGTAGTCCACGCACTTTGTTCTAAGAATGCTCTTTTTACAGAGTAGAGATTCCCACCGGGAAGTCAGAAGACAACTGGAGTACTCGCGGCCCTGAAGAGATGAATTGGCTGAGACGATGACAGGTGAAGACTTAATGACTGAGCGGTGACTACCTCCATGACCTTGGCTTTCATACCATGTGATGTGCTTCACTTCCGAGTCCTCTTGCACATCACATGACCCGTGTGCATGACAGGTATGTTTAAAATGGAAATAAATAGTTTTGATTCACATTTAGTTCCTACTGATTGCTGGTTAAAAGTCTTTTGCATGGAAAAAATAATGCCCCATACACACAGGAGGCAGTATTTTTCCCCATGCAGGCCAACACTACCACTAACATAACAACTATTCCAATAAAATTAGTTTGCACGCCTTACACTCTGTCCTACCATTTTACAAGGCTTTGGTGCATCTGCTCAAAACATGAAATGTCTTGTGTATTCAGTACGCAATCCATCCCTGTGCTTTGGTGAAAGTCTGAACCTTATTAAAGTATGCAGCTGAGGCCTGCTGCTCCGGGATTTGAATCGCCCATATTATTGAAACTGGTTTTTTTTTTCACTTTGTTAAATATAAGAGTTCAAGCAGCATGTACACACAGTTTCAAAACATAATCTTGGTCCATACAGTCCATCTATTTAAACTAAACTAGAGAAAACAGCACTGTTTTTTACTGGTTTTGTGTTGTCACAAAAACCAACAGATCTGTCTGTTCAGAAGAACAATTCAGATTAGAGCTATAACTGTCTACTATATACACTAGATGTGACAGGGCTGTGTTTGCGCCATGACAAAAATGAGCAAACAGCCAGAATGTCGTCAAGGACAAAAAGACATTTTCGCTTCTCATTAGATTCGCAGACGGTGACACTGGGTAGACTACTTTCCATTTTAGGAGCAAAACGAGTAGCTTTCAGAGACTTTAGCACCATCTATGACAAAACAGAGGGTTTGTGCTGTTTGTGGAAGAGTTGTAGTTGCTCGGATGCAGCTGATCTGTCAGCTTTGTTGCTCAAAAATCACATTTGATGAGCTAGCTTTCATTCAAATTAATTGCCTGAGCCATTCTTCTACATGAGGAATATACACTAATGAAATGAAACAAAAGTGCTGCAGGCCTAAAATGCTCATGTGCACTGTCAGAGCATTTTTTTTAAATCACCAGAGTTGTAGTGTTTTTTATGTGTTGTCAAAATTAAACTTCAAGTTGATATGGCACACTACTTAACAAGAACATTTCAAACTGGCACTCAATGTCTAAACCACTTTAGAGAAGATTTTACAATATTATTTTAATGCCATCTCACCAAGAATTGCATGGCATCAGAGACTTCATCAAGTACATTTTTGGTGGAAATATGGTCCAGCAACCACAGAATCTGATTTTGACATGGTCATCTCAGTCTCCTGACTTAAGTCTAATTGAAAACCTTTTTATATTAGATTACATTACATTAGATTTGATTCAACTTAATTGTCACTGCACAGAGCAGAGAGTACTTGGCATCACAATGCAGTTGGCATCTAACCAAAGTGCAAAAAAGAAATGTCCAATCAATAAAGTATGAATATTTGTGCTATATGAATGTTTATACCTTATAAATATAAATACATAAATACTGAATGTGAAGATAAGAACTCTCTTTAGTAAGGGATAGAAGCCTAGGCTAAAGACAACAGTAGTGACACTGAAGTACATAATGGTGTATATAGATGTGTTGTGTACCTATAAGGGTATAATAGTGCAGAACTGAGTCATGCAACATGAGTACGAGCCCGGTCTCACGACTTTTCATGCAGCCATCACAATATACAATGTAAACAAAATACGTGCTATGATCATGCTTTAGGGCTTTTTTTCATGCTAGGACAACGCTTCACTACCCTGTATTTTAATGCGCACTGTGTAACATGGCCAGTATCAGTGCTAACTGGTGACTGAAGGACAGCAGGAGAGAAATAATAACTTGATTCCTTATCGTTTTTGTTTGCAAAGCGGTTGAAACAGGTTGAAATGCCGTGAGACGGGGAAAGTCCCTAACCCTAAGCCTAACCCTAACCCTAACAGTCACCAGTTAGCGCAGATACTGGCGGTGTTGCACACTGTACATCAAAATACAGGGTAGTGAATCGTTGTCCTAGCTGAAAAAAAAAGCCCATGATCGCAGCACATGTTTTGATTACATTATATATCGTGATGGCTGCTCGAAGTTGTGAGATCAGGTTGTGCATTTCATATCAATGATATGTCATGAATGTAATTTAGCCTCTGTTAAAAGTCCTATATAGGAGATTAATTCATTTAAATATGAAGACAGTGAAATATACTCTTCTGTGTATTTTATACTGTCCTTGCACAAAAACTCCATTCATTTTGGAGGCACTTTCATGGGTGCCTTTTTGTGACTGCCCAAACCGGAAGACACTGAGTGGAAGACACTGAGTGCTTTACTTTATGATGTAGAAATGATGAGCTTATCTGAATCAAGAAAATACAGTGCAATGCTACTTTCAGTCAAGCCCCTGTTCCTCCACCTGCAAGAGCACTCCCAGCTTGGGAAAGCAGGTCTACATGCATCTTTTTTTTTTACATGCAAGTGTTTCAGAACTGGCACTGCAACCCATAACAGCAGCCATGTAGCATCAGTGAGCAGCTCAGCACACTTACTGCAGGACACTCTGTACACAGTCTAGCAGATGCCCAGTCTGGCTGGTACAGCAGCACCATGGACATGTCCACCAAACACAGTCTGTTAGAACACATATCTTAGTCTTCTAGTCTCTGTGGAAATATACAACCTTCATAGCTAGCAACAACGAATGCATGTTGTAATTTAATATTTTTTTTTCCTCGCTCAAACAAACAGAAGTTCCATGAAAAGGGGAGATTCTCTCTATCCATTTAAATAGAAGAGATCATTTATTTATATTTAGCAGATGCTTTTATCCAAAGCAACTTCCAGCCAGCGTGGGGTCGGGGGTCTTGCTCAGGAACCCAGTGTTGGTATGCTGAAGGTAGGATTTGAACCCATGAGCTCGTGGGCCAGAGGCAAGTTTCCTACCCACTAGTCCACCACCACCCCTAATTTCTAGAATTGGTCATTGTTGTGTCATTCAAACATTCAAAGGTTTAACTAAAAAATAAAGTCAATTAAACATTTGCACAGAACAAACATTTCTACAAAGTATAATTGGTCGTCAAATTAAATACACTGGAAAAAAGAGAGCACCAATGCAAAAGTCCACATACATTTGCATGCAACAAATTCCAAAAGTGCTGCAGTCCGCTTGAAAGTTAAGAAAATTAAGATACATTCTCCCAGGGTGTGTTTCAAGAAGTGTATCGATAGCCTCTTAACAAAAGTCAAATTTCATTTTGTTATATGCAGATGCAATGGTCACTTCTAAAAGTGTGTTTTTGCCTAAATGTGCCCAAACATTCACATACAACTACATATATAAACTATGATGCAATTATGTAATTATGCCATTATATGAAATATAATAATGTTTGCACATAAATTATGATAGAGGATAGTAAGCACAACAGCTCTGGACATCCAGACAAAAAGGATGCAGAGGAACAAGGAGAAAAAGATGAACACAGTGAAATGGTTTGAAAGACATTCTCATCACGGCCTTTGACTTACAAAATGCTTTCAGGAAAAAAAAGAAAAATGTTCCAGAGCAAACAAAAAAGCCTGACAAATTTCTTTCCTGCAGTAACCCCCCAGCAGAAGGTGATCAGTCATTTTCCAAAAAAGCAGCCCATCGAACATCTCCTGCCAATTCAAGTTTGAGGAAGATGCCAGGGAGGACGTTTCTCCCCGTCACGCTGCCATCTTGTTGAGAAAGCCCTGTTTGTACGGTCTTGGTGACAAGCACAGACATCGCTGTGATTATCATCATTATGGTTCAGGACAGTTTTAGCCCTGATGAGGACGCTTCCTTGGCCTTTTGTCACACCAGCAGCCTCCTCTGCCTGCCCTGAAATTTGCGTCAGTCACGGCTAAGTGAGAAAGGATGCAGAAGTGTCACCCTGTCATCTGTTCTCATTGGCAGTCAGTGCAACAATGTGTGTGAATGTGTGCATGTGAGTGTGGCAGCTTCTTTTTGCACCCAGAGAAAATATTGCAATAGTAATGTTAAAGTAAGGTGAAAACTACAGATGATATAATTTTTGTGTCTCGGTACCAATACTGAAACCTTGAGAAACAATCATTTTGAGTAAAAACTACTGAGCTTTAAAATGGGTGGGTCTTAAATTAGCATCTACGGCCCACTTAACACCTGATCACTTCATATGATCTGTATCTGGATTAAGATAAGAGATAAGATAAAACTTTATTAGTCCCACAAGTGGGAAATTTGTATTGCCATGGCAGAAAGTGGACAGTACAAAGAGTTAGAAATGAAGAAACAACAGAATAAAGTAGAATAAAATAGAATAAAAATAGAATACTAACAGTATAAAATGTACACTATACAATCTGGAGATATAGAATATGGACATCTGTGTAGTAAATATATATTTTTAGACTATATGTAAACAAAGTTGACTAATGTCTGTACACAATGAGTATATGTATACATACAGGTACACAGTGAGTTTTCAGGCATTTACAATGATGTTTTAAATTGCACATTTTGCCCAGTTATGGTGGTTCCCCCAAGAATGAAAAGTGCACATGTTCCATCATAGTATTGCACATAACTAAAGATATTGCACATAACTAGAAAATTGTCCATGTTCCATCATAATATTGCACATAACTACTGTGGTGTATTTGATGAGTGTGTTTGTTCGTTTGTGCGTTTGCTTGACCAGATTTTAGCCATGTGCATTTACACTTGTGGCATAACTACGTTTACTAGCGACTCCTGATTTTCATTTGCTTCTCTTTGGACCACACAAAGCAGCCCAAAAAGGGATTTTGGAAACACCAGATAAATTTACAAGACAAAATATAGCCCGACTATGCTACTTTGGGAATTTCAGCCAGAGAAATAGTTAAACGCCAGGAAATGTAATCCCTATGTCACCTCATAAGGACGCAGGTCCGAAATCGCTGGGTCGAGACCTGACTCCCATCCATCTTTCTTTTATTACATAAGCTAAAATACGATTAAAACGATCTCTACAACAATGACACACATTAAACATTTAAAATCAACAGCTTGGTGTACACTCCACAGTTCAGTTCAACCCCACGTGCACACACACACACACACACACACACACACACACACAAAACAGCAAAACAAAAACAAAACAACAAAAACACAAAGCAGTAAAACAGCAGCACGTCGGAAGCCGACTTCAGCCAGTCACTTTAGGCCCCCTTGTCCCAGATCTCCACGCTGGATCACGGCCACCTGACTCAAGAAACTCATGCAGCCACTCAACACAGTTATACACTGGGAACACACACAGCCACTCAATATAGTTTAGTGAACATAAGATATCCTAAAAAAAAGGAACATCAGCATATAAGAAAACTCTCAAACAAGAAAACAGAGTTGGCGTGCGGTGCACGAGGAGCTTATCAGAACTCGAAAAACACACGCAGCCACTCGATACTGTTATACTCTGGGAGCACACACAACCGCTCAGTACGATTTGAGAACGCAAAATGCTCTAGAAAAAGACCATCGGCAGATAAGAAAACTCTCAACGACAGGAAAAGAGTTGGCCAACTCTTCTCAGGACATTGATAGGAGAATAGACAAATATACTGGACATTATGCATGAGCTCGCGTGCTTGTTCTTCTCTTAGAATATCTTAAACCTACCAGAACTTACCAGAACTTGGGAAACACGCGCAGCCACTCAATACTGTTACACTGACGCCATACACAGCCACTCGGTACAGTTTAAGATATTCTAAGAGAAGAACAACAAGCACGCAAGCTCATGCATAATATCCAGTATATTTGTCTATTCTCCTATCAATGTCTTGAGAAGAGTTGGCGTGCAACGCATGAGGAGCTCACCAAAAACCCAGGGTACGGATGTCAGGAGGCGATACACACGACGTGAGCAATGAGAAGAGGCCTTATATACTCCCACCAGTCACAGTTATTAATACATAGTTCTAATAAATTAACCAAATAAACAAAACATTAACTAAACTGTTCCTCTCACCACACACTGTTTTTCTGGTCAGCAGAACTGAAATCCAGTTACTATGTGGCAAATATACAAGCTCAGTATACAAGCTTGCACTGCTCTTTGTTTTCCTGTTCATTTCAAAAGACGGCAGGACCATAGTCAGTGTTTACAAGAAGAGGCTGTTTAGAGTAATGATCTTCCTGTGTCATCATGAACAACATGCGATACGACCCCGAAACAAAAAGAAAAACAAAAAACGATGTGAGGACCTTTATTTGACCAGCTTATCCAGAGTGGCATCCAAGATTAAAATTAAACTCACATCAGGAGTTGAACTGAACGAGCAGTGATGCTGCATTAATTTTCTTCCATAAATAGAACAGAAGGGGGCGCTGTGACAGGTTTGGGTGTTTAATGTGTCCCAGAGAGATGCATGTGTTCACTGTACTATAACATATCTCGATTGCATCTCAGACTTTCTGCTGTCCCCTGAAGTGGTTTGAGCAACTAAGTTTAAATCCACTTTAAATATGTCTTGGGTGTGTTCACATTTTCAAGTGTATGTGGCTTTTTTCAGATGTATCCAGATGTAGTTTTTAATGATGAAACTGCTAAAATAAACCACACAGTGTGAGTGTGTACTGATTCAGATAAGATTTATTATAGGACTGGCTTGAATTTATTCTCTCCTTGCCCTCCAATATCCCATCCAACATCTAGATATTCAGCATATCAGATCAAGATCAAGGGAAGTGCCATCTCTTTAGTCTGAAAACTAAAACTAAAAAATAGTGTTGTGAATGTGAAAGTTCAAACTTAACATCTTAGTGCCAGATACCACAGGGCACCCCCCATGCCTCAAAGAGTCAGAGCTGTTTTGTTGGCATAAGGAGGACTACAGCATATTAGACGGTTTTGGCTCATCGGCGCATAAATATAAATAAATCTGACATTTAAAAATTCCTTTCTAAAACCGAGGCTAAGCTGAATTTCAAAGGGAAACATAAAATAGTGTCAAAATAGAAGCTACTAAAAACATTCTGTTAAGATTTGGAACCCAGCTAACATATTCTAATGCCAGCTTCTTGCCTTGATTACTCAGGAAAGGTTTTATGCACAGAAATGACTCACAATCAAACAATCAACAGCAGTTGCCCGTCTAAAGGTAAAACCTCATTTAAGAGGCCCGCTGGGAAAAAAGCCTCTTGCAATTACTTTTGGAATTACAATGGAAGTATATAGATAAAGCCAAAAAACAAGTAAGGATCAAAAGTGTGACTGGAGGCAATGCAGAGGCCAATGCATTTTTCCTTCGTAAGTGAGTCCCAGATTTGTGGTGGTTATCACTGAATATATTCAGTATCATGCTGATGGCTCTGTTGTTTGGAAAAGAGCTATTATTAATGCATAAATCTGTGAGCTCTCAATCCATTTTTTGAAAATAATTATATAAAGTATGCCCATTTCATTTCCCCCGATGATTAAATGTCAGGTTTGCCCATGCTACGTCAGCTGTGATATCGGAGTTTCAGCAGCAGGATGAATCTGATTTGGTGACCGCCTCTGACTCCTCCATAGCTTTAACACTCTGTCCAAACTGTCAGTTTGCTCCATCCTGGATAGAGGAGGGTGTGAATATGCAAGTGTTTCCCAATCTTGCTTCTACAGCCTTTCTGTCAAGCACATTTTAATTGTCCTCCTTTTCTGACAAACTTGGTTTGACTCAGTGGCCCATTCCCAAAACCCAAGCTACCTTGTCTATCTATCTATCTATCTATCTATCTATCTATCTATCTATCTATCTGTCTCTTATTCTGTCCATTATCCATCAATCATTCATCCATCCATCCATCATTTTATACAGGTAAGTGTCTTAGTTACTCTAACTTAAAATGTGCATGGTGAGATATTAAGTAATAGTTTTGTATGTATACCCTTCTTTGCTATCTAGAGTGGATATAGAAAAGAATCACTCTTTTCAAAATATTCACATTGTATAGCTTTGTAACTTGAAATGCAAACGCATGAAAAAAAACCCTCTTTCCAACTGTGTTTACTTGATGCAACTTATTACATCCAAGTGAAAGATATGATGGCAGCTGCTTAAAAAAATAAACAATAAAAAATTCTGGACTGTTAGTGGACTGCAAATTTAATTCCACAGATTTTTAATTGGGTTTTAGGTCTGGATTCTGATTATGTCATGCAAGGACATTCACCCTTTTGTCCTTCAGCCACTGTGTGGTCAGTTTTGCTGTCAGCTTCTTCCCATTGTCAATTTTCTTGCAGAGAACAGCAGGGTTTTCTCAAAAATTTGACAGTCTTGGTAGTCTCTCTGACCAGTTTCCTCCTCGCTCTTCTATCCAGTTCGGAGAGATGGCCTGATCTGGGGGGAGTACTAGTGCCACCAAACACTTTTCGCTTATTATTTACAGACTTTACTGGGGATTGATGAAGCCTGATTTATTTTCTATCCATCTTTATCTCTAGATCTTTGGACACACAGCTAGAAAACACAGCTAGAAAAAGATTCATTTCAGGCTGCAAAGCAACAAAATGTGAATATTTTGAAGGGGTGATTTTTTTCTATACCCACTGTAGTTATTACTCTGCATGGTGTGACAAATGAGCCTGTCAAAGCAAGATATAGTCACTAGATTGAAAAGAAAAATCTCAAAGTTAATCAAGGTTTTGGAAGCAGTTAGTAGCAAGAAAATACATTCTAAAATTTTGCCTGTGCCCATTCCACTTTGTTTTATGCTGGTCTATTTTTGTAGTAGCACCATTTTCAAAACTGCTTCTATATGTCACACCATGACAATTACCTGTGATTGTGATGAGTTAATTGGATGTCACATGATTGGTACCTTTCATGCAAAGTTGCTGGTTCTTTGGGTGCTAAAACTCACCAGATTCTGGTGATATTTCGGAAAGAGAACAAAGTATTGGCTGGAATCAAATGTGTTTTTCAAATGCAAAAGTAAATAACATGGACTCCACCTGTCTTCTTTCTCTTTCTCTTTCTTTCTCTCTCTCTCTCTCTCTCTCTCCAGCCATTCCAGCAGGGGGTCAGCACTAGAGCAAGAATCAGTGAACTGTATTCATAAAAAAAAGAGAATGTGAAAACTCTCTCCTAATCTAAAATTCTACTGGACGTACGCTGTCAGTTTTTGTGGACCTTCTCTGAAATAGACTTCAGAGGCATTCTTATATACAGGGTGTTTGGAAAATGTCACATTCCTTTCAAAATCTGCTTCAGAATCCTTCTGGTGTCTGTTTTAGACAACGTTGCCTATTTCCTACACCATTATACACTGACTAGCCAGTTTATTGCACCTACATTCATTGGGTATTTAATCAGCTCTGGGGTGTGGGTATGAGTCAAGTTGAAGTCAAGCAACATCAAGTAAAGTTTAAGCTCAAATTTTGAGTCTTTATTTGTGAATACTATTCTGTTATTTAAATTGAATGACAATGAAAACAGAAAGAACATGGAATAGGGACATGAACAAGGATCAGAAAATAAACAGAAAGCACATGGAAAATGGAAACAAAGGCATGGTGTGATAGACAGAAGCAAAACAGGATGAGGCAAGACTGTTACAGTTTGAAGCTATAATTTGAGAATGGCACCACAGTAACTAACTGTGAATTCCAGTCACAATTGATGTCATTTATGTTTTTTCCATCAAATCCCATTAGTCTTTAGTAGAGTCAGAGTTGAAATGTGAATCAGGTGCGACTTGAATCGCAGCTGTGCAGGTTTACTATCCATTATTGTAAAAGGACCACCACAGGACCCTGCTGACTGGTTATTATTCGGACGATGGAGCATTGACAGCTCAGAATGAACACCCTTAAATGCACAGATCTCCAGTACTAGAAGCCCTGCAGATGAGACCAGTTGTCAGTTGTGAAGCTTGCAGCAGGTGAAATCTTTCATCCAAAGTGCTACTGAAAGCGCGCGCTTCTTTACCCACTTTCATATTTTATTTTCGCTGCTCGGCAGGTGTCTCTGCACTCCTAACCGGAGCCATTTTTCCCGCCTGATTGGGGCTTTTGAGCCTGCGGGGGTGTGCTGTGTCCACAGCTAGCTTTTCCAACTCTCATCCCTTCCCCCTTAAACTAACGAACAGTCAGGAGCTGATGAATGGAGGGGGGACGGTTTTAAATCAAGTTCAGGCCAGTATGGGGGATCTAATGAATGACCATCAGTTTGGGCCAATTACTCACTTAGCCGATGTGACAAAGCGCTCTGCCCTACTCCATCAGTGTTTTTTTTTTTCCACCTCTGCTCTGGCACGTTTTTCTGCCATCTTTACATGTGGCCTGGAGAGTCGATTCTAAGTTGAACCACAAGGTCAGGCAGGACTTAACAGATTTAATCAGTTTTGTCCTTATCCCAAATGCAGCTTCTCAGCCAGTATAACGTTTGGTGTCTGAAGTTTGTATAGTACTGGAGCAACTGTATATAACAGGTAATAGTAGCTTATTACCCCATCAATTAGTATTCATGCTTAATGCTGAATTTGCATCTCGCCAATAAAAACAAAAATACTTTTCCTCCCAGCAGAGCTGACTGCATATGCCATGTAAATGTTGCAATGGTGATAGCAGAATATGGTGTAGCACTTCTAACCTAAAAGTGTTTTTTTAACATATGTTTAAGGTCAGAGTTTGATGTAGACAAGTATGCCTGGACTTCACCATGAGCATTTATTACTGTGTTACTGAAAAAAAATCCACATCCACATTTATTCCACTGCTTTAGCCAACGGCCAGAGTTAGGAAGTCAGAATTTTTGATAGACCTTCACGCTTTAAAAAATTCCACCAGGGACAACATACTGCTGACTGCTTTGGTATGGATTTTTGGGGGCTATGTTTTTGGGAGGATATGCCAGAGGGTGGTGTATGTGTATACACACACTCATTATGTCTGATTTTTGTTAACAGATCACCAAAGCAAAAGGAGGCCAGTTAGGTAATATTACTGATATGAAGCTAGAAACACATTTCAAACAGTCTCTCCCCAAAAATAAACCACAAAAAAACTGCTTTTAAGGAAACTTCCACCTTTAAGACATCATCGGAACAGTGATTTCCTAGTGTCCCTTTTATAGTTTGGTAAATGTTTGATGATTCATGCATGCAGTTTACACAATGACAGTTTGTTAGCTACATTAACCTTGTGGCCTCCTGCTCAAAACCAAAGACACCAAGCATGTCTCGGTTGATGGGCTACATTTGGGCTAAGGGTAAGATTGTGTGAATTGGATTTTTGGTCAGGCTGCGACTTTAAGGTCAACAGAAACGCATCTGTTTCTCTCTGCCTTCATGACTATTTCAGACTAATGCAGAAATCACAGGCCACAGCGCTTGCTGTTCTGACTCGCTAATGAGTGGACGTTCTGAACCGGCACTCAAAACACACCGAACCATCCTCCGCCCCCTCCCCGTCAGAAGGCTTTCGGTATGATTGGTCAAATAAGACTAATAGACATGTAAATCACATCCCCTTTAAGTGCGGTTGCCACGGCGACACTAAGCTTGCTAGGAGAACGTGCTTGGACAGAAGGTGCGGTGGAGAGTGGGTGCTGTCTGAGCGGTAATTACACCCCCTCATCACCAAACCCCGGAGAGTGCGGCTGAAGGAGTCTGCAGAGGCGCTCGGCCCTAATACAGACAAATAGAGCGCAGTCAAGCACGCAGACGAGTTATTGTGGAACACACACAACATGCTTTAACCAGAGAAATCACACACACACAAACATAGAGACACACATAGAGACAGAAACAAAGCATGTATATGTGACACAGACAGAAACAGAGAGGAGCCTGAGAAGGAGAGAGAAGAAAGGACAGAAAGAGAGCAAAGGCCAGAAGAAAAGAGAGAGAGATAGAATAGAGAGAGAAAGAGAAAGGGAGAGAGAGAGAAGGACAAATATCAAGAGAGAGTGAGCACATTAGAGAGAGACACAGAGAGAGAGAAAGAGAGAAAGAGAGAGAGAGAGAGAAAGAAATAGGCAGAATGAGAGAAAAAGAATGAGGAAAACAGGCATTAAAGAGAGAGGGAAGAGAATGAGAGAGAAATAGTCAGTATGAGTGAAAAATAGAGAAAGGAAAACATGCATTAGAGAGCGGGAGAGAGAGTGAGAGAGAGAGATGTATTAAGGTTTAGTTTGTGGCTTAGGAGTTCAGGTATTGGCTGTGAAAGGAAAAGCAGGACAGTTTTGATGTCAGGGATGGAAGTGACCAAAGCAGTCATTCATTCACCTTATTCACTTCACGCTCATGCTGAAAACTAAACAAGAGTACAGTCTTACACTGGAAAGTCCCCAACAGGGACAGAGCGGGTGGAACAGGCATCAGTCGTCATGACAGCATCCATGTGGACAACAAATCTTTCCTCTCCTCTGGAATTAACAATGGAAGCATCAAAAGTACACAAATAATAAAGAGGCAACAGCGCTGTTTTGATGAAAGGCTTCAGCAACTGTATCAAGGGATATGTGCATGACATGAAAGGAAATATTTGAACAGTAACTGCTTTTGGTTGCTGTATTCAAGATTTGCTAGTTAGCTTGTTGGCTAGGTGGATGGTACAATATTATGAGCTGATGCTTGATAATGTTAGCATATCGAACCACACCCAACTGTTTCTTCTTTAACCAACAGTCATGAGGAGCAAGACACTCATCACTGAGTGTCTTTTAGTTCAATGCGAAAAACCACATATCATGACTGTGGTTAAACTGTTCAGTTTGTAAAGTGGTGCCACTGCAAGAACATATCCACTTGCTTACTGGACGCTGATCTACATATCTACACTTCACCTTTCCCTACTTTAATAGAAATATACATTATCTGAAGCTGATGTGATGTCCAGCTGTAACCATCAGTCAAAATAGCTGGTGTTCAGTGTGTCACTAGAATGCATTAAAGGCTTAGGTGCTACTATTTACTGCTTCTTGAATGTGCCTTATGATTCTACAGGTGGAAATGTTCCTCAAGCAGACATTCTCTGGCAACACAATCTGGCTTGGGACACTGCAATCACCTGATGGGACTGCTAAACACACGTGGCCACTACATAGCATGGGTATACATCTGTCCCCCCAGCTGCAAGTAAAACATCTCTGTGTGAGGTCTGGCACTTTTCATCAAGGAAATTAGGTCTCAGTCCAAGAGCAGTTGGGCTGTGACAGCACTGTGACAGTTTCCAAAATCAAACCACCAATGACCATTGCACCACCAAAGGGAAACAGCGCTCTGCTGAGAACAGCGTCTCCGAGTTGTAATGCACTGTGCTGCTTCCATTACCTGCAGAGGCTCTTTGCAGAAACCTGGCAACAGTTTGCATTAAGATAAAGATTACCAGAAGCCTGTTGGAAGCAGCTGGCTGATCTGGTCTCCACAGAATTTGGGGACGTTCTACAAATTCTGTATTTAATGGCCTCTAACTCCACTGTCCAATTCTGGTGAAAATGACCCTCCACTTCAGCCATGTGCCTTTAGCACTGGCTAAGACGATATTAAGCATACCACTATGGTGGCCTGGTTGTCACACAGTCTGACACAGAACACCTGGACACAATAGGACGAAGGAATAGCAAGACTTGGAATCAAGTACAAGCTAAATGACTGCACCTGGGACTGTAATACATGTAATACAAACATATAATAGATGACAATAAAAGCCAACTTGGCTTGAATGACTTCATTATCATCATCATCATCATTATCATTCAAGAAGATCTGCCCCAGGGTGAGAGATACTTGGTAGGTTGACAGCAAACAGGAAAGAGAAACTGTACACACAAACCAAAGCAATGCAGAGAGAACTATAAACTAGTTGCTGCTTCTGAATACAAGGATATCACTGGAAATGAAGTCTTCCCCTGCCGATTTGTGATTAACCCCCATGCCCCACACCTGGCTGCCTCGCCTGACAGGAAAGTGCATGACCTTAATCCACCACCAACCTACGGACTTCTGGAAATCAAATGTCCAGACAAGGACAGTTTCAAAGACTTATATACTTGTACTGCAGAGCTGATGGCACCTTTGCACTGAAGACCATCCATGAACACTACTTCCAGATGGTTGGACAGATGGGTATCACTGGCACGACATGGTGCGATTTCTTTCCCCGGATGCACGTTGGACTATCACCTAGAGCATGGGCCGGCAACCTTTAACACTCAAAGAGCCATTTGGCCACAGTTTCCACAAAAGAGAAAATACCGGGAGCCACAAATCCTTTTTGACATCTAAAATGAAGATAACACTGCATTTACTGTTTTTTACTTTCATGCTATGTATAAAAACTAGGCTTGTGAAATTTTATTTATTCAAAGAAAACGTTTTGAACATTTAGCACTCTGTAAAAAAACCAAAAAAATTAAACACATTGTGCTTTAATGTTACAAGATTACAATACTCTTCAAATTCGAACTACAATTAAAAAAAACAATGAATTAAAAAAAATACACAGCTGACTGCGTCAGTTGACGTAATTTCATCAGGCTCAGAATCAGAATCTCCTATTGGAGCAGCAGGCATGCTCTGTACGAGACATATGGGTGTGGTGTAGGCACATGTACACACGTATCTTTACATAATGTTGTTGTTTTATACTGTTGTGTTTGAGAGACACCATCGACCGGAATCAAATTCCTTGTATGTGTCGCTCACATACTTGGTGATTCTGTTTCTGATTCTGATTGTGATTGTGATTCTGATATGGCGACTGGCGCTGTACGATGGGCTCTGGGTCTAAAGTCCACTGGACCCTTGCTGTGTCTGCTGGCTGCAGCGTGGATGTCTGCCAGCGGCTGCAGGACTAAACGCCCGAACAAACTGCAGCAGCGTCGCATCAGGAAGCATCTTGTGCGAAAGGTAAAGCCAGTTAGTTGCCATTCTAGTGTTAAATTATAATTTATTTTCCAAAGCCACAGGGAGTCGCAACATAAGGATGAAAGAGCCGCATGCGGCTCCAGAACCGCGGGTTGCCGACCCCTGACCTAGAGTAAAGAATGGGAGAACATGTCTAAAAGTATAATTTTTTTAAAAATGTTATATCCTTCCTGTCTGCCTTGTGTAGCAAAGGTACATAAATCTATGAAATGAAAGACATGAGTTCATGCTAATATTTTTGACAGGTTCTATTCACTGAAATGCAGCTGGCTCAAATAAAACTTCGGCTGTGCATAAAAAATGAATAAATGAAAAACAGCTTGTAAGTGTAATTCATTTTGCCTCATGGAGTGGATTTAGTGTAAATCATTCTTGATGAGCTTTAAGGAGTGCACTCTTTAGAATAAAGGACCTTGTAAGTTACTTAAAAGTCTACAAACAGTCTGCAGTTGCTTAACGGAGCCTACTAGTATCATGAGTAAGTGTTTGGTCCTTATATTGGCTGTATGCATGCAAACTATTTCTTGTGTCTGTCTGCTTTGGGCTAAAAATTGTAAAAGACATTTTTTTCAGAAAGAAGGTCTTTGATGAGAAAGTCTTATTCAGCCATGATCCCGTTGCCTTCCTCAAGTAAAGATAAGATCCATGATTATCTTATCTCTCTGTCAGATGTGGACATTGGATACAGATCACTAATAAATGTCACTTTTACTGATGGAAAAATGCCAGTTAGACCATTAATGTTGGTAGTAAGTTTATTTCAAAGTTTAGAACTTTTCAGCTGGGCCTCTGCATATGTATTTCTGTACAGTCTAACAACACTTGTAATTAGGAAAGTACTTTGGAAACCAGGATGCTCATTTATAATTTCTCTTAAAGGCAAAAAAGCTTGCCTTAGCTGCTGACTCCACCCTACCATGTTTCCTACAGTAAACCGAATGGCTGCAAACACTGAGTGTGTTGTAATCTGGAAAAACTGCAAAACATGATGTTCTTATCATCACCCTGGAATCATGAAAGGAGGAACTGCATGTGTTAAAACTACGCCATTGATTCTGCGTGATCCTTGATGGTCTTTTGGGCTTCCTCATTTTGTGACAGAGGTAGTTTAGCATAACCCTGTATGTGGAGGGACCACCTCTTTACTGGAGGTGTAAGGGAAATAAAATCTTTAAGTACATTACAGTGTTCAGTTTCCAATGCCTTTGTAACATTTACGTTAACTAGGACAGGTCAGCAGCAGTCACATTATAAAGCAGCCAAAGCAAACACCTGAGGATCTAAAAAGTGTTAAAGTACAAGCAGAGATACTAATCACTCAAACTTATAGAAATCTGATAACGGTGATAAGCCACTTTTCAAGGAATCCAGGGTAGGGAGTGCATTTCTCTGCTCAGGGATACACTTGTGAATTCCAATGAGCTTAGTTAAATGACTTCACCCTGCAGGACATTCCCTTCACCGCTGGCAGTGGTTGAAAACACATAAAAAACTTGACAACAGCCCTTCTTGCAGTCTCACTATGCGATCAGTCCAGGTGAATCAAGTTGGCACAGAACCCTTCTTCAACTTTCACAGGCCAACCAGGGTCTTTAAGGACAACTCTTCCACAAAGTGATCTGAACATGCTTTAGTTTCTATGTGTATTGTTAAATATGAAATGAAGTTATCTTGAAAAGGTAAAGGTTCCATTTTGTTTTCATTCTGTTTTAAGGCCACCGGAGGATGTTAGCTAGGCAGGCTACTCTAAAACCTCTTCTTATTTTGGAGATCCATTCATGGTAAAACAAAAAAATAATAATTTTTTGCAGATTCCTTTCTGTTCAGAGAGGTGCATTTGGGAATCTTGGGTGGTATGCAGTGGTCCAAGGTTACTTTCATCCTCATTTTGGGATAAGACATTGGCAGGGGCGAATTATATGCTAAAATCAGAATCAGTGCAGTTAGAGGAGCACACAGGCTGCATATGTTATTATGGTATATCAACAGAACTGCCTGAAAGAGAATAACTGGAATAAGATTACAGCTCAGGAAGAAACAGCTGAGGGAAGAACAAGAGGGAACACATTGAGTTTGTGGGTTGGAGTATGCAGCTACTGCAACAATTACATTACACAGCACAGGCCTACAGAAATGAAGACACTGAGAGTTTCAAAACAAGGTAATTAGAAGAAAAAGATTTTCAGCACTGGTGTATCATGATACGGTACTCAATACGTTTTGCGGTAGAAATTGGTTTGGCCCCCCTCTTTCTTTTGTACGCCGCCTCAGTTACTCTCACCATGAGCCTCTCTGCAAGGATGGAGCTTCAAAGGTCGAGAACATGAGATCATTAAAATAATTTTCCTGTTGAATGGCGAAACTCATGCTTATCCCCCCTAATGCTTCCTGCCTTTTTTGTCGATCTTGTCTTGAGTTTAATGATGTAGGTTTTCTCAACGAGGCTGTGGTGCCACAGGCCTTTTCACCGAAAAGGACCGAGCGGGGAGCGCATCATTTAGTGCCACTGAATCCAAACAAATCTGTAAATGCAAACTTTGTAAACTCAAGTCATTATCCTCAGATGTCCCAATTACCACTTCCCCTTACAGGCATTAAAGGCGTATTATGTAGAGAGAAATTATCTAAACAAGATAAACAATAGTGGACTGGCCACACAAACAGTCAGCCTTGCTCTACCGTCTGTCAAATCAACTCTTTTCCATTCAAATAGGTCTTCAAAAGTGCTGTCTAGCTTTTAGAACTGCATCACTTTCAACACCGCAGATTTATTGTTTACAGATGTCCAGAAACCTTTAACAGTTACTATCTTTAAGAAGAGGTATGTCATATTTCATTTAGAAATGTCCCAGGCATCAGGCAACATATTTGTAATCATCTCATGTAATAATGTTTAGTAAAGTGGCCTTTATCGGTTTTTCAATAAATCATCACTGTCAACAAAACCTTCTGTCTCCAAAAACTTTACAGAAGGACAACATTTTTTCGACTTTAAATGGAAGTCAATGGATTGAGCTTATTCATAGTTTTGGACCATTTTAGTGGTGAAAATCATAATCGTTTGAGGCTACTGTCATTTTGTTAAATATGCAGGAAACAAAAGAAAAATGACAACAAAAAAATGGAAGATTGGTTGGATTCCTCAACAAAATAAACAACTAAATCCTTTGCTAGTCTGTGGAGGACACTTATCTCTGGGCAGTATGTGCCTCTGGAGAGGTGGCTACAGTTGAGTACCATCTGTTAGCTATCCAGGTCTCTAATACGTATATTTATGGTACCAACCAGATGGTGCAGGATGGCTGTGTTTAGACATTTTCATGTGATCAACAGTAACAGGCAAACTTATTTGTTTGTTACACCTTCTAATGTTAATGGACAGAAAAGGCATCCGCGTTGCCAGACACGTTCAGACGGACATGTGCCACTCTGATTTCTTGTCACACATTCTTGAGCATTCCTACAGCTGGGCTTTGCATAGCCACCTGCTATCTGGGAAAACAGTGACGTCACACCTGCAGAAGTGTGTTTTGAGCTGTGTATATACAATCAATCAGGCAAAGTGCGGCATGATGTGAAATTAGTGTAACGTGGAGCAGGGCTTCGGCTGTGCTTCGGGCGACAAAGTGGGAACTGTCGGAGGCAAGAGAGTTTAAGTCAGCGCTGATTTAGTCTAACTGCATCCATTTGCAGCCCGGGTGATTGATCATTAAATGTGAACCAGATAAAAGCTGTAACACAGGCTGAAACACAGAGGGCATTGCTTCCTTCATTATCTTACTCTTGCAGTGGCGCAGCCCAGTCTATTAATCAACGGCAAAGCCACCAGTGCTGTTCTGCAGGGCAGCCCCCTCTCTTAATGTGGGTAATAACCTACACACCAAGCGCTTGGCTCCAGCTTAGCTATTTTTGACTCTACTGTAGCTGGCCCGCAAGCGTGGCTCCAAAAGCTGCTGGCTTATTGTTATGCAACCCCGAACATGTGAGGACAGCAAGGGCGAATTTTAAGCAGTTTTGCCTCTGAGAGCATGTATTGGGTTTCCAAAGGTCTAATGCTTTTTTTAGTCGACACCTAAGGGTCCGTCTAGGCTTCGTTCAACTGATCCGGAGGTGCGGGGAGGAGGGCATGTGTTCAGGTGAGCCCAAAGTGGGCCGAGAGCATACGTGGTGGGAGGTTTGGAGGTTTGGGCTGGCGATGTTGCAGGGAAGGTAAAGGTCACTCCGGCTCGTGTGATAAATAAAGCAACACCTGGCGCCGGGAGCTTCTCCAGGCACAGCGCCAGCCAGAGAACACAAACAAAAAATCTGCTCAGCAAAGGATAGCTGGACCCGAAATGTGAATTCAATTCTCGGGACACATCTTTGACAAGTGATATGAGACCGAAATGATCTGAGCACCTCAGTAAGGAAAGGGGATTGTCTTGTAGGTATGGGGTAATAAGCTCACAGACAATGAACTTGCACACAGAGACACTACAGCTGCCTGATTTGCACTACAAAGAGCAGAATATTCTAATGAAGCAGTCAACATGGCTGTTACACTGGTTTGTTTCGCAGTAGAAAACAAAACAGTAGAGACCAGGCTGTGAAACTTGTCAGCTCCAATAACTGGTTTTAGGGCTTAGAAAATAACATTGAGTTCTGTCTTTGTTATTCATTATTATTATTATTATTATTATTATTATTATTATTATTATTATTATTATCATTATGTTTGTTTATGTTTAATAATAAAAAAATTATAATATCATCACAGTCTTTGGCTAATGATCAAAAGAAAAGGATCCCAGATACAAGCAGTAGAATTGAGTCTCAATTAATTTCAATTTTATTTATATGGAGCTTCTTACACCCAATGTTGTCACAAAGCAGCTTTACAAAATTCAGGTCCAATCCTGTAGTAAGTGAGCAAAGGGCTGGAGGGAGAAACCTCTGGAGAAACTAAGACTGAAAAAGGAAACCTGTCCTTCTCTGGTTGACCTGGAGAGAGACAGAGAGTCTCTATGGAGACTAACAATAGAAGGCTGAGTATAGACAGTCACTCTTGAATAGGTTGGTCATCCATGGCTAACAGAGAAGGTTTAGTTAAGAGTCAGTAGAGATTTTATGGAGTCAGTGTGAGGAGTAGTTTGACAGTCTCTACCCCACAGCACCAGTAACAACAATCTCCACTGGAGTTTTTGAACAGCAGTTGCCCTTGAATAGGGGAGGAGCATATGGGGAGTCATAATCAGCTGAACCAGGACACTTGGGCATATTGCATTTACATTGCTCCTCCACATTGTAAGGAACCAGTTGAGGTGGTCCAGACATCTACTAAAGATGCCTCCTGAGTGTATCTCTGTGATTTTGGGCATGAAGAATTAGGAGAAGACCACAGTCAGACCCAGGACATGTCTGGAAGGACTATATATCTTAGCTGGCCTTGAGATCCTTCGGGAGGAGCTGGTAGATGTGGCTAGGGAATGTACACAGCCCCACATAAAAGACTGAAAATGAATGAAAGAGGGAATTTGTTATTGTTAAAATTGTATCATTTAACCCATATAAGGTTTTCAGTTTTTAGCTTAAGAAAAATGAGTGGCATTTCTATACATAAATGTGATTTAACAAAGGTAAAGGCAACAAATTGCAAATGGGATGAAGTAAATATCTGCTGGGAATTTTAACAAAAAAGGTTTGAATATGTTGAAATAAAAGCCCAAAATGCAATGGGGCCACCAGACCCAGACCCTGTGTAACCAAAAAAATGAAGACCCTAGCAGGGTTAAAGAGGCCATTTGTCATTTTCACCATCGTAATTGGATCAATAGAAATGACCCAACTTGACCCAACTTGACATGAAAATCAGTAAATTAACACCAGATGCCCTTTATATTGTGTGAAATATGGTATGTCTGACAAATGGACCCACACAAATGGCCATTTCAGTATGCAATACATACAATACATAATATACCTATAGACTAAGTGTTGCAAGGATCTTAGAGGAACTTGATCTAAAAAGAGATCCATATTTTAAAAAAGTAACTTTATTTCTACCACGAATTCTGTACAATTTACAGCAAGTTACTGGCAGTTTAGTTACCAGTAAAATACTGCAAACATAGTGTTGTGCTGTAAGACATATTACAGTACATGCATTTTGCTGACCCTGACCTGTGGGGGCTTCACTCTACAGATACTGTAGCCCACTTATGTGTTCACTGACTCCATCTACTATATATAGACCATCAGCGCCATACTGACAAACTTTGTTGGTTTTTCATTTCTTTATTATTTTTAATGCATTGAACCTTTCTATATATAATAAATATGTGTGAAATGTGTCACATGTGTAAAATACAGCTGCAACCCAGCTGTAACATTGACCACATCACTTGCAGTTACTTTGATGTTACATACTTTATTAGTGTGTTATTACATAGCTGTTAGAGAGACTAAATAAAATGTGGAACCAAATAATTTCCTGGTTGTTTGGAGTTTGTACCTCATACGTTGATATAATTACCAAAATAATCCAAATGATAAAGGAAAGTGATATATGGATACAAAATTTGCAAAGTATACTTTGCAAAGTATAATTTGATTTCTATTTTTTTTTTTCACCTTTACCTGTGCTGGATAGGCTCTTCCCAGTTCCTGCAGTTTCTGTGTTTTTCTCTTTGCAGCACTAGACTTCACACAACTAAATTACACAGTTGAACTCAAACAGATAATCCACACAGTAATATTGGGTTTACAGTAAAGCAACACTGCTCTTGCTGTGATATTTATACTAATTAGCTTCTTATGGACAAATTCCTTATTTCTTTCAATGGACTACTTAATTTAGTTAATAATGTTTACAAGATGCGCTATGCCTACCTGCACCTAAATAAGGTTAGGTATCTTTTATCCTTGCTAAAAGTAGGGGGTGGGGTGTGGGGTATATTTAAGGCAATCATTTTCCAACTCATCACCTCAACTAATTACCTCATGTGAGGCTTAAGAGAGCTGAAGTGGCCTCTGGTCCATTAAACTTCATGTTGTTTTTGTACATGCAGCTAGAAGAGGTCTTGTGAAGACCAAAGGTACCTGGAGTAAAACTGCAGAACTGCCTCACAGTCACAGTAACTCATATAGGTATGGTGAAACTTGGTTCTTGGCTCTTTTGATCTTCATGATTTACTTTTGGTTCTCAGTTTCAGTCCAAAGATTTTCCCTGTGTTAAATGTATCTAAAACTCATCTATTGTGAGTGCTTGTCCATGCCCTCTCTAACTAGTTGAAATTTGCCCCAGCATTTTGAAAAGATACAGTGGAGCTTCACATGACTTGGAGGAAGCACATGTTTCCAGTGATGGTTTTATTGTGTGAGTCCTAGCTTGTGTGTGCCCACTGTGAAGTATGAGGGAGGATCGGTGATGCTGTGGGCCTGTTTCTCTTCCAGAACCTTGTTAGGGTGCATGGCATCATGAATGCTTTGAAATACCAGGAGATTTTAAAGCAAAATCTGGTGGCCGCGGCCTGGAAGCTGAAGATGGGTCGTCACTGAGTCTTTCAGCAAGATAATGACCCTAAACATGTGGCCAAATCTACACAGAAATGGTTCACCAGACACAGAATCAAGCT
>JBBPCY010000035.1:908182-927045 GCA_037974405.1 Brachyalestes nurse | reverse complement strand
ATGCAAAGTTTCTTAAGGTAACAGGCTCACTGTAACACTGTTTAGGAATCGATAATGGAATCAATAAGGAATCGGATTGATAAGAAGAATCGATTATGGCATTGACATCAATCATTTCTTATCGATTCCCATCCCTACCCAACAGCTCACAAAAGAACATGTAAGGAGCTGCTAAGGCCCTCACTGATAAGGTAAAAAAGCGCCACTCATGAGGAACATGGAGGATGATACGTTCAAAACTTTCTGGAAGGCAGCGTAATATCAGCGTAATAGCGTGCTGTAATATCTGGTGTACATTTTACACAGCATAAGAATATCAGAGCAACAATCAAACAAGGTGGTGGTAGTTTCGTCTGGGGGTGGGGGGTTGGGGGGGGGCGTTAAATTGGATTGTGCGCATGCAAAGTCTCAGTCGTTGCCGGGGTGTGGTTGCACGCGTGAAAAATTCTATAATGGTTTTGGCGCCCATGGATGGAGCCATAAATTATTCAAAAATTCATTAGAAGATGAGATTGTCTGGATTGTCCAAACATTCAGCAGGAGCAAGAGATTCTTTGGTTATCAATCCATGATGTGAAGTTCATGTGCAATTACATCCACTTCTGAGTGGCTCAAAAGAAATTAAGGTTTAAAGTCATGTGGCAGGACGTTAAATGAGTAGTTCATGTTTGAAAATCCTCTAATGTTGCTAAATTTAAGCAATTCTGAAGAGATGAGTAAGGCTTAATTCGTCCGCAGTGATTGCTAAAAGGGCCACAGTCAGTTATCAAGTTAGAGGGGCAATTACCTTGTCACATGGGTCTGGCAAAAAAACTTTTACCTTCAATTAAGAAATGATCATTTAAAAAGCTGTCTTTTCTGTTTGCTCATGTTCTGTATGTCTTTCATTAGATTTCATATGATGACCTGAAACTATTTAGTATGAAATCGGAAGAAGGAAATTCTTTTCCGCAGGTAGTCTTATGTAATCTTATGGGTGGTGTGACATGACTTGAGAGCATCAACCTATTTGTAAGCAAATTGCATTATAACTTTTTAGTTCTTTGAAAACTATTTTTTTGGGTGGATAATATTACACTATTTTTCATTGGGACCCATAAGATCTTGGTTACGTGACTGATCCAGAGGTCTGTACAATAACATTAACAATTGCAATGTTTTGGAATGTTTCTGGCCCATTCTCAATGACCAAAGAGGAAATGTGCCATTAAAGAGTTGCCGTTCACAGTTGAACCACTGCCCTGTGAGGCAAATACATCATAAACGAAGGCAAATTTTGCTTATTTCCCACAATGACTGTCTGCAATGATTTTCCGTATATACACCACTCAGTTTGCCCTGTCATTAGATTACATAGTGGCATACACTCAATAATCATTAGTTTGAAATCTGCACAAACTGTGAATGCCTTAGCATTCAGTGACAGGGAGCTGAAATACTGAATGTGAAAGTATATTGCAGATGTGTGATTTTTTATTTTGTCTCATAGGGGGCAGTATATGAGTCAGTAATTTCTCTCAGAGACTCTTACTGTTTGGCTTAGACAGCCACAGTGGTTGTACCATTATATACACGTTACTGTCTGTTGGTGTATGAAGATTTATAACTGGCACACTTACGGTATATTTGCCCTCCATGCCAGTTATAAATCTTTAACACCAACATGAAATGGTGCAATGTCACTGCGATGTGGTGTTCCATCACTTGACAGTATCATCAATTTGGATCTACCCACATTATCTATTATTTGACATAATGGACAGATAACATCGGAGACCCTGCTTTAATGGCTATTCCTAGATAATAATGTCTCGGTTTGCGTAATTATATTGACCAGGACCAGGAGCCAACCTTTGAGTCTTTTATATCTCTATGAAGCAGATAAAGATCTATTGCCAGTCATAAAAAAATCATTTCAACCTAACTATGGTGATGTTAGGCTTAGGCCGAGATCCACACACAAACATGTAGACTTTGGGATTAGAAAGCCATATTTTAGTATGGTTTAATTGCTCAGATCAAAGCTTAACTCATATGCGAACATGACCTGTAGTCCTCCTCCGTGTATCAAAGCAAAGAGTGGCAGCATGGCAACTGAAGGGGAAGGCAAATGTAACTGATTCGGTTGGCTGACACTCATTTAGATTGTAATTGTGGTCTAATAGGATGGCTCCGGCGTGTCTCGAAGGACGGCTCCCTTCATGCTGCAGTGGGCTCATGTCCAGCCGTATTGTATGACTGGCTTGCTCTGATAGCATGTTTGCCATTGCCAGGGATGAAAAATGAATACAACAAACCATGACAGGATTGATTCAAGCAATCAGCATTGTTAATTGAGTCCCGTGTGGCACCCAAATGAGTGTAATGCTTCAAGGGCCGGGCAATGTTATAGATTCACTTTTATGGACATTGGCTAATCGCTGCTTTGGAATTAACAGAGATTGTTGTGTTTTAGAGGGAGTTGAAGACTTAATTTTTACTTTCCTTTTCTTACTTTATTTCAGGCTCTGCCATGCGACGGCGATGGTTTGTGGTGCCACTGCTGGTGCAGGCATGGCTGTCTGTAAATTTCTGCTATGGGGAAAAGCCTTGCCCGCGGAGCTGTCGTTGTGATGGCAAGATCGTGTACTGCGAGTCCAGCGCATTCCGCGATGTGCCCAAAAACCTCTCCGGTGGGTGTCAGGGCCTGTCCCTGCGCTACAACAGCCTGGCCAGCTTACGTGCCGGCCAGTTTGTTGGCCTCAACCAACTCATTTGGCTCTATCTGGACCACAACTACATTGCAAATGTGGACGCTCGGGCCTTTCAAGGAATAAGGAGGCTTAAAGAGCTCATCCTCAGCTCAAACAAAATCACACTCCTGCATAATACAACCTTCCATCTGGTACCAAATCTGAGGAACCTGGACCTGTCCTACAACAAACTTCAAGCTCTACAGCCAGGCCAGTTCCAAGGCCTGCGCAAACTTCTCAGCTTGCACATGCGTTCCAACTCCTTAAAGAACCTGCCATCTCGCCTTTTCCAGGACTGCCGCAATCTCGAATTTCTCGACCTTGGGTATAACCGTCTGCGCAGCATCACACGGAATGCGATGTCAGGGCTGTTGAAGCTGACCGAGCTGCATCTTGAGCATAACCAGTTCTCCAAGATCAACTTTTCCAACTTCCCCAGGCTTTATAACCTGCGTGCGCTATACTTGCAGTGGAACCGCATCCGCACCATGAGTGAGGGCCTCACATGGACCTGGACATCTCTTCAGAAGTTGGACCTTTCAGGAAATGACCTACAGGAGGTCGAACCAGAGGTATATCAGTGTATGCCAAACTTGCAGACGCTTAACCTGGATTCCAACAAACTGGTCAATGTCTCTCAGGAGGCGGTGTCCGCATGGACATCCCTAACCATGATCAGTCTGGCTGGAAACATGTGGGACTGTGGGCCTGCCATCTGCCCCCTGGTGAACTGGCTGATAAACTTCCGTGGAAACAAGGAGACTCCCATGATTTGTGCCTTGCCCAAAGAAGTTCAAGGTGAGAAGGTCATGGATGCTGTGGAGGCAAGTGGAGTGTGCAGAGTGGCTCTTGTTACACCCTCAGTCACTAGTTCTTCATATACACTTTCTGGTACCCCTGCTCTGAATGCGGCCCTTCCGTTTGTCCCCACACTTCAGTCTGGTGGCAACAGAAAGGGCCAGGGCACATCCTTGCAACATCCCACTCCTTCAAGGCCACCTCAGTCTGATATTTCACCACCTGAGCAAGACTTCGAGCCAGTGTCCTTTCATAAGATTGTGGCTGGGAGTGTTGCCCTGTTTTTGTCGGTTGCAATGATCCTCCTGGTGATTTATGTGTCGTGGAAGCGCTATCCCAGCAGCGTCAAGCAGCTGCAGGAAAACTCGTCATCTGCCCGCAAACGTCGGAAAAAGTCTAGGGAGACTGAACGCACACTCAGCACCCCCTTGCAGGAGTACTATGTGGACTACAAACCTTCAAGCTCTGAGGCCACAGATGTTTTGGTCAATGGAACAGGGCCATGCACCTACACCATCTCCGGTTCCAGAGAATGTGAGGTATGACTCTACTTTTCTTCTACACTTCAGTAGCAAATAAGCAACAAAGAGGTTAGAGTAAATTGCTTGGAGAAAAATGGTACTGTGCTTCTGTCTTTGCCTTGTTGTCAATTCCATGTTGTTGAGTAGATGAATTTGTAAACGTGGGATGTAGCACTTTTAAGTTTCCTTGGCTCAGGCAGCAACCTCTGGCAAAATGTGTGCATTTTGATTTACACATGCTAAAGAATGGGATTTGTTCTACTCGGCTAAGTTCTTTTGAACAAGAAATACGTATTTGCAAGAAATACGAGCTGTCACACATACAAATATGATCATATGTTCTCTATATGCACAGTTGTATAATAGAGTCCTGAAATTATTGGTGCAAAAATAACACATTGCGTTCCCACCCCAAAAAAACCCAACTGTAGTCTTTTTTCCTGGCAGTGTAATGCTTCCAGTATGTTAGATAGGTTCCATTGATACAAGAAAACCACACTTGCCAAGAGATTCAGTGTATTGGAGTTGACATTTTGGACAGCAGAGTGCTATAGCAATCCTGCTGTTTGCTTCAACAATGCCAAATAAAGGATGAAGACAGCACTTTATTCACAATGCTGATATTTATAAGGAATTAAACTTAATGGGAACAGGTAGCATTAGACTAATTAAATTAGCAGATCCCTGCTAGCTTTTGTTCTGTGTTTGCTGCAGTGGTGTTTTGTAGGGAGGCATTCCGTCAGGAAGCTGTAAAAGACCCAGGGTTACCATACACTTAGTGACATGACAAATTAAAGCATGTTAATAATTTATCTGTATGAGAACATCGACATACTCCACATCAGAAGAAAGATTATGCTTGTATGTTATTAACTGCTATAATAAATAACTCATGTACACATTTTAGCTTGGGGCTAAGAACATGCCTGTGCATCAGCTACTGCCAAACCTTAAGGTGGATCCTTGCGTTGGTCGACAATTAGGCATGCAGGAGAACTTCAAAGACTTACCGTTACTGGGAGAACATCTCTCTTATCCCGCTAATCCTGTCTGCAGTACAGCACTGTTGGGTCTTCCTGCCCCGTTTGATCCATGCTTAATGAGGGTGTTAGATTGTCAATGTAGTGATCACATTATCTCCAAAGCAAGAAAGGGCTGTTCTTTCCTCTCTTTTTTTCTCCCTAAGCTGGGAGATTGTCGATGGCACCCCTCTGCCCTCTCCCGATGGCTCCTTTTAGCTCTTGTTCATTGTTTCACCCCAAAGCACCTAAAGCCCTTTCAAATCCTGATCCTGGATTTTTCCCCCTTGTCTTTCTTTAGATAAATGAACATCCAATTTTTAAATTCTACACTCTGTGATATCGATCAGAAATAGATCTGGTTAAAGGGGAATTTGGGCCTAAAACTAGAACTGAATGTGCTATTGTGATGGTGTGCAGTATTTGGTAGTGCAGCACTATATCCTTCAGCCTCATCAGTTAGAATGTATTAATCAACGTTCGCTTACTTCAGTGGCCAGCATGCATTATGCAAATGCATTGTCCAACCATTGGGAATGCCTGTGGTGTCAACCAATCCTGATTGCTAACCTAGCCACTGATCTACAGGCCATTAAATATAACAAAGCAAGCATTAGTGTAACCCCAGCCTCAGCTGTCAAACTAAATTTAGCTGCAATTAATTTTTAACCCTTTCCGCCAAAGAAGAGCACCCAAATTAAGGTAAGGTTTATAAATAGTGAACTTGCTTACACTATCATTTAGCTTACTGTTCTCATCTCAAAAAGTCTTTTGATGAATATAGTTATTTTAAATGATAGTGACAATTTCAAAACAGTGAGCACAGTTACAAAGCTGCACTAAGATATCCAGGCAGCCCCTGATCCACTCAGTGTCGCTGGTTATGTTCATGGTGGTGGAACATTTTGGAATTCATGCGTTCCTGAGTCTGCAGAAGGCCATGACTCCTCTCTCTTGGGCCCTAAAAGCCTGTCAGTTCCTGGCATGCACTGGTGGCATTAGCTTCAACCAGTGCCTCTGGCAGTGCCATGACAGAGTCACTTGGGCTGGAAGCACATGAGAGTCAGGCGTCAATGGCGAGAAAGACACAGAGACACAGGCCGAGACATGACGGACATGATGACGGACAGGCAAACAGGTGAGAGAAACGGACTTGGCAGACAGAGGAAGACGGTCAAGGCTGTGGAGAACGCACAGGCATACAGAATGTCGTCTAGACAGCACAAGCTGACCTTTCCTCACACACTCCTGTCCGGTCTGATTCTCTGAGCATGGAGGGTTTTTTTTTCTTCTTCTCTTTTAAACATATCAGAAGTGCACTTTAAACTCCTGCAGATTGGCATGTTTTGCTTTGTGACGGATTTGTCTGGTCAAAGGGTAACTCAACAAAGGATAAGAGATGGTGTGGAAATTCATTTATCATTTCCCACTCTGTTTCTTTGTCTTGTCTTTGATACGTTTCAAGAAACATCTCTGTTTTACAAAAAGAAAATGACATCAAAGGTTCTGTCCTGTGCTTATGGGCTTGTTGCACCAGTCCAGCATCCAAGCTCATAAAATGGATCAGGTTTCATCTGGACAAGTCCAGGATACTGGATCAGTAGCCACACCAAAGTTAAGCTTCTATCATGGATTATATCAATTGCTCTGACAAGTCCAATGTACTACATCAGTATCTACACCAAAGATAAGCTTATAAAATGGATCACAAATTGCCCATGGAAGTCCAATAGACTGGATCAGTTTCCACACCAAAAGTAAGCTTTTACAATGGATGGGTTATCACCCTGACAAATCAAGAACACTAGATCAGTATTCACACTAAAAGCTAAGCAAATGAAATAGATCAGATATTCAGCACACATTATACACTATTCACTAGTCAGGACAATTCTAAAAACATGCAATAGTGAAACAACTCAGAAACGAAGAGAGGTACTGGCGTCAAACATTTGTCTCAAATGGGATATGCTTCACTTATTCTGCTCTTTCATGATCTGTTGGACCTAAAGGTCCATATTGGACACCACTGGTCAAGTGACATGTTTTAGTGAAACATATAAAGGGGCATTTGGCTGACACTCTTATCCAGATCCACATGTCCACTACAGAGTGCACACTTTTGTACATAATAAACCGCAATTACTATTTCCTGAAAGTCACAAATTTGGAGATAAATCATAAGATAGCACTTGTGCAAAAATTATGTTACTTCATATGTAACCAATTTGTGTTAAAAATATGTTCTAAACTTTGCAGAAAAAAGGCTATAATTCAATTTGTTCTCTTTTGAGGATGATAGATCTTCAATAGAACATTTTGAACAGTTTGATAGGGACCTTGAAACTTTTGAACAAGACTATATCCAGGGCTGGCCCAAATGACATGAAACTGGAGTATTCATTGAGTATTCATTGTATTAGTTTTTATATTTAGCATTCAGACATGGTTGACATTTCACAGCCCAACAGACTTTGAGAGCACTGTTGTAGATTCCTGTAAAGGGCCTTATTTATCATCAAGTCAGGATAAAAGGCAATTGCAAGTTGATTTTATTTGAAACGTGAATGTCACGTCTTTAACAAAAAGAGATCAAACAGGCCAGGATTAAGGTGAAAAGAGTTCACTAGTGATGTTCAATATCAATGCCTACTTCAACCCTAACCCAGGAAAAAAAATAATTTATCAGGTGATTAGTTGTATCAATGAAAACGCTCAAATATTACAGGAACAAATTAACAGGAATTTAAATTCCTAGACATAATATATAAAAACCAAGAATGAACTGACTACAACAATAATGTTTAAGATTGTTATTTTAAAAATTTGTGATCCCCAGCTAATTTTTGCTAAGACAGAAGCAAACTATTTAGGGATATTAAAATAGCAACAAAAGGAAAAAGAATCAATATTCTATATTTTTAATTATATAGCATGTAAAATGCAGTTTGCCCAGCCTTACCAATATTCTGTTATCAACAGGCTTTTCACATGAGCATACATTTTTAAAATCATACATTTTTAGAGACCTGCATCGCATGCTACAACAAAATGCACTTATGCACTTATGTGTCCTCACTTTAGAAGTTTCCATTCTGTTTTTGTGCATTTATAAACTGATACATTCTTATAGGATTAAGTGTTGTGTGGTACAAAATGTTTTTTGTAGAAAAAAAAGTCAGAATTGTTCACAGAGGTGGTGAATGGAAAACTTTATTTTCTCTAAAACCTCCCTCATGGAAAATTAAAACATGAAACGGTTGTAAATGTTCTGCCTGATGCCTGAAAAACTGTTTTACCAAAGTTTTGAGAAGACCTAAAACCTATTGTTTATATCCATCCATGTTGGAAGGGTACATGCAGGGATGAAATAACATCCACTTTATTCAGATTTATTAACATTTTCCCTTTGAAATTGCATATAGAATACAGAAGAATGGAACATCCTAGAGAAAACCACTTTGAATTTTACAATATTTCCCATTCAAGATTTATTCTGGATTACAGGCTGTAGGATCTAAAGGAGAGAAGTTGAGGAGGCATCAATAAGTTTGTACCAGTTTGCTGCTAGAGGAAACATAGCCGCAATCTCAGGATATTAGTGGTATCAGTCAATATTCTGAGATCAAAAATCAGAATCATTACTCAGGAGAGAAAAAGCCAGATCAGTGCATCCCTTCTACCAGAAAATAAAAGCTAACATTTCGTCTTCTCACGACAATGAATGAAAGCCAGCATGTCAACAGCTTCAATTAATTGCTTGCCACATTAGCACTGTAGCACAGGAGTGCCCCCTCAAAGATGGCAGTGAGATGACATTAGTCTTGCAGAGCCCACTCTTTCATTACAAGCGGGCCGCGAGCAGAGAATGACCCTCCCCTTCATGTTCCGGTGATATTTCCAGTTGTCTGTAATTGTGAATTGTTTACTTCGCTCTCTCCCCTCCATCTCCCTCGCCACTGCGTCAGACATAATGTGGTTTGGCTGCTCTCCCGTGCAGCAAAGCTCACGTCACCCCCCACCACCACCTCCCTACCTCCACACCACCCCCCAATGATTGATGAGTTCTATTCTCTCTCAAGCGATTTGGTATTCTGCACACACACCTGACTTACAGGGGCTTTTCACATCACGCTAACGAGCTAGATTCAAACATACAGTTCGGATTGCTTTTGTCTCGGAAAACCCGTGTTCTCCTGATGCCTTTCTACATCTTCCCGCCGCCTGATCACGAGTGACAAGAAACTGCGGATAAAAAGTGTTTAGAGAGGGTGAGAGAGTGTGAGAGAGAGAGAGAGAGAGAGAGAAAGAGAGAGCGCTTCCACTGCCCTAACCTTGAATGGGGGCTCCCGGTAAAACTGACATGTACTATTTGAACATGCTTTTGTTGTAAAATGTAATGCCTCTATACAATGCCTCCTTTGAGTTTTCGAATGGTGAAGTGATAAAAGGGCTCTTACTGACAGAACCGACGATGGCTGTGGTCAGGATTTATTGCCGACGAGGTTCTTTTGGGACCTGTGTTCTGTTGTTATTTAACTGCCACCGTAACATGCACAGCTTAATCTTTGGAGCAGTCAGAGCTGGCACATCTCAATCCAGATGCTTTTCACTAGCATCATCTATGCTAGAGACGTTTTCGTTGATGTTAATGGGTATACGCTCTGTCTCCCAAGCCGTGAGGGGCCCCACGAGTGTGTCATGTTTTGGTAACACTTCATTTTAAGCAACACATATGGAGTGAGGTAAAGTCTTTAAAGTCTTGTTCTTTGTTCAGTAAAGCCACTTCTAAATGGTCAACACTTCTAAATGAACACTTCTAATCTGCTCCACATTAGGCCTCATTCATCATGACCTGGAGGTCCATGATGTGAGAATATCTGTGAGTTCCTTATTGGTTGTAAAACATACAATAACCTTGACCTTGCAAATAATTGAGCACAAATTTTCACTTATGTTACACTGTGTTTGTGTATAATTAGTGGTAATTGATGCCTATATATTCTAAATAGTAACATATGTTGTTTAATTTTCAGTGCTACAGTTCAATAAGTTGCTAATTTCTCAAGATGTGTTCCATATTCTAGAGTGGAGTCATCAATATTCCTTTCCCATTTATTATTTAATCACCTGAGCATAATTATTTCATTATATTTCACAAACATATAGTGTCAAAATGAGCAAAATGTAAAACTGGCCTTTAGGAACCTTCAGTGCCTTCTAATATTTCAGAGAAGGTCTAACGATCTCTAAAAAAAATCTACACATTTTTCGCTTTCAGTTAATTTGTATTCAGTTCAATCATGTTTGTATTTAAACCACAGTACAACTCTCATTACATTATTAAGTTTTGGTTGTAAACATGAGGGTTAACTTCTAGAAATGCCCAATAGAAAATTGCCCATTCAGGACTCTTTAGTGAGGAGTATCTAGTTAAATATAGCCAAGCTGTCCAGATGGTTAAGCTTTCAAATACTACATAAAATTCCTAATATGTCAGATAAATCAGGGATAATTGTTCTTGTTGATTTCCAATTAACCAATTTTATGAGGAAAAATTAATTGAGCTTCAGATAAAACATGGAACGTCAGATGTCTGTGGTTTAGTCCAGAATGGCCAATAAATGTGTGTTTCTTTTGGCTTTGGGCTAAAATACTACTAACTATTCACTGAGACCCATCTTTTAACGTGGTAATCAGGTTCAGAGGGTAGATTTATGTCTGTTATTTTGTCAGGTGAGCTGCTAATACTAACATAGTCTCAAGAACTTTGATTCTCAAAAAGCTTTGATATCAGCTTTACATAATTGATTATTCATGATTCTGTGTCACTGTAGACATTTTTTTTGTGTACACACACACACAGCAGTGCAATACAGCATTTCATGTTAGTATAATATGATTCAAAGTGAAGGTAGCTAGGAATCAAGACAGCCAATCAGATAATTTGTCCATTTTAGGTTTGAACCGTAATAGTTACCTAACATTTTTAAAAATGAAATTTTAATTGAGAATTGCAGTTATTCGTATGGCAGTTAGCCGTCAGCTAAACTATTGTGATTGTAACAGGCCTAGTGGTCTGTCAAGCTAAAAAAGCATCTAAAAAGCACTGTCAAGTTTCAGTTTATGCCCTTTAATGCAAAAAGTAGCTTAGGTAGTTAGAAAGGACAGTGATGGACCATGACAATTAAGGCTAGGCCTTCAGGTCAGATCATAAATATGAAAATACTCAGTTCTGCTATCGTATGGGATTCTAGTTATATTTTTTTGTCCATTCTTGATTTAACACAAACATCTGAAGCTTGCAACAGATATTTGATCATATATTTGAAATTTAATGGTTTTAAAACACTTATCATGTTGTATTTTGTACCAGACATTTGCATTTATTTACCATGTATGTAGCATTTATGCAGTGACTCCTTCAGTAAACTGATTTTAACATTCAGCCTGCTGCTTGTATTGACAGTCAGTGGTGTATCCAAAACTTCCAGAAGGCCTAGAGTGATGTTTTCCCTCATTAAATTAGTCCCATTTATCCATCCATCAATCCATCTGTTTTTAAAGCCACTTATTCTTACTTAACCATTGAATATCAAAACGTGATTGGTTGGTTCCTCTGTCATTTCTTGATTATGTAGGTGGTTAAACTGATATGGGACTGAAGAACTAACCAATGAGAGGGCTTGCTTGGTGAAAAATCTAATTGTATGTAATTGTATTTCATTATCATTACTTCCATTAGGCAATTAAAAAATCACCTAGGTATTGTTAGATTCTTTCTGAAAGCCTAAAATGCCCTGAGGGTCTCCTCTGAGAGAGACAGACTATTTTATTTAAAAAAACTGATAAGCGTTTATTAAGTGACTAATACCCCAAGATATGCGCTGTTTTCTAAAGTGGAGTTTTAATCATCACTAAGCACATTCCATGCTCTCATGTTGTGTCTTTCAGTCCATTTTTTTCCTTTGCAGTTGTTGAGAATATATCTCTGAATGTATTTTTTCCATTTCATCACTCTGGGAAATTACAGCATTTGTTGTTTGGCAGCTGTTAAGGCACTCTCTTTGGATTCCAAATCACCATGAAATGATCCTTTCACTATACTGAACGCAAACTGAATTATTAAAAACTTATTTAGCACTTTTGTAGACTCTGATTATTAAATTACTTGATTAACCTCCATCTTAGAATACAGGACACATAACGGACCCTGAGGTATCTACTAATGAAGGTCATAATGTGTTAAGCTTAATGCACAATAATTAAACCATGGAGAGGAGTCTAATTTGGAAATAATTTATATATATATATATATATATATGAAGATACGACTTTGTCTCCAAATAATTAAGGAATTACAAGAGATGCACACTTTAATTATTACTGATATAAGGAGATATTCTGTTGTTCACAAATGTTTTCTTTTAATATTATTAATTTCTGTTTTTTGGTGTTAGCATTAAACTTACATATTATGTCATTTTCACTGTGCGATTGTAAAATCACTTATTTAAAAAGTGTACAAATTGTGTACAATAGAAGTGATTACATAAAAAAAATAACATGATTAAAGTAAGTACGGGCTCCCAAAGTGTTAGAAAGTGGTCCTGCTGCAAACTTTAAGAAATCTTTCACAAATCTTCAGTATGAGTCTAACTGACATCAAAAATGTTGCTGTTTATCTATTTATTTTCTTAAAACTCAAATCTCATAATATTTCAGCGAAGTTTGATGTTTTAGAATGAAGTGGAGAAGATTTGATTTGTAAAAACAGAATAGATCATTATGGGCCTATTTATTTATTTATTTGTTTATTTACACTCTTATGGGTGTTTTTGAACATAATCTGAATAATCCTGGGTGTGGTCAGATGTGATAAAAATAATTTTATTTTGAAAAAGGGTTTTTGTGTTTGTTTTTATATATATATATATATGTAATTTTGATATATATAAACTCATTTTGAGTTTCAGAAATATGGCATGTAACATGGCTTTCCATCCATTTCCCCTTTAAGTACATTCCAGCAGTTTTAGGTGGGCATGTGCATCATTGCATTACTAGTCACAATGGGTGTCCTCTTATTGACAGTGAAAAACACACAGTCCTGCAGCAGTATGGCAGACGTTGCTTCACATAGCTGTAGTGCTGGTTGTTTTTTGGTTGGGGGGAAAGTGTGTGTGGAGTCCTTGAATTCAAATCTCAATAGGGAGTTTTTTTGGAGGCATTTCTGGGCTTCATTCAATATTAATTCTGTTAGGTTGTGAGCAATTAGGCCACCGCCATCACTTTCTAAGTGTACTGTACATCGTAGCTGTGTTGCATTTGCATTAAAAGCTCAACCCGTCACTCCCTGATGCGTGCAGATTTTAAACCGCTCTAATTGCTTTGTGAGGGGAAAAAATGAGAACTTTGTTCCATTTTAACAGAGAGAGAAAAAAAGCGCACAATGAGGACATTAATCACCATTAGACTCGCCAAATTTTAGTTAACAAATTGGTGTTTTTGTACCTTTGACCTCTGTAAATAATGAAAATGGACTAATCCTCTCAGCGGCCGAAAGTGATTGTTGAAGATTAATACGTGCGCCGCCAATCTGGTTATCGGGCCAGGAACGAGTTCAGAAATTAAAAAACGAGGGAAGTGGACTGAAAGGTAAAGTGTGGGCGAAGACAAGATTAAGGACAGTTTTTGTCGTGCTTGCTGACCGCGAAAGAGAATTGTGGCCTGTGGATAATTTTGGAAAGCTCTTAAACTGTGTCAAATGTTTTAGCCTGACCGGAAAAATGCGTTGTGTTGTGGAAAATGCATTCCGTCAGTCTTTGTTGAGAGAAAACAACACGGCACATTTAGCACTGTAATATTAAGGCTGGAATAATTTCCTTACCCCTTCACTTGCATTAAAATTACTGCACTGAAGAAGGAAGGAAGGTGTGACGGGGACAAGTGTGCTAAAGCGAAGCTGGGTGTTTTAGGAGAGGAGAGCCGAGGAGTGTGACGAATGCCGTGGAGAAATGAGGGCGAGCGATGGAGTGAGTGAGAAGGCGTTGTGTAAACCAAGAGGCACAGGCCATTTGATTTAGTGCCAATCACAGGATTTAATGTCTGTGCAGCGCGTCATAATTTATTAAGATTATCATAAACTTGGGCCTTGCCGAACGCCACAAGGGCAGTGCAGACTCACCCCTCAGAGTGAGTTACTGCCAATGAGCTGTGGCATGAGGCAAGGCAGCGAGGCAGCCCATGCTTTCCTGCTTTCTTTCACCTCTTTCCCTGTGTTTCCCTCCACCAACTCATATATATATATATATATGTGAATTGTATATTTTTTGGCAATGTATCATTTTCCGTGCATTTTGTGCTAAATTATTAAGAAAAATGTCCTTTGATAATTTTGTAACATAAATATTATTGTTAATTCAACTACATTTTCATATACAATATAACTCTATACATTTTTTGGTACCATCGAACTTAACCCCCGCAAATGTTATTTACTATATGTGTGTGTGTGTGTGTGTGTGTGTGTTTGTATATGTTTGTATATATTTGAGGACCAGGTGTCCATGTGTCATGGCGGACTTTCAAAATCCCTCATTTACAGTTCACTCCCTGAACCTGACCAGTTTCAGAGAAATGTTTTTTGTTCATTAAGACACACAGTGACCTACACCTGAATCATTCAAGCAAAACAAAGTATGTCAAACTTAAGTCCTGAACCAGTGAAGAAACAGGGGCAGATGATTTCAGATGATCAGGCGGTGATCAGTATACTGGTGGTGCTGAATGCTGAGTGGTTAGAACAACTTTATCTAAACTCCTTGTATCTTTAGGCACCTTACAGCCTGGCTCAGTAAAACATTTGTTCCCATTTATTTAGTTTATCCTTCTTAATATGCCAAAGATAAGACAGTATGACGAGCAGAAAATATTATTTTTGTAGCAACAAGGTGATTCAAAGCAAAATATGAAGAAATGAGGAATGGCTCAAGACTTTTGCACAGTATCCCTTTATATTTATAGATACACTTAGACTGGTGTGTCCGTAGACATGGCATGTTGATGCTTTTCTGTCTAAATGTGCTTCTAAACTAATGCTTCTGTAACCCAAACCTAACCTTCACACCAGAAGAAAAATGGACTTTGGAAATTCAGCAAACTTCTAGATGTTCCAGATTTCGTTGATACTCACATTTATTATATGAACGGTGCAGGTTTTGTTGGTGGGTGGTTGTCTGTGTGAGTATTTTGAGGTAAACTCTATTACACCAAACAGGTCACAGCAGCAGATGGTTATTATTTAGCCAATCTATATAATAATCTCTCTGAGCCAATCAGAACAAAGATAACATCTGCTACATCTTCTCAAAAATTTTAAGCAGGTTTTCATTTTCACTGGGTTTCATTAAATGCTAACTGATTTGGATGTAAACAGTTTAGTGGATTTTTCCTAATTATCTTCTCAATTGAGCCATGTCCAAATTACATTCACTAAGTAGAACTTTCCCAATCATGCGTTATAACCAACACTGGGATGGTGGAGTAAAGCATGTTTCCTCATGTGAAGCTCCAACAAAACTGCTACTAAGGTAACGTTACTGGACACAACATGCTTGAAGGCGAATGCTAAATTCCAATTGTGTTATGTCAGCTAACAAACGCATGCACAAGCTAGCATCAGTTTTTGTTAAGAGTACCATTGTACTTGGTCAAGTCTTGGTTAAGACTCCTATAAAAGTATAAAAAGTCCCTGATTCCATTCAGTGCCACTACAAAAAAATGTGTTTGTTTTCTACAGTTTCTCTACAGGATACCATTCCACAGCAAACCAAGCTAACTGGCTTTGTATGCAAGTAAATTACTGAACTATTTTTGACATTTCGAATGATCCCAGAAACAATTGCCTTTTAACTTCAATAACTGAAAGATTAGCTTTTACCTCTTTGACTTTTTTCTAATGAAAGCTCCATATTTAATTCAGTGGGGGAGTATTTTCCCTCACAGGGAGTAGGAAGTGCCCCTGCTACGTCAAAATGTTCATGCTTTCTATCATTCTGTGGGTGGATGATGGAAGAAGTGCCACAATATGCTAAACAGACACATGAACAGCTTGGCAGGGCCTGACCTTCTGATAAATATTCACTTTCTCCCACACAAGCATTGTTTTATATCTCTTTGTGTTATCAGTTGGCAGCTCTGCTACAAACCAGCGCTTTCCTGTGTCCACTTTTTAGCCTGTTCCTGTTCTGCAGTAAACAATGGGGTCAGTGTCTGTTCAGTTGATAACAGCAATGAGAAACACCGATGCTAATGCCAAATGCTAAATGAAAACATCCCAGCAATAGCTGATCTACTTCAAGTGCCTCTTGCTTCAGCTCTATGGTATGCATCCATATTGTCTGAGAAACCAAAGTAGCAGACTGAAGCAGCAATTCAGTTCATGAAGTTAACAATAGATGTATTGAGCACACACACACACACACACACACACACACACACATACACAAAACCAAGCATGCCCACTTCTGATAAATATTCATTCCTAACATTCTCAACCATTGTGGATCAGAAATGGGTCTCCCAGTGTTCTTTCCTCAGTGGAGAAAAAGGCAAGCACTGTTGAGGTTCTTCAACTTCAAAGTGGTTCATCACGTTTGATCATACAAACCAAGGTGATCTGAGGGTATCTGGAGGGTGTGGGCGTGCATTTGTGTGCAGTAGGAATTTTTTTGAGCCTTTGGGTGTCCAAGGGTTTTTCTCCCAGGTGGTGTATTCATTACAACCTTATGAACATCAGAAGTTGAGTGAAGTAGTCTCTAATTAGATTATACTTGGAAGGGAAGAATCATGGAATGAAAGGCTTCTTCAGATTTGTGGTTTAAAAAAGAAAAGTATGATCAAATGTCTATGGCACCCTGGGAAAAAAGTGACCAAATACTGTTTAAATCTAATGGCAGTGTATGCCTGACCTTTTTTCATTTGCCCATCCCCTTCCAAAGTCATTTAGGAACTGCAGTTCTGAGTAAGACTGGCAAACAGACAAATCTATTACCAGCTCATAAATGAACTCTTTTCATGCTAATGTTGTTCTGCAATCAGCATGGTGAACATTTTCTGTAGTGGAAGAGGCATAATGATTGTGCTCATAATGACTGTTTGAACTTTCGGAGGACCTTCTGGTTGTTATTTTACCCCCATTACCTTTTGTTTACCTGTGGTTAAGCTAGCTTGGTTTGTATTTTTTCTACACAAAAGACAAGCTACTTTGAATTCGACAAAGTAGGAGAAGAGGTGCTGCAGAAAGTGGACATTGGTGATAAACTGATTACGATAATGGCCTAAATTAAATTCGTTTCTGGAGAGAGATGCGCGTTTGAGGTTTTTTCAGTAAACTAAGGATGTCGTTCTACTCTTCTTTCAGTTCTAACAGCAAAGACTTTAACTTTGAAAAATTTGATACACTAGGTGGCAATATGCACTTTTACTTGGTAGATCAGGACGAAGAAGTCTAGCCTAACACTGAAAACAGCACAAACCAGAAGGGTTAGTCAGCTAACTGTTTTCAGGGTTTAAAATTATTGAGACTTATAGCTTATAGATTATTAATTATTGATTATAGCTTTTTAGAAGATTAAGAAAATTAAGACTTAGGAAAGGCATAGCCTAGAATAATTTTAAAAGATACAAGAGCTCTATATGGAAGTATTTGTTAGAGAGGATGCACAATTATGATGGAAAATGTAGGTCTAGTCAGAAGGGTTTCATAGTGGAAATGAAGTAGTGGCAGAAGTGGAAGATACAGCTGCATTTTGAAGAGTTAGTCAGTGGGGATTCAGAATGGTGAATGTAAAGGATTATCTTAAGTAAAAAGGTTTTTTTATGGGGATATAGAATGGTTGGAAGAATTTGTTATTGAGGATGGAAAATAGTAACAAAGGAAATGGATTTTGTTGGTGAGCATGGAGAAAGGCGTTGGTAGATGGAGCTTTAGGAGAAAGGTTTATATAATGGGGATGGGAAATTTTGGTAAAGAAGAGTGGAGCTCTAGAATGAAGTATTTGTTACAAAGGATGGAGAGCGATGGACACTAGAGCTCTAGCAGAGAAAGGGTTTCACAGTGGGAGTGAAAAGGCAGTAGTGAAAGATGGAGATGCAGTGGGAACAGTTAGTTAGTGGGACTGAAGAATGGAGAAAGTGGATGTTGACCTAGAAGGAAGGCTTATTATCGGGACAAAAAGTAATGATGGAAAAGGGAGCTCTAGTTGGAAGAGTTAGTAGTGGGGATGGAATGTAGTGATGGTGGTAAATGATCTAGAAAGAAAAAGGCTTAATGGGGCTGTAGAATGGTGATTCAAGCTCTAGTTCAAAGAGTTTGTTATTGGGATGGAGAATTCTGATGAAAGAAGATGGAACTCTACTAGGAAGGGTTTCATAGTGGGAATGTAAATATGCAGAAGTGCAAATAATCAGGAGGGATGAAGAATGGCGGTAGTGGATGTTGATCTAGAAAGAACGTTTTTTTTATGGGGATAAAGAGCATTGATGGAAAAGGAAACTCTAACTGGAAGAGTATTTTATTGGGGATAGAGAATAGTGGTGGTGAAAGATGACCTAGGAGGAAAATGTTTTTATGGGGATATAAAACGGTGATCCAAAATGGAGCTCTGGACATAAGAGGGGTGGAGGTAGCTCAATGGGTAGGATACTTGCCTCTACACTGCAAAAACTCCTGATCTAACCAAGACTTGCAATCTTATTTTTAGCCTAAAAAGTCTTCATCTTATTTTGAG
>JBBPCY010000035.1:877497-897642 GCA_037974405.1 Brachyalestes nurse | reverse complement strand
CCTGAACCAGTGAAGAAACAGGAGCAGATGATTCCAGATGATCAGGTGGTGATCAGTATACTGGTGGTGCTGAATGATGAGTAGTTGGAAAATCTTTATCTAGGCATCTTGTTTCTTTAGACACTTTCACAATAAATATTTGTTCGCATTTCTTTCATTTAATCAATATTCAGTATGCCAAACAGATAGACAGGCATAAATAGTATTTTGGCACCAACAAGATGATGCAAAGCAAACTATTAAGAAATAAGGGACAGCTCAAGATACTTGCACAGTACTGTATGTACCAATCACTGACACTATAGATGAAGTATAAATGAAGTAGTGTTTGTAAACAAAGCATTAAGATAGTTATTGTAACTATCTAGTTATTGTGGCTTTGTTGTTCAGTCTTGGTTCCTTCATTTTTGCAAACCAGCTTCCAGTTCCCTTTGTTGGACTCACAGTTTAAAAAAACAACAATGGAAAAAAAACAACACTCTCTAGAGGGCACACACAAAATCTTCTGCAAATAGCAACATTTTATCTTTTTGACTAGGCTACAAAAAAAAAATTAACATAGTCGAGAATAAACACAGATGTACAATAGCTATGAAGATGCTCGGATACACATTAACTTGAAGCAGATGTTCACACGTAATTCATAATTACCATATAAACATAAACATGCACTAGTTATTAAGTCACCTTTCTAAGCCACTGAGTGTCAAGCATAAACACTGACATTTGAAGTTAAGACATTCAGATAGTTTATTCTTTACTTTGTGCTACAGTTTTACAGGCTGCAGACTACATTCATTTTCAAAGGGATTCAAGTCAGGAGATTGGCTCTGCTCATGTTTCCTATGATGTAATGCCTCAGTACAGAAAGGCAGCCCCAAATCATAATGCTCTCACCTTCGTACTTCACTGTGGGTATTTTATTCTTGGGATCAAACTCTTTTTTTCAGCCGACTTGATCTTTTAGGGGTTTTTTTTCATCTGCCCAGAGCAGATCAAAACGTTCTTGTGCAAATTTTTAACCTGTAATTTTGTGTGGAGTGTAGGAGTAGAGATGCTTATTGTTCTCTGTGTGATTTCCTGCAGCTGGCATGATTATTGGTGGGTCCATGAACTTTCCACCTCTATTTGTTGTGGCTCTATAGTTTCTTTCAATCTGAGTACAATTTGATATCTTGAAAGCATTAGAAAAGTTCTTCAACCTCCACCTCGGCTATTACTTGTTGCTTTATATCTCCCCAACCAGTCTTATGGTGACATCAGTTTGCACAATAACATTTTATTTATGTCAAACTATACATTTTAAAAAAGGGGGCCAAATACTTCTCTTTTTATAAATTTCATTTTCAAGGTTCAAGGTTACTTTATTGTCATCAGTAGCTGTGAACATGTGCATAGTGTGATTAGACATTTCTCCATGGACCATGTCGTAACCATGACGGCCGCTCTGGACTTTTCCAGAATGTACAGAATCCCAGACCGCCCCTGTCTGTTGTGCTGGCTCCGAGTCCATTGTGTAACTGACACCACCAACATTAAACCCTTACATACAAGGGGGCTCTGTGCAGGCTATAGCTGACCTAGAAGCACTCATCATGGTTGAGGGGCCTGGTTCTTGGTGAAAGCCCCCTCTTCTGAAAACTTCCATAAAAATGACTAAGTCCAAATTCGGGTGAGTGGCATGAGGTGAACCAGGCCTAATCATCCAGGCGAGTTAGCCCAAAAAATGCTTCCCTGGCCGGCTACAGCCTGGTGAAAGCCCCCTCATATGAAAAGCTCCATAAAAATGACTAGCGTAATGACACTAATATCACCGCCACAGTAAGAGTTACAGTAATTAAAAAAAAAATATTGAAAAAACCTGTCTGCGGTGACAGCTTCAGTTTGAAAGGTGTTTGAAAGGTGTTTGAAAGGCTAACATGGAACAGGAATAATCCATTTATTTCAACAAAGTAACTGTAATCTGATTATCACCTATTTTAACGGTAACTAACAGAATACAGTTACTCATAATTTGTATTCTAATTACATAACGCTGGTACATGTATTCCGTTACTCCCCAACACTGGTCGCAACATATAGTTAGATTTTACATTCTACAGAGTGTTTTCTCATGGCACCTAAAAAACAAGAAGTGGGTGATACCCAGCGTAATGATCAATTAACAATCTTCCTGAATGAGTGGGGTATCTATGGTGACCATTAATTTCTGCCACCCCAGGCCCTCCCATCACACACCACTGATTATCAAATAGTACCCTGCAGATGCAGCAGGTGGAAAAACACATAATTGGAAGGTACTTTGTGTAAATAATGGCATCACTCCAAACAATCCTTCTCCACTATTCTAGAATGAGTAGCTGACTACAGCAGCAGAGTACAGCAAGAGACTGATGTATATAGCACAAAACAGACATAGTCCCTCATAGCAAGAGACAAAGGCTGGTGAACTAAGCTTGACCTTATGTGATGGTGCATTTTAAGGACCACATCCAGACAAGTTCTTATTATCTCTATATTGATCATTTGGCTGGAAAAAAACAGCAATGAAGGCTCTCATCTCGGCTGGTGAGATGAGGCTGCCAGTGCTAATTCTTCTGCGGTAAATCACTGATCTTCTTCAGCAACATGAAAAGGGATTGATTAGAAAGAACATGGTCTACTGTAAGTAGGTCTACGTTACACTATAGCACTCCTTGCATGTCTTATTTATAGAATTTTTGAGACCTTCACTTATTCATAATTTACCGCTCCAAACTTTAAAGCTCTGTTTATTTTGAGAGCTGGTTAAAGAAAAGGTGGCATCTTTCCTCACGTCATGTGTGGTTTAGGCAAGTCAGCAAACAGCCCCCCATCCCCTCCACTCTCTCCACCCCCTCCACTACAGACGCTGTGATAAAGTGCTCAGATTATGCACTTAGCGCTCAAGATGCATCAGCATGTGCTTCCTATGCTTATCTGGGCCACTCATTTACATAGAAGGTGGAGAAAAAGACCAAACGAATGACAAAATGGAAGTGATTTCATTTGAGGAACAATGTGAAGGAGAGAGAATCTCACTCTGGAGAGAGAGAAATAGGGAAAATGGATGAATATAGCACATGGTGTCGAGCCATGGTTGGTTTGAGTGAGATAAACTAACTAGGACAGTAAAAGTGCAACAATCTGACCCACCTTTTAAAGGGCCACCTTGTAAGACTGTGCAAAGTAGAATTTTGAGAGGTTAGTGCAAAACTTGTGCTTGATCAAACCCTTTTGATTTTAGAATGACCTCCCTTCTAAGGCAGTTACCAAAACATGCATGAAAGCAATTTTAGCATTTAATGCTTTGAAGACTGAGGAGCGCATCATGGTAGTAGTAAAAATGTAGATCTTACATCCTGTGTATTGTCAGAATCAGATGAATTTGCTTATGCTGCGGCTACACAGACACACCGAGACAAAAGCAGAATATGGTATACAATATATGTCTAAATAAAACTCTCCAGAAAATACTGGTATACGTCTCCAGAAAATACTCTGAAAATGCTTAGTACTAAACACATTATGCTATACACATAAAATGCTCTGATCAGTAAGGAGGTAAAATAAATAATATACAGTAAAGTAAAGTGGCCTCTTATAGTCACATGTGAACACACGACAGCACAGCACACAGTGTGAACAATTTGAATTTTTTTCTCTGCATTAAATCCATTCACCAAGTGCCACTAACGAGGGTTGCTTGGGGAGCAGTGTGTGGGGACGGTAACATGCTCAAAGGCACCGCAGTGGTGTCATTAGTAGTCCTGGGATTCAAACACCCTAACCACTAGGCCACCCAAGTGCCCTAATATAGATAAATAAGTATGTGTGTGACAGAAGGAGAAGTTATAGAGTTTGAAGGGGATGAAAGATTTTCTGTGGTGTTCAATGGAACACTTTATGCTGGTGAGTCTGTAGCTAAATGTACTTCTCTGTTTGACCATGGCATTGTGGAGTGGGGGATCAGCATCGTCTATTATGGACTGAGTTCTATCAATGTTCTCCTTTCAGCCACAATTTCCACCACTGATCCCGCTTCCCTGTGGTCATGTGCTAGATTAAAATTCATGTCCATGTCTGTCACATGTATTGCCTCGTTGAACATGGACATGTTCATAAAACATGAATACACGTAACATTACAGTGTCACAGTAGAAGTGGTTGTGACATTGCTTAAACAACTATCATGACAACCCCAGCTCATTTTTGCTCCTTCTAATGTCCATCCATAAAGCTTTGTGGTCCTTTTTATAGCCCGCAATGTGTAAATAGCACACTTCTACACACTTCTACAGAGGAATCACATACGTTTTTAGATTATTATCTGAATATCTTTATATTTTACACCAGGATGAGGGGTTGGGATTCCAGTGTTTTACAGTACTTTTCTGTAAATACCATCATTAATGCATTTGTATACCTTCTTTTCTCCTCTTGCTAATGCAGCTCTATGTCTTATGTATAGCTATATTTGCTCTAATGTGCCCCCCCACAGCTGCCTGGGGGCCCTCTGTTTTGCTGCATTATGTAGTACATTAATTCTAAAACACATAAACACAACACATCTTTCTAGTTCAATTCACCAAATGCTTGAACATTCACAAATGCGGTTGTACAGCTAAGAGGATGATCACGGTATTCTTCACAGCAATGCAGTAGCCCACTGTTTATCATTTACACCGTGAACTAAAAAGCACATAACAGCCGATCCATGCATTTACACCAGACATGAAGACTAATCAAATATTGATTAATCATAACATTATGGGATGAGCTGGGATGATCAAAACACCAGCTGGGTTACAAAAACAAACCTGTGTAATGCATTTAAATGTATCTTTGGGACAAGAATAAGATGTTGGGGAAACTGGCTAATGGAATGACATTTAGTTGAGTTGAAAATAAAATGTAACAAAAACTAGTAAAAAAAAGAATTACAGGAAGTACTTATGCATTCCACTGCTTCAATATAATATTTAGAAGCCGACTCCTTAATATTGCTAATAGTGCTGCTCAGTCTTCATAATCAGAATCAGAAAATGTAATTGATTCCAAGGGAAATCGCTTATGCTATGACTGCACAGACACACAAGATATAAGCATAGTCAAAATATTTTTGCATGTGCTCCTCGTTTTCCATGCTTTGCAGGTTGTCGGAAAAAACGCACTTTAACTTCACTGGCATGAAATTGGACTTGTGTCTGTTAGAATGCACCATTTTTACAAAAAGTATTTTAGAAATATTGTATATTGTTGATGAATTTTGCTGTACATGCACACAGTTTTGTGAAAATATGTAACGTAGGATTGCAAATATTATTGTTGAGTAGCATGGTAGCACAGTGAGTATGCTCAGAGTTAGAAGGTCTTATGTTCAATCCCTGGTCAGAGCAACCAAGGGTCTTTTCTGTGTAGGGTTTGCATGTTATCTCCATGTTTTCTGCTGGGTACTCAGGTTTCCTCTCACAGTCCAAAGACATGCATGTGAGATGAATTGGGGATGTTAAATTGCCCCTCAGTGTGACTATGTGTCCCCTGTGATGGACCGGTGACCTGTTCAGGTTGTTTCTCCACCTTTCACTTTGTGATCGCTGGGATGGGCTCTGGCATCCCTCAACCACTGATTAGTACAAGTGACTCAGATGATGGATGGATGATACAGAATCAGAAACCTTTATTGATTGTGGAGGAAATTGTTTATGCTACGACTGCACAGACACACAGAGACACCAAGAATATTATAAAACCTCAAGTCAAATAAAAACTCTACAGAAATACTCTGCATGAAATATACTATGCTGTAGGCACAAAATGCTGAGGTTTTAATACTGTAGATTAAAGAATTACAATGAAGTGAATTACCAGTAACACAAACAACAAAAATGGTATGTTATTTCACAGAATAGAGGTCAGTAGTATATAAGTAATATTGATGTAAGTAGTATAATTCACATGGTAAGACTATTGCACATAACAATAAGATATTGCACATAATTAAATGATTTTGCACCCAAAAAAACAATAACAAGTGATATTTCGCATGATAAGACTATTGCACATAATAATAAGATATATTACAAGATGGTATTATCCATTTCAAGTATGTTTGCATGTGTTTCTATGTTAATATCAACATGTTGTCATGCCTTCTGTTTTTGTGGTAATGTTGACATACGTAGCTAATATAACAAGGAAAATGTCCGTTACCTACTATTGTAGTCTACGGGTTCTCCAACAGTAGATTTCAAGTCCGGTTTAATTTGTTTCTAAAATGAACAAAAGGCAAGGGTTATATGTCCCTTCAGCTTGGATGGACATGATGTTCCCATGTAGAATCCACAGTCTACAGGAAATACCTCAAGGCTATGTGGATAGAACCTTGAAGGAGGTGAGATGAGCTGCAGTTGTCGTGACATTGTCACCGGCGGCGAGCAGCAGGCCTTCAGAAACTCAACACTTAAAGAGTGTCAATGTCACTCACAACTGCCTGGCCACCTCTGCATCAACACACAGTTCTCAGTCCGACCTCAGGCACTTTTTCAGCCACGCCCGCGCTCAGCTCCCTCTGAAATGAATCCCCAGGGATGCAGAGCATCTTCTGAGGTCCAGCGGAGCAACGCAGTGACAGCAGGACAACTCTCGTCTTCTCGTCTCCGCAACTCGGCCTGACTTCTGAGGCTGCCTGCCACTCTGGATCCACCACCCTGGGCTTTAGATGGCATGGTAGAAGGAAAAAAATCCCCTCTGATGGCCTTTTTGCTTTTTTCCCACTCTTCCACCCCTTGGCCTCCTTTTCTGAAGTCCAGACAGGCAGACAGGCCTGAGATAAGTTTGAACTCTGCGGGAGTTGCTCATCCTGAAATGTGTGGCTCTATCTCTGGCTCCCGGTGGCCTCCTGCTGCAGATTAAGTCAAAGGATGTAGCTAATGGTGCAAATTTGATTTGATGTGCTTTTATTTTCAAACAGGACTGGCATTCCACTTGAAAAGTCAAAGGCATTTTCAAAGGAGAATTAAGTTAAAGGTCCTCCTTTTATAGAGCTGTTGGGTATGCATGTAGAGCCTGTTTATTACATCATTTCCATAAAATCATGATTAGAGCAAGGGTCAGAGAACAGGCAGGCAGATTTAACGCAAGCAGACCCATAACCAGAACTGGAGAAACAAGCTCAAGATGGGACTGAGGATCTAGGAATCAGGGGACAATCAAGGACAAAGATAAGAACTGCTAGAATCCTACAACTGCAAGAACATTACAGATACAAAGTATATTTATACAAGGGAAAGGGACACTAAAAGTAGTGATGTACAGCCAAATGATTGACTGGCTGGAAAAGTAAGATCACAAAAATATAGATTCAAGGAAACTTGTAACTAGCGAGGCCACAATTACAAGTGAGGCAGTTCTCCTGTACTGTTGCTCAAGGCTTGTTGGAGTTGGTCATTTGGACTGGACTTTAGTTCAGTAAGATCCACAAGTACTAATATCAGAAGCATACTTACAACTTCTCTAGTTATATTAACCCTTTAAGCGCCAGGGTTTTTTTAAGAAATACTGGATTAGCCATCTTGGTGTTTTTCTCTCACAAATCTCACCCATTTACTCGCACACTGTGAACAGAACTGCGTTCATTGGCTGCTCACGCAGACTCGGTTTTCCTGCTGTTTACTCGAAACTTTGAACAGGAAGATGACGTAATTTTGGTCTTGAATCGAAGTACTACATGTCTGTCAACTACTGGTAGGGAATACAAATGATATTTCACTTGATATTTGTAACTACAGTCTGTTTTATTCATGATGACATCTTGTCGCAATTCTGCAACTTTGGCGCTTAAAGGGTTAAGTATCATTAGGGGTACATATTCCCTTGGAATTTAAAAATTTGCAATATACAACATATTACAACATATTACTCTTATTACCCTTCCAGCCTGTATAAGAAGTAAAAAACAGTTTTGGCCAATAGGCCAAGAAGGTGACACACATAGCCACACCCACATATAAACTACAAAGAACAACATCATTTGTTATCATGAGCATTAGATGATGACATCAGATTTATAACTGCCCACCAAATATCCAAAATGAGTCCCCTCTACCAACATCACTCATATAACCGAGTACAATGACTGACCCTAAAATTGGACCCTAACCAAATTTTCTGCTCCTTGAGCTTGAAAAAGGTTATCAGTTTTGTCTACCAATTCTAAGCATTTACTGACATCTGTATATTAAAAGCTTTATTTAAATGAAAGAATATATTTGATAATAGGTTAGACTACTGATATTATATTTTATAGCCATCAGAGTAGCATATACTGACAGCTGAATAGCAAATTTCTATTCTTCCTCTGCAGTATAAAAAAAAAAAACAGAAAGCAGAAGTTTGTTTGAACTGATGTGAAATATTGTTTTCTGTTTTTTTAATATATGTTCATGTATTTATTTGGGTTGTTACACCTGAGATCATTAGTTTAGATTGAACTGGTAAATTTCCATTTCTTTAGACCTCAAGAGGCAGTTTCATTCCACTTTTAACATGTCCACAGACCGTAAAGAAGAAAGAATAGGTTTTAAGTAGGGCTGTCATAATTACTTGATTATAATCATTTACTCTTAAAAGGTGAATGGATTAATATTTATCTTAATTAAGCTGCTTGGCAATTGGTTCCCAATCTGAATGATAAACATCTACAGGTCATTTTAAAGCCATGTTCAGCAGTCTGAACAGCTTTTAGCACTCATGTTGCTTTTGAACAACAGCAAACAAAATAGTGTTTATGTTCATTAGATACTGAGACAAATCTGACTGTTAAAGTCTATATGGCTCAGCTAACCCAGCTGACCAAAATTAGCCTATATATGTATGTTCTGTTTTATTTTCAGCCACTTAGCAATACTGACCACCTGAACACGCTCAGCTTCCTTGTACTTGCTCAGTGGGAAGAAATATACATGAAGGGGTTCATACACCCATTAACTTAAAAAAAAAAAATTAGTAGATTTTTCAGCTTTTAGCTTTTTTAGAGTTTTATATAACTCTTTAACAAAATGGCAGCCCTGAATGTGTTTTACTTTTAAGGAAGGGAAGGAGGGTATGATTCATAAACACAGCCCTGTGGAGGTATGAATCAGGTATCAATCCTATATTAAGTCTATCTTTGTTCCCTGCTTTGATGGAGTAGCAGCATTCCAATTAGCATTGCTTCAGAATATCAAGCGTTGCAAATGCATGCAGCCTGGTGTGTGTTTCCTACTGTTCTGGGCTTTTTTCAGACACTGCATTGCGCCTGGGTAGATATTACACTTACACCCACATGCAGCACACATCCTAAGAACAGGGCAAGCGCTGTGACATTCAAAGAATGTGTACTCAAAAGTCAGATTTTGAGCTGCCAGGTTTTGGGTTCAAGTGGAAATGTCAGCCTAAATTTTGCAGCGGCGCCGCTCCTTCTCGTTCCTCCGCGAAGCGCGTCGAAGCTGTAGTTTCCGAGATCGTCCTCTTTCTGTCTCAGCCTGTTTACTGAGCAGCCACACCAATTTGTTTGCAGTGAAGCCTGTGCTGCTCGGAGTTGCGTCTGTTGTACTCAGCAATCCTCTTTTTTCCTTATTTTCTCTCCATTTCACAAGCGTGGGTGTGAGGCTGGCGTACACATGTTGCAAAAAATGGTTGTATTAATGGCAATCCAATGTCATTTATGGTAATAGTGTTGGACAAGCCCTGTCTTTTTGTTCACGTGCTACATACGATATTCTTACATGCTTATGGCACGTATGAACTTTTTCCCTATGCTATATGTGCCTCACTATATTGTAAATGGTGCACTGTATTCTTACACTATGAAAGTATGTCATTCAGGAACCCTTAGGCCTTCTAGGTATTTAGAGAATGCCTTATTTTTTATGGGAACAAAAATATAAATGAAATTGTCATGCTTATTGTATTTGCAATAATCATTTTTATTGCTTTGTTAAATTTAAGTTGGAAACAAAAGGGTTTTGATCTACATATAGCAAAGCTAGCTCTTCCATTGGTGAGGCCTTTAGGAGCAGGATAGAAGGTTTTACAGATTAGATTAACTACATAATGATGAAGTGATAGGAAGCAGCCAGTCATATTTTGATCTACATTGAGATTTGGCTAATTTTGTGACAGGAAACACCCTTGCTTTCTTAGTCTGTTACTCACTGTGAATATGAGTGTTTCTCCATCCAGATTTCAGAGAACAGCTGCTGTACCTCTATCCCGGGACTCTTCACTGAAAGAGTGACTGTAAAACTGTGATACGCAAGCTATACATGTAGCTATTAATGTAGAAGATGTTAAAAAGTTAACATCTAAATCATTTGCTACTTATGTTGTCTGCCTATTTTGAAGATTTCACACACTGGATTCCTCTAATGGCACCACTCTTACCTTTTTTGTTCCTACATAGAACTCCTTTGCCTTTTCCATACTGAAAGTAACTAAAGCACCATAGATGTACGTCTAAAGTGCCCTCAGTTGCTCCGCTCAGTTGCAAAGTGATATTTGCGTGTCCAATTGTGGACCACATAAAAGAAGCACTGGTCACCACTATACACTGCAAAGACTTTCCTCTGACCTTCTGTGTGTGTTAATTATTGACTGAGAAGTGCCATGTCTGTCAAGTGTGTCTCGGAAGGTGGCTTTTGTTTGTATACATGTCCAGGTATGTGTGTGTATGTATGTGCGTGTATATGTGTGTTCCCCTCACGACTCCCCTGCTGTTATTTGTATTCTGTGTGCTGATGGTTTGGCCCCATGACATTGAAGAGAGGAGGACGGTGTATCGCGAGGGGCCAGAGTTGGTGAACAGAGGGCTTCAAGGGCAGCATGCTTAGAGGAGCTCTTGGACCTGCAAACACTTTCAGACACGACAACCTGACCTTCTCAGAGAGGAAATTACTGAGTTGTGCTGGGAAGCAAGGCCAGGTCTGTACATTAAACTTTCCAAAGGAAAAAAAAACACGGACAAAAAAGTAAAAACAGCTCAACACCTTCACACTGAGGTCTTTCACTCTTTTTATTAAGTAACACAATCTCTAGCGCTGTAATCTCAGCTGCTTTTATATTAAAAAAGCTGTTAGATAGCTGTTGTTCATGCTTGTTTATGCTGTTTATAGTGTTGTTTTATAAAGTACACTGTAAAGAATGGCTGTACATTTACAGCAGAATCACTGTAAAATTTTACAACATTCTGGGGAAACGGATTAAGCTCAGTGTAACAGTGTGGAAAAGGATGTAAATGGCAACTTTTTTAGCAAAAAATGGGAAACCAGAAGCTAAACAAAAAATAAAAAGAATCCTGAACAGAATACTAACACTGCTTAACTAAAGAAAAGTAAAACAAAATGAAACAAAACAGAGCAGAAGAAAACAGAACAGAGATTAATAAATGTGAACCAGGACTGAACAGTGATAAATGAGGTGTACTAAAACAGAACAGGGGAGAACAGTACAAGACAGGGCTAACAGGGGTAAAGTGAACTTTGTGCAAAAACTGAGCTGAGAAACTCGGAGGCAAAAACTCGGAGAACCAACAGACATCTATGAAACACAGAGGTATAAATACTAACTAGACAATAGTAACACCTGGACAGGGGAAGAGACAAGAACAAGATACAGGTGAAAAGGGCTTCTCACATGGAAATACAGACACACGGTAAGGGTATGCAAAGACATAAACATGAAAACAGGGGAAAAGACAATAGAATGTTACACTCAGAGGGAGTGTGGGGGTATTCGAGGGGGCACTACTACACACTCAATAAGATCTACAGTATAAAAATGTATAGTTTCTGCACAGGTATTTTAATTTTGACTTGTTACTTTACAGAAAATACATGTAAAATAAATATTTCCACTACATCAACCCAAAATATCACCCCACCCTCAACTTTCACAAAAGGCTTTAAAAAATAACAAATTACTATTAACAATTTATAAAATGACTTCTTTTCCTCCAGAATGTATAATTTTACAGCAGTATATACAGTACTGTGCAAAAGTATTTTGTCACCCCTCATTTCTTCATATTTTGCTTCCAAAGAGCCAAACTTTCTTGTATTTTTACTGTAGAAACAGGTCTCTGGGCTTCCTGAAGGACTTTCAAAGACTCTCATTTCCAGTCCAGTCCCTGAACCTGACCAGTTTCAGAGGAATGTTTTTGTTTGTTATGACACACAGTGACCTACGTATGAATTATTCAAGCAGAACAAAGAACATCTAACTTAAGTCCTGAACCAGTGAAGAAACAGGTGCAAATGATTCCAGATGATCAGCCGGTGATCAGAATACTGGTGTAACATCTTCATATAATTATATCACTGGATAAAATTGCTGTATGTGAAATACTCTCTACGTTTTACACATTTCCAAAAGACAAAAAACCAATATGGTGTAATGCATCATCTGATAAACATTTCTAAAATGCAGTGCATGTTGGGCGTGGGTTTAGTGTTTTTAGTGATCATACGCTTTTGGTCTATATACCCTCAGAACTGAGTAAAAAAATGAATTCATTCAGAGTAAACTTCAGCTCTCAGTACGCTCTCACTGGGAGCAGATTTGTGAGTGATTTGATTTGTGGTCTGAATGTGTGCCCGTGCTTGTTAGAACCTGCCGTGCCAACTGTGCGAGGCAGTACAGCGGTGTTTCCCATTCACAGTTCCACAGTTACCCTAAATTACGTGGTTTAGTGTTGGCCCCGCTCGAACACTCTCGATCCAGATCATGAAGAGCTCATTAATTAGCTGATTAATTGGGCCTGATGGAAGTATCGGGAGCGAGAAATCATTAAGCCGTGTGAACACAGACATTTTGGGTTGTCAGTTGGCAAACACTACCTTTAAGGGGTACTTCAGTAAAACATGATATTTCGAATATTGATTGAACTTGTCAAACTTTTCTTGCTGAGGTCATGTCAGTACAGCTTCTTGCTTCAGGACTAAACACAGATACCAGGTCATTCTGGGACAGGAGAGATATTGTCGAGCAAAGTGTGGTGAGTTAGCAGGTAATTACCAGGTTTAGTGGCCATGTTTGAGAAGAGAAATGTTCTGCCCTCCGGGACCCAAACAGAATAACCCTGTCTGATGGCTAGACTGATGTAAAATGAAGTTTATTGCAGGTAAACTGGCCATCAGAGGTGCACATCAGGCATATAGATCTGTCCTCTGGTCAGATGTGTGGCCAAACACAAGATGGTCAAGGCGTGTTTAAAGAAAAGACATCAATAGCCTATTCCTTGAATGACACAGGGTCAGTCCTTGTCTCACTACATCTACTTGTGTCAGAATGCATCGCTTCTATCTTTTACCCGTCTCACAGAGATTGGATCTAAGCTTCTGACTTTTAGCCATCCTAATACAAGTCCACTGAACCCTATTCCTACATGGCTTCTCCAGGAAATCTCTTCTGCCATCATGTTTACTATCATGCATGTGGTTAATGCCTCACTAACCTCCGGAACATTTCCTACAAGCTTCAAACTGGCTCAGGTTATGCCTCTGCTCAAAGGCCTTCCCTCAACCCTGCTCAAGTTGAGAATTTTCGACAAATGTTGTTGCTTCCGTTCTTATTTGAAATCATTGAAAGGGCGGTCTTCAAACAGGTCTCAGAATGACATCCTTGATTCAAACTAGTCTGGTTTCTGAAACAGTGACTATCAGTGACTGAAGTTTTAAAATCGGCCTGAGTGGCAGCTCAGTCCTCAGTTCTTATCCTTCTGGATCTATCAGTAGTAAGATTTTTTGTGATTCTTCTTCTTCTTCTTCTTATTATTATTATTATTATTATTCATGCAATTGTGTAGGTTTTTTGGATCCATTCTTGGATTTAAAATGGCACAAATGTATAGATATTTTTGGTCCAGGTGACTTTACATTAACTGGAATTTGAGGCTACTTTGTTTCAAATGGCTAAAACCAAGGATCTGAGCCGTTCCATTCCCTCAAATGGCGAATAAGCTGGTCAATAGATATGGAATCACAAAAGGAGCAGGTGTCCTGAAGTTAAAACATTAGCACGAAACACTTAATATTATGCCAGCCGTTCTGTTCTGTTCTGTTAAATTTATGTCTTCCCCTTGCTGTAGTTCTCATAATTTAGAGGAGATAGCCAGCACCTTGAGATCTAAGTAAGTGTGAAGGTTCGTAACTAGCTTTAGGGCTTTACGTGTTAATAGCAGAAACTGGTGATCAATATGAAATTTGACTAGAAGCCAAAGTAGGCTTGATGATATCAGACTAATTTGGTCAAGTTTTCTGGTTCTAATAAGGACTCATTCTGTACTGCTTAATTCTGTACTGCTCAAAGCTTATTTAGGTTCTTGTTGGAGCATCCTGACGGGGGCATTATAATAAGTCTTGTAGTAATAAAAGATTGAACATTGTTTTCTGGATCATGTAGGGATAGTACATTTCTTGGCAATGTTTGGAATGGGAAGGTAACCACTGTTTTTGTAATAGTTCCTATGTGTGCATCTAAGGATAGATGTGAGTCAAGAGTGGCACAAATATTTTTACTGTTGTTACAGATTGGAATTTGTAATATATGCAATTCTTATGCAGAAGGTTTTGGGCCACAAAACCTTAGACAAAAATGGTAGATTAGAAATAGGTCAGTAAAGCTCATGTGGATCAAGACTTGGTTTCTTTAATAGAGGCTTAATAACTGCTAGTTTAAAGGCTATTGGTAAATAACCAATACTAAGAGAGGAGATTATTATTGCTGAAAGAGTCTTGTGACACAAGTAAGCTTGTGTCACGTCTGGAACCGCAAAGCAGGAGGCACACAGACCATTCCTTGCTTTCTTGTGTTTATTCAAAACAAACAAAAACCAGGCTCAATTCCAAACACTCTTGAAAGACTAATACACAACCAGACCTAAAGCAACGGTGAACCAACAACCAAACTCTAAACCAAAACCCCTTTTATACATAAACTAAAGCAAACCCTTAACAACCCCCAGCTGTGACTAATAAATCAGAAACACAAGAACCCTTCAAAATAAAAGCACAAAACGAACTCAAAATACAAAAACGAACTCAAAAACATACTCAAATCAAGTAACCTCTAGTACTGACCACGACCTGACAGCTTGCAGAAACTGAATCAAGTGTGCATGTAGAAGATTTTGATGAAAGGATAATTGTAGTGAGTTCTGCCTGTTGAACTGGATTAAACAATACCAGCATCTCTGCTACAGCTGTATTTTGTTCAGTATCTGCATTGGCAGTATCAAGTAGCAGACATGGTGGGGTACACTTTTTGTTTGAATTTCTTGTCTAATGGCTTCGATTTTATGGTTAAAAAAGTCCATAAAATCATCACTACTAAAGGCTGCGTTTGAGATTCTGTACGTCCCTGATTCCTCGTTAGTTTAGAAATTGTAATGAATAGAAATCTAGAATTTCTATTTTTGTTAGCTTCAGTGATAAATGAAATATAGTCTGAGCATGTTGCTATAAACACTCTTCCGTAGTCTTTAAGGGTCTCCCTCTAGGCAGAGTGGAAAGATTCCAGCTTGGTCAATTGCCATTTATGCTCTAATTTTCAAAAATGTTGCTTTTAGGCATGTTTGATTGTTATACCAAGGAGCAAACTTTCTGTCTTATTTCTTTATGTCTTAAATGTGCGATATTAGGATTGATCAGTGAAAGAACTCTAAGCATTCAGTTAGGTTTTATAAGTCTGCTGCACTGGTTGGAGATCCAGCTGGAGTTAATAAATCTAAGAGGTTCTCAATAAAGCTAAGAGTTAGGGGATGTACTTTTATGATGGCTGACATGTAATGTCCTGATCTGAGATTACTGTAGTCTGTGGAAGAATATCTATGTTATACACATTAACACAAAGGATTAATTCAAGAGTGTGACTGCAGTAGTAGACCCGATTACATTTTGAAAATCTACAGTAAGCTAGTAAATGACTGAATTCTCATATGAACTCTGTTTAAGGCCCTGGTGGTCATTAGAAAAAGAGGTCTTATTTGTATCTATTATGTTAAGAAAAGGGACTTCAAAAGAAGTAAAGGTAAAACCTGTTTTCTGATTAATACCTAATACATCTGTGAATAGTTGCTATGTTGCTTCTGTGAATAGTTGCTTACTGTAAGATTGTGTACATAGTTGTAGCCTGTGGAGGTGGCTCTGTCAAAATTAGACATAAGGTGTCAAAATCACTGATTATTTAATTTACAATAGCTTTAGAAGTGAGCAGTCTTGCCTTAAGCAGTCCCATCATTAAAGCTGTGCTGTGGAATTTGCTGGTTGTTGAGAGAGTTTGGTTATATAAAAAAAAAAACTTTTCCGTTGGGTCAGGCATAGTCCTGAAAGAGTGAAACCTACCTAACAACTCAAGCTCGCTTGCAGATGACTGGTTTAAACAGTCAGCTGCATGGCCTTGTAGCTGCTTTGTCAGCAACAGCTATCTGAGCTACACTGTTACCCAGCCAAAGGGCAATGGGTTATGCTGTAAGAAATGAGAGCAGCACCCTCCCATCTCAAGCCAAGAGAATAGGCTTGCCCTTAAATGTGGATCAATTGTCAATAAAAACCACTTGGACATACAGCAATTCAGCACCCAAAACCAGAGATGGGGATGGGGCCAGGGCACCTGAAGTAACGGTGTGTGCTCCTTGAGTGGGGTAAGCTGGACCCAGTCAGTTTTCCATCACTGAGCTGCTGGGTGGTATCAGATCCAAGGATGAGGAAGAGGAGGATCAGTACTGCTGGGGTGGCAGGTGGGTGGACACGGCAACAATCCTGGCTCCAAAGGTAATTGTTGACCCCCTTGTCTTTGGTCCCAAAGCTGCAACCCTTGTCAGGGGTCCCAAAGCTGCAGCCCTCAGCTCGACCCCAGAAGCTGCAGCCCTTGTCTCGATCCCCCAAGCTGAAGTCTCCGTTCTTGCTCCCAACCTGGGGCTGATATGGTCACCAGGAATTGCACCTTTGGAGGGTGCGTGCTGCTGGGATTTTCATTTTTTTCATTTTTTTGTGGGGGTTACAGGCTCACGGGGGGCCCCTGAGGGGCTTCATGAGGGGGCTTGGACACGGAGATAACAGAGGGTGCCCGAGGGGCTCCACAAGGGGGCTTGAACATGGAGGTCACAGAGGGACCTCACAAAGGAGTAGACGCGTGGGACCCACATGGGCCATTCTGTCCGTACTGAAGGCCAGCCAGAAAAGATGGCGGCTCTCATGGCCACCCTTTTCTTTTAGTATGTATGTCTTTTATTTTGTCATTTTTATGTACACCAGCTTTTAGCTTTTTAGTAAAGTATCATTAGCCTCAGCTGACCGGTGTTTTGTAGAAGTAATGTTTATTTTCTATTGGTTTGCGTGTTTTGGGTTTGGGATATTTAGTTCAGTTTGAACGGGACCTTAGTTGTCGTTTCACTGACTTTCTGCTTGCGCTTGAGATTACTCCTGTCTCCAGTGTTTGGTTTTTGTTTGTGTTTAGACCCTTGTGGCAAACTTAATTATTTTAAGTGCCTTGCCACTCCCTAACTTTTAGGGTCATCTTTATAATTTCTCTGAAGACTGAAGGCCCTGAGGGCTCCCATCTTGTAATATGCACATATTGACACTCTGAGTATAGATATTAACACAGGCTGTCTGAAATACAGTATCACTAGTGCGTGGTTGAGTTTCTGAATCTTTGGCTTCAGCTGAATTGTAAATTAGTTCAACGACATGCATAAATATTTATATACGGTGTGTATTTCCAATTGGCATTGCCTTCAGCATTTGTTATTGTGTATGTGTGAGCATCTATAAGTGTGTATGTGCTCTCCTGCATGTGTATTCCCCATTGTTTCCACCATTGTTTTCTCCTTCCCCTTATTAAGAAGTATCGACTCCATTCGCTGGACTGGAAGGACACACTTCATTATGCCATTATGTGTCATCACCTGGCTCATATACATTGTTACCTTTGCTCAAGTAATCTTTTAATCCATAAATAAATCTCTGGATTTGAATTTCATCAGCACCTCCCCTCCCCTGAGAGCGCTCAGGGCATGCTGTGCGCTTTGTTCGGTGTATCAGCAGCCTGGCACCTGGGTTGCAGTCAGCTACATCATTCGCTCGCACCGCAGGGATACTGGGAGGAAATTGAATGGCGAGGAGTCTGCGAGATGCCGAAGCTTCTGCCTTATCTGATACAGATACAGGTCTGTTTGAATAATACTTTGTCATGTGCCAAAGAAAACGTCGCCTAGCGGGCACAGGTGACATCTCTTTCAGTTGGCACGTGAAGCTGAGTGAAATTTGGGCCCAGCAGGTGGGAGGAATTGGTTGCACAATACCTCAAATAATGATGCACCAATACTGGTCTAATTAGACTGATTAAATATTTGTCTGATCAACATTTAGCAGCGAATAGTAAAATAATAAACTTTTATTTGCAGACTTTAAAATCCTAGAATATCATTTTAAGGGTCCATATCCCACTTATGATATTTGTGTGCTTTTATTGACCAATCATAATTTATTTTTTACATGATCACTTTCCAAACTCTACTTATTTCTCAATATTGAGCAAGTAAAATTTGGAATTATTGTGCCTTTGAGACTAATAGATGTAAATCATCCCTGTTCTACCTGCCCTTGAATCGTGCCGCATTCATAAAACAATACTTGTAACTCTTCATCAAGAATTGACAATGGATGTCAATACATATCCTATTTCAAAATGAACTGTATTGACTGGGGAGGATGGACTGTGAAATGAACTGTAAGTTTTGAAACTCGAACAGTCTTTACATATTACATCAAACTCTTTCATTTTGAAAAAAATGAAAACAATTTACTTTTTCCATGAAATGAGCACTTTTGTTCTTAAAATTTTAAGTCAGTGAGTACAGGAGTCCTGTCTGTCTCTTACTGGAAAGAGCCAGTCTTTATAGTGTCTGCGCTAATCACCTGCAGCTGTCTGTAATCAGGGGAGGTGCACCCATTGTGTACTCAGAGCAGGATCACAGCTCTGCTTCTCCACCAACACAACATGTGTTAAGTAGTAAAAAGAGGAGAAAAACTTCACATACAATAATAGTTGTGGTTTATTCTCTAGTTTCCTCAAAGCGCATTGGAATCATCTGAATGTGATCTACTTAGTATGGATAATAGACATTCATTATTCAAGTGCTGGATATTTCACTGCAAATTTTTTTAACTAATGTAACGTATTGGTCGGCTAATTTACTGCCTGTTACTACCTGTTGTGATGTTAACCTTTAAGAGATGTTTTACATGGTGCTGTTTGGATAATGTTTTCTCCAGAAAAATGTGACAGGAGAAGGAAAAACATTCTTCCATATCAATTAAAGTTAATTTAATGAATTTTGAAGCATGCCTTTTGGTCATGAAAGTTTGATCCAGTGTCTACAGCAGCCAGCACTTACGTTCTTACAAAAAAGAAAAAAAGCCAAACACAACAAGAATAGAGATGCAAAGTTTTGCTCCAGCAGACACAATATGTCCTGTTCTTGATAAACTTCCTTGCACTTTTCTCTGCTTTGAAAGAAAAAGACAGGATGATGATTCAATTCAATTATTTAAAACAAGAAATCAAAAGTGTTTCTTTTAGCAACATGCAGAATCTGTGTTTTTGCACTTTCAGCCCTAATGAGAAAGCCTCTAAGAAAAAACAATTGGAAAAATGTTCAGCTCCTGACAGAAAACAGACTTCTTTTGAATAAAAAATATTTTTTGCTGCATCAGAAAAGGGAGACCTGTGAGGGTGCTGCATCAGAAAAGGGACCTGTGAGGGCAGAGGCGTCAGAAGCATTTTTAATGTGAGGGGGACACATCGGTCTACGCGTGGGGGCAGGGTTTTGGGTGGGGGCGGAGTTTAGCGTGGGGGCGGGGTTTGGGTGGGTGGATGTATGGGTTGCTGCGTGAAAAGTCTCGGTCCTTTTTGGGGGTGGGGGTGTTTTGAAACCCCTGTTGAATATTGAATCTTTCATGAAAGAATCCATTCCACTTAATCGGCAGGATCGCGACACTCAACTTCCAATTCCCAGAGTAATCCTTCCCGTCCAGATCCAATGCTACCACATCTTTAACTGTTCCCCCTCCGCTAGGGGGGTTGGAC
>JBBPCY010000035.1:854246-866008 GCA_037974405.1 Brachyalestes nurse | reverse complement strand
ACAGTGAGGTAGAGAGGCAGGGGAGATACAGTGAGGTAGAGAGGCAGGTGAGGTACAGTGAGGTAGAGAGGCAGCTGAGGTACAGTGAGGTAGTTGTGATACAGTGAGGTAGAGTGGCAGTTGCGATACAGTGAGGTAGAGAAGGAGGTGAGATACAGTGAGGTAGAGAGACAGGTGAGGTACAGTGAGGTAGAGAGGTAGTTGCGAAACAGTGAGGTAGAGAGACAGGTGAGATACAGTGAGGTAGAGTGGCAGTTGCGATACAGTGAATTAGAGGGGCAAGTGAGATTCCGTGAGGAAGAGAGTTCAGTTTGTGTTATAATAAACACTTAAAGTTGTGTCTTGTGTCTTGTGTTTTATGTTCTCTTTTGAGTCTCTCTGTTTTGGCTATAAAATTCCTGAAGTTTTAGCATCTCCTGCAACAAATGTCCACCAGAGCTGTCTCAGATGTTAGAAGCACTGCCTTGCCTTTTTGGACTAGGCTTGTGAATGCCCAGATATATAAAGCTGTTAACCCTCTCCACACACCACCATCATCAGCTTAGGAGGACCTAATTTCTCTCATTACAATGAATCGCAGAGATCTTGTCCCACAATCTGTGGATGCTGTATGCTAAGATTGCTAATAAAATGAGTATGGCCAGTTTGCTAGTCTCCCAGGGCAATCTCACAATGAGAATACACAAGTCGGGACTACTTGTTAAGATTTTGTTGCCAGATTGCAGCTAAATCTGCTGTTGACAGTGTTAAGCCCCCTCTAAAATCTGTCCCCAAAAAATTTGACTGTTTTTGTAAATGTAATTTGATTCTTTTGCACATACAACACAAGTATACATGCTTAAGCTGAATAATTTTTTGAGGGGGAACCTTTTTTAGCCATGCAAACTTACGTTACAAGTATCAAAATCAAAATCTTCTTTGCTCATTTTTTTTTTTGCTCAAAGAGTTTTATTCCACGGACCACTGATTATGATTAAAAATTGTTCTTCATGAATCCAGCTTTACATCATAATTACATCACCATGCACAGCCCCCTTTGGTCTCAGTTATTCATTTATGATAGGGTTATGAAACTATTATGCCTTCTATTAATTGACCTCTATTATCATGCCTTCTTCAGTTTCTCTCTCTTCACTGGTGCCACCAATCCTGGGATGTGACCGAAATTCCTCCTGACTCACTACTTTATTGGTCTAAAACATCATGAATTATTTAGCTTACTAAATACCGGTAAAACTACATGAATCCACATTAGTATTTAAAATCCACATAATTCCCTATTAGCTACATTTGCATTTGTCAGTGAAATTTCATAAGCAAAATTACATTTATTCATTGTTATGAAAAATTTTGCATTGCCGACTTATAGTATTGTGGCATACAGTACTGTGCAAAACTCAACTCACATTTTAGATTTTGCTTTCAGTCACTTTGTTGGTACTATTTGATGCCTGTTAAGCTGTCTTATCTTTGGCAAATTGAGTAGATTAATTAAAGAAATGTTGTACTGCTGCTGGGTGCAAAGTTCATAAAGATACAAGGTCTAGATAAACAAGTTCAACCACTCAGCATTCAGCACCACCAGTATACTGATCACCACCTGATTATTTGGAATCATCTGCACCTGTTTCTTCACTAGTTCAGACCATAAGTTGTGCAGAAATGTAGGTTTACTCTACAGACCACTGCTGAATCATGATTAAAAAAGTGTTTTTTTTCTTGAACCAGCTTCACGACATCATGACAGCATCACCCTTCACAGCCCCATTGTTTCTCTGGTTTCTTGGTTCCACTCGAGCAGGTTTAAGGGCCAGAATGGTACTGGTTTTGCCAGCCCGGGGCCAATGGAAATGTGCAAAACAGTTTGAGATTAGACTCCAGCACCTTGTCAGTGGAACCAAAAAAACGCTACAGAGATGGAGATTGACTCTGCCTGCAGGCTTCCAGCTCTCTGCCAAGGGAGATCTATGGTACAATGGTTAACGCGTTTGGCTACGGGACATCATCTCGCATCGCAGAAAATGGGCTTTTTGCACGTACAAAGGAAATCGGCACTATTAATAGCAGCTTGGCCCCTCTGACCCAATGCCAAATCCCTTCTGTTGCCTGGCTGCAAGTCAAGCTTGAGAGATGCTGGTGTTGTGACACCCGCCAGGCTGTGATCGTATTTCTGTTGACTCAACAGAGCAGCCGAGAGTGTTTAACAAATGAAGGTAACCTCTTCCAGCGTGATGGTGGAAACATATCCGTGCTGTTACATCACGACGACTGGAGAATAGGCTGTGTCTCCAGCATTTCTCCAGTATTCCGAGATGTTCAGAGTCCATAGCTGTGGTGTGCACTGCAGCTACAATGGAGTGTTAAAAGGCAGGATCTGCATTTTGCAGTGTAATTGCATTTCCCAATGCTCGAGTTCAACTGCAACTGTGCTTTATTAAACAGCGTTCTGCCTGTTCTGCAAGACTCAGAAAGAGAGAGAGAGATAGAGAGAGAGCTTCTGATTAGGCCAGCACCCTGAGTCAGAGCCAAAATTAAACTGATCAGAGCTGAGGCCTTGAGAAACGTCCGGGGAAAAAAAAAGCCACTCAATTATGCACCAATCAGCCAGAGGCACCCCCACGCTTAATACCACTGATTTGTACCCTTCACCAAGCTTCTGGCTAGCTAGCAGGGGGTGGGGAAGTGGAGGGTGTGGGACTGACCCCCCCCTTTGACATTCCCACACACACACACACACACACACACACACATACACACCAAGGGCCATTTCTGGTTGCCCATAAAGGCACACAGCTTTGGAGCCTGTTTCTGTTGGCATGTTTATGAAGGGTCTTCATTGGGATTCTGTGGAGGTGTGAGAACTTTTAAAAGAGAAAGAGAAAGAGCAGAAAAAATAAGAAAAAAATGCTCCTAAAAAGATAATCGCAAATCTATTTCAAAGTACAGTATCATCGCCAGGCTAGCCTATGACAATAACACATCCATCGGCCATAAAGCGTCCCTCCCTCCCCCGAGAAATCTCCCGGCGAAAGCGGGCTCTGTGCAAATCCCGCTTCCTAAACCTGCCATCTGTAATGTGATGCGATGTCTGGCTAGGCCTAATCCGGGCCCCATCTCCCTGTTTACTTATCCCCATCCCTCGCCCACAGCAGTCCCGTCCACTGGGGGATTTGATGTGACAGGATGGGGAAAGAGGGGGGGTGAGGGCGGCTGGCACTGAAAACCAGAGCAGCACTGGAGCTTCAGAGCAAGAAAAGCAATAGCGACAAGGGAGGATACAGAGGTGTCATTACAAGCAGGATGAAGCCAAACCCATCATGTTCTTACCATGTGTTTTTTCTTTGCAAATCTCTGGAATTTTGTGGCGGTTTAAAAAAGGGTCACTGGAATTCCTCGAGGCATATCCTTCCCACCGCATCCTGAGCTAGTGTGGGCAGGAAAATGCAGCTGATAATAAGATGTGCTTGGAATTAGAAAAGGACATTTTTCAATTATGATTGAACTAAAGTGCTGTGGAAAAGTCCTAGGCTCCTGTCCAAAGTGTTTAAAGCCAGTGAGGGACTTTGAGCATTGAGGGACTTTCTGCCAGCAAACACACAATTTAACTTTAGGATAAACAAGAAAGAATCAAATAATATCACAATTTGTTTTTGTATATAAAAAGTAACTGATTTAATTTAACGAAGGATTGATTGAGCCGAAGCAAGTATTTGAGGGATTTGATGAAAGCTGCAATGTAGTCCTGGGTTTCCACAAGGAGAGGTCAGGGAATGATTACACATAGACATGAATAAAATAATTTACTATAGTAATATTATTTGTATACATTCCAAAATTAGCTTAGAAACAGGTTTTAAATATAATTTTGACTTTTGCACAGTACTAGAGATGGAACGTTCTTGCAAAATATAGATGAAACAAAACATTTTTGCCTTTTTTGTTCATTTGTTGACAATTTTTGTCAAATGGAAGAAAGTCAGACTCACAGAATACAAATGGAATGCAAATTTGCCTCATTACATAGATAAGTATGCAGTTAATCATGTGCTTATGTAATCACAGATAAACGTATAGCAAAAGGACAATAATAAGTCGACTTCTGAAGACCGAGAAGCAGATCTTCTGCTGAATCCGGGATTCATGTGGATCCGACAATTAAGTCAGCAGGGAAATCTGACATTGCAGGGGCCAGTGGGAGGACAAATGGGCCGCTATCAGTGGCGCTTATTAGTGCTTGATTAGAGAGTTGTGATGATCAGGGTTTTCGAGGTTGGCTCTCGGTTAGCTTAAAAGCTCGAGCAGGAGGCTGATGGGGTCTTCAGTGATTAGGGTAATTGCTGCTCCGAGGGTTACTCACCCTTCTATTCGACTGGCACCGCTGAAGGCCCCCCACTGCGTGTGGACGTCACCGCTCGGAGAAGTGCCGAAATAAATTATTAATAATAAAAAAAGGAAAGGGCCACGTGGGGGCCGAGGGCCGACATCTGCGGAGGACGACTGCCTCCAGAGCAGTTCAAGCGCAACGTCGTGAGATTTAAAAGAGTGTCAGTGCCTGGCCGCGACAATGACGCCGGCCAGGATTTCCAGCGGGGTCAAAATTATTATGCATAATGGAAACCGACGGCAAGTGCAAGTCCTAATAGCGTCAAACAGAAAATGGAGGAAGTTCTGACAAGGCCTTATCAGCAACTTTTAAGTAGCCTATTACTTCATAATAGGCTGTTCAGAGCATCTTTTCATAGTCACTCATCTGAAAAAATAATGGCTTTTGATTTCCACTCAAGTGGGTAGTACCCGTTTCCAGCATGTTTTAGGTCTAGATGACAGTAAGGCTTCAAGCACCACATATTTTCTCTCTTTTTTAATCAGTGTATAGAGAGCATTAAACTTCTAAGAGGGTTACTTTTCAAAGTGTTCACTGTGGTGCACTGGCTGTGTCTTTCTTTAACCCAAGTTATCATAATGCCTTATTATGGACTATGCAGTAAGATAGTCTTTAAAGTCTTTTTTTTAGATGTTGTCTTGGCAGCAGCCAGTTCTTACTGCCCTGTCGTTTATCTCCTCCGAAGAAATCAGCCCAAACAGGGATGGGAAAGAAAACTGAAAAGCTCATCTCACTGCCCAAAATGACTCCATATCGAAGGAATGGACAAGGAAATATCTTCCAAACCCAATCCTATGTTCAGTTAGTATCTCAAAGCAAAAGTTCTGTCCTTGGGTCAGAATTTTGGCTGTCTAAAGACAGATTTATACTTCCATGATGCACATAAAACATATTTGTGGAGAGATATGGAGCAAGGGTTTATGGGTAATCACACATTTTGAGAGCTGGCAAAGGAGTCGACGTGCAATGACTCCAGAACTGAAACCTGCTTTTTAAAAATCTGGTGCTGTGCATCGAGCACACATTGACTGATGAACAGGAAAGTCATGGATTGAGTGGACATTGATGGCATTCTGCGGACACTGTGGCCCTGTTGACCACGGATCCTGACTTATTTCAGACTCAAGTCTGAAAAAGTTGATGTCTTGAGACATGAAAAAATAAAAAAGAAGACTTGTTACTTAACTTTGACTTGACTTTGACTCAAACCTGAGCTTTGTGGCTCAAAAGCATTCAAGATGCGTATTGCTAGAGATGTGGAGAGGTATTTTTCAGATAGATTTGTTTCTTAATGTTAGTGAAAGGATGTTTTATCAAAGTGGTTCTTTCAAATGAATCTATTCAGTTCATTTACTTCTTTTATTTAAGAGGAGAGGTAAAAAAAAGTGTGAATATTCAAGTGTTCATAAGTATTTCATTACTTTAAAAGAGAAAAAATATTAGATTTTTTTATTTATATACTTAGTCTGCAAGGAAAAACGAGGTTTATGCATTTCACCGGTCCTAAGCAGTTTACACACACCCACACACACACACACACACAAGGCTTTGAGCACATACCCAAAGTAGCCCAAGGCAGCCACAGCATCCAGGGAGGAGTTTTACGGGTTAGGTGCCTTGCTCAAGGGCAGTTCAGCCATGGATGGAGAGGGAGGTGAAAGTGATATGCTTCCACCCTACACATATGCTTTCACCCCATTTTGCCTGTCAGTCCAGGGAATCAAACTTGGGGCTTTTTGTTCCCTCTTTTCTAACCGTTAGGCCTTGACTGCTCCCCTTAATGTTGGTGACAGTGTCAATTTCCAACTTACTACTCCCTCATTTAAATGGTTTACATTATTGTCTTCATAATATTTTGTGAAATGTTGAATTTGTTTTAAATTTGCCTAAATAATGCATGAGGAGGAAAAGTTTAAGACTCAGGACTCAACTTGAAATGTGCATGTAATGACTCAGGACTTGAGACTTGCCTGTACTGACTCGAGACTCGACTTGAGATTTGTCTGTATTTACAAAGTATTTGAGACTTGTATTTGCTCAGGACTTGTCTTAAGATTTGCCTGTATTGATTCAGGATTCAATCTGAGATTTGCATGTACTGACTCAGGATTCAACTTGAGACTTGCTTGTATTGACTCAGGACACAACTTGAAAAGTGCCTGTATTGACCAAGGACTTGGGACTTGCTTGTATAGACTCAGGACTTGTTTTGAGATTTGTCTGCATTGATTCAAGACTCGACTTGAGATTTGCCTGTATTGACTCAGGATTCAATTTGAGATTTAACTGTATTGACTCAGGACTTGACTTGGTTTATGGTGCGCGCACGTCTCTGCTTTTGTTTGGGAAACATGCTTTTGAAAAGAGGTGCTATAATGGTTCTGGCACCCATGGTCTCAGTGCATCACAAAAAGCAGTAAGGTATCATCTGATCAAGAAGAAAATAAAGGAACTGTCTGGTTTTACTTGTTGGTACATTGAGGTCCAATTTAAATGTTACAGTAATACGTCTCTCTGACTGCTTGGGATAACATAAAATGAAATGCATCTTAATACATAATGCTGAATAAACATGGAGAGGGTCTCTTATTCAGAGTCACTTACAGCCAGCAGCTATAAGTAGCTATTAGTGAACATACATATTCAAGAGACCACCCCCGTCGATGATTTCCCTAATGAAGTCAGTAGATAAATCCTGATAATAGTGTTAATTTGGATCAAATTTGCTTGCTAACTCTCTGACAAGTTTCAGAAATATTTCAGGAGGCTTGGCATTATGCAAAGCAAGTGAAACTTTTATTACATTTCACATGTTCAGAGAAGTTTCACAGCATAATGCACCTGGTTCCACCTTTGAACAACTGCATTATTAACTGTCGATTTGAATCAAGCGTTTGAACCAGCAGTGAAAGAAAAAAAATACAGGCTGCAGCTGGGGAAGCCTGATCAGATGACAGTGATCAGCATAGACGGAGGAAAACATACCCCTGGTTCATCCCTCTTACTTGTAAATTCTTCAGGAACGAGGCGAGAGGCCAGCAAGTGTCAGATCCGGTCAGCTCGGCCAGCGAGCAGGTGCTCAGGAAGTGAGGAGAGAGCCCCTAGACCTCCTGTCTTATCTTTTCCTCTGCGCCGCATAGCAGATCAAAGCGACGGAGGCTAGACTTTGATAAGGAGCTTGTGGAGAGAAGCACAAGCTGCGTGCAGTGCGTGTGTTAATGCAATCGATCCATGCCTCCTCTCCGCCCGCCTGCTGCTAGCTTCCCTAGCCGTGTTACGCAGATGCACAGCAGGCCTAAACCAACCTCACTTCAGGAATCCAGCAGCAGTGTGTGAGGCTGAAGGAGGGACAGGACACACGACCTTGGTGGCAACTTCATTTTTTGTCATTGGCCTGCTGTAATGACGGCTTTTTATTGATGAACCGAGTTCCCATAACATAGTGCTTATGCCACCTTTGCTGGCCAGCCACACATGAATGGGTTCTGATTCAGAAGCAGTGAGCGCATTTATTTTCAAGGTGCTCTGGTCGTGGCTTCCCTGCAAACTCTTGATTCCATGAAACAATTTTTCACATTTTCTTTTGTTTTAGTTTGGGGATGCCTAGTGGTCTTTTGAAATGTTTGATTTTTTAACTGTAAAAAAATCTATACACAGCACCACAGAAGCACCACTTCTGGTTCATTGAAAAGGCACAATACAAGTTGCAGAAACATGCACAAAATGGTTCAGAAAACTGGGGTGTTGAAACGTTTGCACACAGCTATATTTTGAAAGCATTTATAAAGGCTGGGTGTCCCTGGACTTTTGATGGTCAGTGTAGCTACATCAAAAGTACATAAAAGGCTTCCCTGCAAAAGCTTTAATTGCATTAAACACATTTTCAGATTTTTTTAATTGGACAATGTCCACAAAATGTTTCGGGACGCCCCAAACATTTTTAAATGTTTGATTTTCACTGTAAAAATAAAGAGTTGTACTGAGCAACACATAATAATCACTTTTGACCCATTACATTTTTTTTAACCTTTGAAAGCTTCTTTACAATCACATATCTAAAGAATATCTAAAGTGTTCCATACACAGCACCACAGATGCATCCCCAGTCAGCGGGGAATGAGTTCTTGTTTTAGTTGTCAGCTGAAACCTCACAATACCCTCACATTACCCCTTTTCTTCCTCTGTCTGTACCTGTTCTTTGTGTAAGTCTTTAGTAGAGATTTGGCCATCGAGACATTTTGTGTTTGCTTTTTGAAAATAAAGCCTTATGGAAATCTGCGCCTGCGTCTCCTTCCCCGTGAGAGACATGACATATCGAATGACCTTAACCTGTGGTGCAGCGGATTTCCCCACGGGCTCCTGGGGTCTGGAGATGAGGACAAGTTGGTACTCCACCCCTGAGTTGCAGTTGCGGGCTCCTGGGGCGGTTGGTTGTCAGACATGATCATAGCTCCGGGACTGTGTAGTGATCCCCTCGTAGTAGCACCTGTTTCTGTTCACGATGCTGCAGCACCTGTTCCTCTCCTCTAAGCTGCGGCCCCAGGCCCTGTTCCTGTCCTAGCTCCAATCTTAGCTCCAGGAGTGTGTAGCGATCCCCCCCAGATCCCCTCATAACCCTCATAACCCTAACCCTAACCCTAACCCTAACCCTAACCCCTCATAGCAGCTGCACAAATATTTTTTTTTTTGGGGGGGTGCTCTAGGGATCCGAGGGGGCTTCACCCTGGAGGAGATGGAGGGGATCTGCGATGGGGCTCCGCCCCGCAGTACAGGGACGAGCGAAGAGGACAGAAGCCCCTGAGGGAGCAAACATGTTGGACCCACACGGGCCGCCCCATCCAGGCCCACGGGGTCTGCGTTTCCACCTCCTTGCCTTCTCCACCTTTGTAAGGGCCTGATGGCCCTTTGGCACCCCGGAGTGGCACCGGTGGGGGTGGGGGTTGTGTGACATCCCTGGTCAGCAGCCACTAAAGGGCCGCCATTACTTGAACTATGGGGACTGGCCGGGTGTGTGGGTTTTCCCTGGCCGGCTCATCAGTAAGGCTTCCCAGCCAGCCGGGGATTTAGTAATATTGTGGGTTTGTGTTTATTGGTTTTGGAATGTGCACGTTTGATATAAAAGGGTCATGAGTTCTTGTTTTAGTTGTCAGTCGAACCTCACAATACCGTCACATTACCAAAGACTAACTCAAAGAACAGGTACACACTCAGGTAAAGATAAGGGGCAGAGTAAAGCCATTTTGTGTTTGGTTTTTGTAAATAAAGCCTTATTTGAGAAATGGAAATCTGTGCCTCCTTCCCTGAGAGACATAACACTCCTAAAAACTGGGGGTGTTCAAATACACCTCACTGCTGTATTTTAAAAGCATTTAGAATGGCTGAGTGTCCAGAGTATCTGCATGTGTGCTTGCATGTTCAGCCCTTTAATGGCTCATGGCACTGACCTGGGAGGGGTTCCTCCTTCCTCCCCTTCCTCTTCAAGACCCTGGTTTATTAATTGTGCAGATGAAAACATATGCCCCCTCATTAATTTCACAGAGCGCAATCTATCATAATTACCTTCAAATAAGTTGTTGTTATCACTTTAATTTAGATTGGTTGCCGAGGCGCTCACTCAAAAGAACACCCGGAGAGGACATGCTCTCACACTAATACACCAATATACACACACACCAATGCTCAAACACGTTCAAACACGCTCAAACACACACACACACACACAAACTCAAGAGCACGCACACATACACTCCCACACGCAGAGTTAGCAAACCCAGCATTACAGCCTGCTCTAAAACACAGATTTCTTTTTCTAATGCCATCACACGCACAAACACACGCACAAACACACGCACACACACACACACACACAAACACTGGAGGTTGAGCAAAGGGGCAATGCAGAAATGTAATTACACACCGGCACTCACCCACTTTTCTGCTTTTACAGTGCCATAATTCATAAATGAAAGCAACCTGATCCAGAACATTGTTATTGTGTGTGTGTGTGTGTGTGTGTTTTTGTATGTGTGTGTGTGTGTATGTGTGTGTGTGTGTGTGTGTGTGTGTGTGTGTGCATGATGGAAACATGTTTGCAGAATGATATGTTATGTTTTGCCATCCAAGCCTGTTACCTTGGCAGTCACACTTTGCAGCTCACACACACTTCATGAAATGGCGGCCTTGCTCTAAAGCACCCTGACACGTTCCACTCCTACATACACATACACACACACACACACACACACACACATACACATGAACACAAACACTACAAAACCTGATGTTTTCCAGACTACATTAATATTATTTTCTAAGAAGTCTTCTCCAGGTTGAACTTCTCCGTGTTGTATGTGTGTTCATAATTTTATAACCTTGTTGAAGTTATCATTGTGGAGATATAAAATATCAGCGAAATGAAATGGCACACGACCATGCGTTTGAACACACTTTTTTCCACATGATCACAAAACATGTGTAAAAAATAATGTGAGCTGTGAAAAAACGGTGATTATTCACACATGAAATTCAAAAGTGTTCTGTAAATGTCTCCACTAACAGGGTTGACATTATTCCATTTACAGAACACAACAAAGCGGCAGGATGGTCCCCGGCAACACACACTGACACCGTCTGCAGCTGAAATAATGAATAAAGTTCACAAACAGCAGAGCCTAAGCACAAAGAAGAACTAAAATAAGGTGTAGTTCATGTAGTTTGGTGTTTTTCTGAGAGCTCCCATAGTTTTCAAACTGCGACAAACAGCTGTGTTCAAGAATGCTGCGGTTGGGCTCTTTATATGGTAACCAGCCTTGGCAAATTACACCTCACACTCTTTCTGCAACATTTCCGCCCACTGTTAGTTAAGGTCAATTGTTATTTTTAAGCCTATTGTTATATTGTGTTCCCACAGCAAGTCACTGAGCAGGGAGGGGGAGGGCCTCTTATGAAAGAGAGAATATGTTGGAAGGTGGAGTAGCAAAGACCCTTGGACCATTCTGGAACTGAGCTAGAGCTGGTGTTGAACAAGCATGCCAGATATTTATAAAAAAAAACCTACACTTTACAACAAAAAACATAAGCAATATATTCCCAAAGGATCATAATGTTCCCTTAATTTTAACCGTCAGCACCAAAAGTAATTCCTTACATGGAGGAACATCAGTGGAGGCTTTAGACGTCTTTGTGTACGGTGTTTGGAACTTATAAATTGGCATAATTGGCATATACATATATATGAAGAACTCTTTTCCAAAACGGCATAAATCCATTTTGACAGTTTTCGGAAAAACAACATTTTTACGTAGACCCACACATTTTGTTAATATTTAATTTATCCTGTTAAAATGGTTTGTTGGCTCAGTCTGAACATGTTGAACAA